>JANRMT010062837.1:61296685-61315791 GCA_026402145.1 Polypterus bichir lapradei
GATGCACTGTAAGTAACAAAAACAAAAAATATCATTGTTGGGAGGTTTATTCATTTAAATGCCTGGCTAAATTGGTGCAGCATGGTAACATAAACTGCTTAACTGTGTGGTAATGAGATTACTAATGCATGATGACACAAAACCCTAAAATTCAAACAAAAAGAGAAAAGTAACTAAAACAAAACACCACCAAAAATAGTTGAAATTTCACAAAAATGTTCCTCATACCCCCAAAATCATCATTTCTTTTAATCCTAGTTATAGTCTGAGGATACATCTAGCCTGTACAGGACCCACTGTATGCAAGATTACACAAATACATTATCTTGAATGTAAGGAGATTTTTAAGTTGTTTACGACATCGAGAAAACTGTATATTTAGTCTTTATTTGGGTTTTCTCCTACCGCTAAAATTCCATTTGCTAAACAAGTTGTATCAGCAACCACTCAGACTGTAATGAAGAATACTGTACTATTAGAGCAGGGCCAGCACAACCATTAAGGTGAATTAGGCATTTGCCTAGGGCACAGATCATAAGGGGTATAAAAACCCAGCTGCACAAATTAGCTACGAAGAGTTGGTTGGCGCACTAATAAGCTTGGCCTAGTGCACAAAATAACCTGGACCAGCACTGTTTAAGAGTATGACAAAATGAAGAGGAGAAACCTAAGAATGACTTGTTCAACAATGTTATATTTGTTACCAAAAGATCAGAATAAAACTGGCCGTCAAAGAAGAAAGTGAGAGGCTGAAAATGTCAAAAGAAACCATGAAAGTCCTTCAACCAGCTAATCGTTCAGTTCCTAATAAAACCAGCATCAAACTGAGGATTATGAAAGTTTTTTTTTTTTTTCCAAAGATTGGATGCATCAAACTGTGCACCCCTTCTTAAATAACCACTGCATCGTGATATAACACATCATGCTCATGTGACTGAAAATGGGTGTGGCAAATAACATAAATAAGCAGCATAAAAAAGTTCCATGACCATAAAAATGTACCAGAAAATGGCAGGTATCATATCATTATAACTGGGAACACATTTTTAATTTCCCCATCTGAAAGATAAGCATTTTAGGTTAACTGCTGATTCTAATCTGACCCTGTGCTGATGAGTGTGTGAGTGGACTCCATGATGAGCTGGTTCCTGTGGGGATAGGTTTGGCCAACTAAAGTATTTGTTTTTGTTTATTGCAAAAAAAAGATTATAGTAACTTACCACTTGGCCCATTTTCTAATTGCTTGGTCTGTTTAGTGCTGGTCTATCAACATCTAAACAATGTAAATCTTATACCTTCGTCTGGGTTTAGAGAGATTGGCCTTTCTTAAAGACAGCACTCAAACATATCAAATAAAAAGCTAATATTTTCTTAATAAACTGACACAATTGTCTTCAAGACTTAAGTGGTGTTGCCGTAAAGTATGGTACAAGTTTAATTTATCACCTACAAAATTTCATGTTAATTGGTTTGCTTTCTTCAATGTGAGAGAAATGTTCAGACTGCTGTAACCTTTCCACCTTTGAATTTACTGCACTCCAGTGAGCGTGACATATTTTTATTTAAATTACTGAAGAAACGTTTTCAACATTTAATTTTATAAAATAACTGTGCAATATTTTAATTATGTATAGTACTGCAGCTTGTAAATTTTATTTCACAATCTATTAAATGACTATCTTTGATGTAACCACTGAGATGTTTTATTGCAAAATGGGCTCAAGTTGTGTAAATTATGTGTTAGGTAGGGATTTTCATTTCATTATTTAGTTAGCTTTCTTTATGTTAATGCTAATTTTGTTTTGTGACAGCTTCCTTTGTACAAGAAACATCACTTAAGACACACATAAAAGATTATGTGAAGTTAGGTGACATGGCGTTTAATAAGACATATCTCTTTGCAGTTTGAATGTTCTGTCCAAGTGTGCTAGGAAAATTCTCAGGGTAATTTGGTTTTCTTCCACTGGAAAAGTTTAGTAGGTGAGAGCAAAAGTCTGATATGTTCTTGATGCTGCTGGAATTGCCAGAGAAAGTTTACATAAGGGATGGATGTCTGCCTTCCAATACCTCCTTATTCAAATAAAACAAAAAAGTCACAGTTTAAAATGTATAAAATTATTTAATTTTTATTTTATTTTCTTTGGCCTGTCTGGCTAATTTTGTTTAGTTTTTCTTTGGGAATTTTTTACCTCTAAAAATTAATTTCTGTGGTTAATTATTTTCTTTGTTACTAATGAAAATTATTTTTGTTGTTATGCAATGCTGTTTTATTTTGCCATTTTAACGTGCCAATTTCTGTGTAACATTTTTCATGATTCGCTGGGTATGTGCAAACATGACAGTATTTGTGGGTGTCTTAACTTTAGATACAGCACTGGATCATGTTATCTGCAGTAATTTTCTGATGACACAGCCATGGTTGGGTGTATCAATGGTGGGCAGGGGACACTAGTGAAGGACTTGTTGAATGGTGCAAATTGAACCTCCTGCAACTCAACAACAGTATGACAAAGGAGATAATCGTAGACTTCAGGAGGGTCAAGCCCACTCTGTCCCCAATTCTCATTGATGGTGATGATGTGGAGGTGGTGAGGACATACAAATACCTTGGGGTGCATCTGAAAAAGCCTAAGTGGAGTACCAACATGGATGCTGTAGAAATGAAGGTTTAGATTCTTCTCTATTTCCTGCAGAGTCTGAGGTTATTTGGCGTATGCAGGTTGCTCTTAAATGTTTTGTAGCAGTCTGAAGTGACCAATAAGGTTTCATATGTGGTAGTGTGCTGGGGAAATTTCATTAGTGCAAATGAAGCCAACAAACTAAACAGGTTAAAAACATTAGTTCAATCTTGGGTGTCAGGCTGAACGAACTAGCTGCTTACTAATATGAGGTTTTAGGTAAGGAGAGAACGTATTTAGCAATAGACTTGAGACAACTGCTTTGCACCAAGGAGTGCTATTTAAGGTAATCTCCACTCTCAACTATGAAGCTCTATAATGAGTGACCCCTTGGTCAAAGTGGTGTTGTTCCTTGGCTGCTGAAGGGTGCTGAGATGGTCTAGCAGACATCTTCACAGACAATGAAGCCATGTTGAATATACTGTGCCAATGACTGACATCGTGTACTGTGAAACTGTAACTGATAAGAATGTGCAAGTCTAATCACTTTACACTTAGTAAATATCTACACTTTGATATTGTCCTTATAGATAATTCTTGTTGTGTATGTTTATCTTGTTAGGATACCTAAGATTATCCTCTTTAATAAAACCCCTGTGTGCGTCCAGGTGTCTGTGTGTGTGTGTGTGTCTTCTGGTGAAGTGCGCATGCGCAGGGCCGAACCGCACATCGCACCGTGCCCCGCCCATGCTCTCGGCACCGTGGACGCACACACACTGGAAGCTGGGCACACAGTGAATAGCCTAGCCGTGGCCATGCATGATAAGCTAATAAAGCACACACACTGGAAGCTCGGCACACAGTAAATGGCCTAGCCGCGGCCGCACATGATAAGCAAATAAAGGACATCATTGCTGGGGAGAGTGCTGATTGGGTAGTCGCGGCCGCGCACATAAAATCCGTTGCTGGGGAGATGCCACACATACAATAATTAGCTGCACACCAGCACAGATTAAAATACTTGCTGGGGAACTGCACAGTACTTGCTGGGGAGACCCCATAGGCATGATTATCAGCTGCATGCCACACATTACTCAGTCGCTGGGGACACTCTGCTGATTGCCCACTGTTGTGACAGAAAATTAAAGTCATATTACGGACATCAAAGCCAGTATTACTGTCAGAGAAAATTACAGGCATTTTACAGAAATACAAACCAGTATTACTGCAAGAGAAAATTAAAGGCACACAATACAGTGACACATATTACAGCCCTATAAAAGCCAGTATTACTGTAAGACAAAATATTACAGACGTATCTACTAACAACATGCCACCCAAAAAAAAAGGACACGTCAAGTAGGACAAAAGGCACAGACAATCAAATCCTATATAAGCAACATCTCCTGGAAGAACGGTCAGCTCAACAAGTAAACATCAACAAAAGAAAGGCTGATAGACAAACAAAAATACGAGCAAATAGATCGATTGAAGAAAAAGAAAATGAGTGTCGCTCTTTTAGAAAAACGCTAAAAGAGAAAGACTCAGAAGAGCAAACCTTAGAAAAAGTTGGCATTTACTTGCCAGAACCAGTATTCACCCATGGTCAGTTATATGTTGCATTATCAAGAGTTGGAAGTTTTCCAGATGTTGTTGTCAAGGTTGTAGATGGTCCTGATCAAGGTAAACTGTTGCTAAACTCAGACAGAATATTTACAAGAAATGTTGTCTATAATGAAATTTTATACAAAAATTTCATGAGGTAAAAAAATAGAAAATTTTTCCTAAATATCTTCTTCAGATATGGTCTATTACAGATTGTTACAAAGTTTTACACTAAGGCAATATTAATTATACTTACTGTATTGTCATATATGTTTCTATTTTATTTTTATTATTATTTTACTTTAGGCTTCTTGCAAAAATATTTTTGACAAAAAAAAATTAAGACAAGAAACAGAATGAGGTCAAGGTCCCTTGCCATTTAATATAGACTGTTCCTACTAATGTTTATGCACTACTGTTCTAGCGCCCGTTATTGTAACGGCCTTAATGTCTAGTATTAACATAATTCTCGTTACATGTACATTTACTGTAAGCCTTTTTAACTTCAGTTGTAACAATGCTATTTCTTTCAGGATGAATAAAGTTTCTGTCTATCTATCTATCTATCTATAAAAAATCATTAGATATTGGATTGAATAGTTGCCTTCTTTGATCCCCTGATCTGCCATTTAAAATTTTGATTTCAAGACTGTGATTAGGGTTTGTGGAAAGTCCACTTCTTGTTTTTGGTATGAAATTGAAAGGCTTTTTTTTACTACGACTCCTTCTCCTGGTTCTCCCATTAAAATTTTTCCGTGTCTCTCCTGGATAAAACAAAACAGCTACTGTCTGGAGCCTGTACCTGAGGGAAAAAAGTAAATGAAGCCTGACATTTTGTATTCTTTCACATTTCACAATAAATATTTAGACAGAAGATTTGCCTTCACTTTGTTATTTATTTCTTTATGAATTACATTTGGATGTGAGTAAAATAGAATCAGTATATGTCTATTTTTCTTTTTGTACATTGATGGGATCAAAGAGCCTTATGCTTAGTTTACATAATATTCTTGTCATTATGCAATTGCCTACATTAATCACATTATACTTTTGCTGCTAAAAATATAAGCAAAGCAGGTTGTATATTATCTCACATATCTACAGTATTTTCTCATTTAAAATATTTTTATGGTAATGAACTTTAAGAAAAAAGGGTCTGCCACTGTATAGAGTGGAAATACACTAAACAGAGTAAATACATATGATATATCTCTGATATATGTCAATGCAATTGCATCATCAAGACAGATACTCAAAGTGTGGAATTATAAATTAGCACATTAGAGAGAAAACAGGTTAAAAAATAAAAAACATTTAATAAAAACCCTGACATATTCATATAATTTGAAAACAACAACTAAGTCAATATCACATTCTCAAACTCACTTAACCCATTTAAAGGTCACAGAGGAGTTTAGTCCATCCCAGCAGCACTGGGCAGATGGTAGGAGCCAACCAATGGCAAGGTACCACTCACACACACATGCACCAGTTATGTCAATCGAATCACCAATCAACAATGCACACGTCTTTTGAGATGTGGAATGAAAACTGGGATACCTGGAGAAAAGTCTGTCTAAACATGGGAAGAACATGCACACTCCAGCTGGAGAACAAACACGCATGGGACTGTAAATCCAGAACCATGGATCTTCTTAACACAGCAGTACTAACCACTATGAAACCCCATTTAAGAGTAGTTTTCAAGAAATCGATATTAACATCTATTTTTGGATAACTACTTCTAACAGTTTGTAAGGTTATGCGCGTGAACCTTGTTGAGTGCACTTTATACTTCTTAAAGGCTTTTAAATTGAAAGATTATATTACATTTGGAAGAGAAGAATTCCTGAAGAGGATGGTCAAAGTCTTTAGGGTGACTAATGTCTTTAGTTTAATAAAAGTAAGTGCTGTAAGTAATTGATGGCTGTCACCAGCTTAAATGATTCTTAATGTCTTTAGCATCATCATGTGACATATGCTCATTCAATTTTTCACATTCACAGTTTGTGCTTGCCTGTCTGATATCATGTTGTGATTTATTTAAATGGGCAGGCAGTTTGATGTTGTAGTTAAGACTTTGGATCTCAAACCCTGAGTTTCCCATCACCGACACTGTGTGACCATGAGAAAGTCACTTCACCCGCCTGTGCTACAATTGGAAAAACAGAAATGTAACCAGTTGTAATGCAAATGTTGTAAATTGCTTTGGATAAAAGCATCAGCCAAATAAATACATGTAAATTTGATTTGACAGGACACTTTTAAACAAGCAACAAACAGAATTGACCATTCCAGAGGACTTGATTGCATTCAAGGGCACTAGTAGAAGCTTACCATTTTGGACAGTTAGTTGTGCAGGGGTGATGGGGGTGCTGTCGCTAACCTATTGTCTCTTCCTTCAACAGCACGGAGGAGGCGATTGACCACATCCTCGATCGCTTCCGCATGTCAACCTCCCATTACTTCCTCTGTCAAATCTTTTGGTCTGAAACATATAAAAATAGTCCATCCCTGGAAAGTGGCATCATACTTCGACCCGAACTTGCAGCAGGACGGAGGTCCCTGTTAGACAAAGCAAACAGATATTTTGTGTTCTAGCACCCCTGTGCTCCTATTTATTTAATTACAACTTACTAATTTTGAAAGAATTATTAAAAGATGTGACCTGGCTAGCACCCCAACTATTTTTGGTACTCTGGAATTTCATTTGTTCACCACAAGTTAAAATGAAATGATACTTCTCGCTGTAATATTCCAGCCTTTTTCAAAAGTGAAACGGAGAACCGTTTATGTCATGTCACATTTTCTTTAGGTAATTCATTAAGGATTCTTGAGTTTATAACTCATTGCATTGATGAGATCTGTATCATATGTCCCTCTTTCTGCAATATCCTGACATATAGTATGGTTGCGGTATAACTTGGCTGGAATGTCTTACAATTGGCAGTCAACTCCTTGCATGTTTTTCTTGATACTTAAAGTCCAATAAAGCATCCCAAGTTTTTGAATTTTTTATAATGAAAAACGTACAAAATATTTTTCTTTTAAAAGTGTTCACAAGTGAAGATGGTGATCATGGTATTAAAATCACATCTTTACATTAAGGCTGGAGTGTTCACCATAGCACACACTGGTACCATTAAACTTCCCAAAAACAGTTATTTTAGGGACAGAGACAATCCCGCTGTGGGTGTCATTGCTGATACGCAAGAATCCAGAAACAGGCCAGAACTGCTGGCCTTTTGGGGTTTAAATAGACAAATACATACCTAATTTAATTTATGGATCTGTAGTATAACAATGCTTGTTTTGTAAATGTCTGATTAAAGCTTTTGAAATGGCTTCAGGCAAAAGATTTCATTTATTTTTAACAGTGTATGTCAATCTGTTAAAAATCCATTTAAATGGATAACTGATTATTTCAACATTTTATGTTTTCATAGATTTTTTTATGGAATTTAGAGTAGATTGCATTGGGATTTAAATATATCTTCTTTTAGAAACTATTGAAAGTAAGCACTATGTGGAAACTTCAATTTCTCCACAGATGCTGCAGCTTAAATCTATGATTTCTGAGGCTTGTTTTTTACCCTTCTGGGATCAATTACCTTTTTTATGTATCAACCTAAGGTAAGCAGACTTCAGATCAATAGTAAAGGCATATTTTTATAATAAAAACATGCAGTGAACCTTAGTAGCAAAATCTATTTTTTATTATTGAATACAAAGTGTATGTCACATCAGCAACAAGGAAAAACACTTATTTTCATTCTTCTCATTCTTCAAAACTAATTTCCAATATGCTTCATAATTCCTTGTCTTGACAGAAAGCCTGCTGAACAAAATCATCAATAATATGCCTTGGGGCAGCCTTTGGCCACCTTTTTAATAAGGCACGCAGCATTTATGTTTCTTTTTTTCTAGTATGCAGTAGATTGAAGTAGGGGAAGCACCATTTAGTTTCAGTGCACTGGATAAATGTTCTGACTTTATGAGCTTATTTTGTTAAAAGATTTACTAACCAAAACAAATGGAAATGTGAAAAGTCTCAGTGCAAATAATTTTAGATTGATACATTAAAAGACTCAAATGTAATCAAGGAAATGTCCTCTAAAATTAAACTTACACAATGCTGTATGTGACAAATTTTCTAGTCAGTTTATTGCATTCTCCTTTCACGACGCCTTCCTTCTATTTCTTGGTTATTGAGTCCTGCAGCCTTGTTGTGTGCTTTGAAAGCGGTGGTCTTGGTTTTCCCCTTTGTTTGCTTATGTCTCAGTACTGAATCTCCACTCACTATCAGTGCCAGCTAGGCCATCATGTTCTTTAGTCCACCCTTACATCCTTCCTCCATTGCCCTCCTTCTAATTCCATAGTATTTTATTTAATGGCAAAAAACAATGGATTCATATTTTTCCAAAATTACACAAAAACAAGCTCACTTGTTTTCTTTAAAAATAACAAAATAGAGTAATCTAGATTTTGAATTCATGAAATTAAGCACACACTCCCAGGATAAATACTGTATATTTGACTATGAGGTTTGTCTTGTCAAAACCAAGAATTTATTTTAAATCAAAAAGTTATTTTTCAGCTTATGTTACCAGAGTACATTCTTGTACAAATATTACCAGTTATCAAACAGAATTGTGTTTAGAGATCTCAATTAACTTATGACTGTGGGAGAACAATGGAGGAAGCCACAAAAGCAGGTATAGTGTTGCAATATTTTTTATGCAGTATAATACAATGTCGACAAGCATGAAGATTTAGTCTTGTTGCATTATAAGATAATCCATTTTGGCATAAGAAAGTGCATTTTTTGTAAAATCCCTTAGATGGCACATGGGGATATTTCTTCTGTCATATGAAAATGAAAATAGCCTATCAAGTCATTTTGGCCTTTATAATGTTATACAAAAGAAGGAGCTTGATAAATGTTATAAAAATACCCTGTAATAAAGAATAGTCCCTAATCACCATCACACTTGAGTCTAAAGATGGATGTCCATTATTCCACCAGGCTGATCGATCTGCCGTTTGCACTTCTTCAATGCAGCATGGCAAACTGATTAATTTTCTCAGAACAATGTCTTTTATTGGTTAGGTTCACTTATTTTACACAGTTTAAGACGCATTTCAATGTGCACCAATCAGCATGAACTAGTAGCACTTCCAAAAATGCCCACTAGAGGGGGGAAATCCAGTTAAAAGCCCAAACTAGACCCAAAAAAGACCTTGTAGAATATTTATAATAATAAATGTCCATAAACTGCCTGGAGTCACAAAAGAAAGCTCTGTGGAGTACAAAAGGCAAAATGGATTCCCTGTAGTAGCAGAGCCAATTCAACGCAAACAAGCCCCAATACAGATATTTAGTGGCAAAGTCAAAAAACAGAGCACAATGGTAAAACTCCAGAAAACTCACAAAAGAGAATAGCAAAAGGCACAAGAACTCGCCTACTCCAGTGGGCATTCTGGATTTAGAGGGCAGATGGCAGTTCCTGGTGGCTGAAATCTCTTGCAGAAGAACCAAGAAAACACATGGAACATATACAGATAGTCGTCAAATTACAATTTTTCCGTCTTACAACCATTCGACTTACGACCGCTATAGCATCTCATGGGCAAATGAGAGTATTCACGATATTCTCTGTATGCTGTGATTCATTAACCTTATTCTCAGTTTAGTACCTGCAGCGGTTTCAACTATGTTCAGAGACATTTGTCTTACAATTACAGGAAAAAAAATTCAATTGAGACAACAATGAAGGGGATTGAGCAGTATGAGGGAGGAAATAAAGCGAGTGCAATTGCATATGGCTTTCAGTTATCCCATTATAACCGGTGTTCACCACATGCTTGTTCTGCTTCGCTCTGGCTTTGAATCTGGTTAATGTCTAAAGCTTCTGCATTGTGACTCACGATGACTCACGATGTGCTGCTTCATGCAAACCTCCTCCATTTAACTCTTTATCTGTTCATGATTATTAACAGGCTG
The DNA here is from genome assembly GCA_026402145.1 of Polypterus bichir lapradei. Taxonomy (NCBI): domain Eukaryota; kingdom Metazoa; phylum Chordata; class Cladistia; order Polypteriformes; family Polypteridae; genus Polypterus; species Polypterus bichir. Next base: position 61,306,913 of record JANRMT010062837.1, read on the forward strand.
AAATGTTAAAACAGAAAACATATGAGTGCTCAAACTCAATTGGTACAATTTTACTCCTCTCACAGTTAACACAACGAACACTAGCAGAGGCCCACACTGATGATGCAATATAACACAGACAAAGAAAGGAATCGTGGAGCTATTAAAGGTAGGGCAACTATGCGAGCAACAGTAATAATGAAAAGAAATAATACATTAAAAAAATAATTCACACAAAACAAAGATAATGTGATGGAAACCGGGCGTCAGTGAGCCCCAAACCCCAACACGAACACACAATTACAGTCCCCGGTTCAAATAAAGGTTGGTTTATTGACCAGACTATTCCAACCAGTAACAAAAGCATAAAAACACAGGTTTTCTTTTTCCACAATTCACAACACTACAATTTCTCTCACCACTGCGCTGCCCTCCTCCAGTCAAGTGTTGCCTTGCTACCTCCCAGCTCCGTCTCACCAGGCCAAGGGAGTACAGTCCCTTTTATTAGGGACCCAGGAGTAGTTCCGTTGCCAGGGCCATTGCCCAATGGAAGTACTTCTGGGTCATACAGAAGTCCGTCACAGCTAGGAGATTCTTATTTAACATCTGTTCCACAATATGACAAATAAACATGCTTAAAAATAATGTATTTTGGAAACAGCATGTTGCTGTTTTAGTGATGTAACTCATATTAGAACCTATGTATCTAAATCTATACTTAAATGTACTCAAATGAATATTCTAAATATTCTGTAAATACGAACAACCTCAATTACTGTATTGATTGACAATTCTAATTAAAAATAAAATATAAGGGCTACTTTCAAAAGGCATCGCATGAAGACAGTGTACTGATATGTGAGTTTACCTCTGTGAGGTTTTGTGGCTAGAAGAGTTTGGTGTCAGAAGGGGATCTTTTCCTAAAAACTTTTGTTCCAATACCAGGAAGTAAGGGGGAACCAGCCAGCCTTGGTGAACCAGTATAATTGACATCAGACTGCCAAACAGCACCCATATATTTATAATTTACAGTAACTGAGTGTTCTTGTTGTGGAGACTATGGAAATATTTAAAATCCTCTTTACACTATCAAAAAACTTCAAAAAGCTTATTCAAAAACATAACTGGATAAACATTTACATAATGTAGATTGCAGAATCAAAATATAATATTTAATATATATAAAAAACACAAAGAAATGTGAAATATTATTATCATGAAGAAAGCACCGTAATAAAGTTGTAGTCGCTAATATCGTAGACACTACTCTATTTTCCGTTTTTTTGTTAGGGTCCTTTTAAACAAAGATGAAATACTCTGAGTCCCATTAAGTGAGTGAAAGGGATCAAAGCAACACAAAGTGGTTTCAAAATCAGAATTAATTCATTCTGCTCTAAGACAATCCTAACTCTAAGGATCCAGGACAACTATAGAACCAAAAAAAAAAAAAAATCATAACGCAATGTTATTGTTAATTTTACAAAAAAAACATGATTTTCTATTGAATGATCAGCAGGAAACTACAGTATCAAACATGTATTATAATGTAGGTAACATTAATCATAGAAGTGTATAGCTTTACTGTTTTGCACAATTATTCTTCTTCTCATAGCTTTCCTGCAAAAAAATAAATATAAAAAAAAAATCTGAGAGGTGTAAGATCAGCTGGTAAATCACCCTGGTATATCAGTCAACATTGAGATTTAGAAAAAAAAAAATTACATTTGCTGCAAAAAACCTCACCCTTAGCTCTGCGACTCCAGCCTTGAAAACACACTAAAGTCAAAGTCATTAGAGGTGAACAACCACTTCAAAAGAGTGCACACTTCTAGTGATTATTGACATCATTGCCTTTCAGGTTCCTACAGATGCTACCTTAAATTGTCTCAAAACATCCTGACAGGCCTAGTAGATTTTTCACCTTTAAGCTTTCACATTAAAAAGATCATATAGGATGGGCAGCAGAAATATGATTTGTAATGCTGTATTATACATTTCTCAAGCATTCAGAGAGGTCTTTGTGGTCACAGCCAAAGCCTTAAGCCTTAATTAGCTATTAGAGGTGAGCAAAACCCACAGAGTTCAGTTCACCATGAGTTTGATAAAGTCACGAAAATGCTCGGGAACTTTTACTGAACTTAGCAAAATGCATTGAAGCCAAAGGGGAAGTAGAAACTGAACTAGAGGGCTACATAAGTGTTTGCCAATTATGCTGAACCAATTATTGTGGGCAAAAATGTGATTTTGGCTAACCACTGTGCCACCATTCCTCAAACACCACAAGACACTGATAGAGAGAATACTACATACAAAATACAACAAATGGCAGCAAACTAGCAAGTAGTAAGTAAAATATACATTATTGAGCTCACAACGTTTCAATCTTGGGGTGCATTTTGGCTGTGCAACAAAGTAGCAGCATGGGACTGGCTCAATATATTGTGTGAAGTCGCGACTCCATGTGCAGCTTCCCATGTATCTGTGCAGATTCTTTATACTCTTTTTCTTCTGTCAAGAAGAAACAAATGTCTTGTAAACAGAAATAAATCTTTTGTTATTATTATTATTATTTGCTTGTGTCATTTTGACACAAGGAATGAGGAATGGAGAGGGATTCTTTAGGGCCTGCTTTGAGATCAAATTAGCAAATTAGCCATGCAGAGCTGTGCTGCCAGCTCACAGGGATCAGTGATATATATCTTGTGGCAGCAATCATAATATTCTCTTTATGCTCAGCCAAAGTGACACAGTTTTGCCTTTTTAAATTCATTGACGACCCAATAGTAGCCAATTTATACTCCCCGCTTGGTGAAACGAGTGCAATCAAAAGAGTGAGGGAAACATTATGCAGCACTGTCAATCATAATTATGTGAACCTCCATGATCCACTTGTGAACCATCAGCAGCAACCAGTGACCCAAAAATGGGTCTCAACTCAGTGGCTGACAAACTCTGAACTAATATAAATCTCAATCTTTTTTATTTTATTTTAACACATGTGGGATGTAAATCTGTCTGGAGTACTGATTGGGTCATGATGGCAACATCCTTCAACATACCTGCATGAAAGTTCTGCGCATTGCTGCTACATCTCTATGATGTCACACTGGTCTCACAAAGCATTAAGTGGCGCTGGGGAAAAAAATGTTTGCATAAGCTGGCCCAAAGTTGAATTTCCAAGAAAAGTATTCAGCGAACAAACTCACTGGTGAACAAAGCATATTTTATGTGAAAAACTCTTTGGTGGCGAATTTCGTCAATCAACAATATCAGTTATATGGTATTTATTGTTTCTCTACGACAAACTGTCATGTTCTCCACCCCTGAGTGTCTTGAAATCTTGTGGCTGTGTGTAGCTTGCAAAGTAGAATACATTATGTTTAGGTTTGAGCCAACAATTTTTGTGTTTTGGTTTCACTTATGATATTACTATTATTAGCTTGATTTTTTTCCTACCCGTTATGTTATTATTCCCACAAGTTTGTGTTTTGTTTTACTAAATGCAAGGTATTGGGCACTGAAACATCATAGCCCAGGGGCACTCGATCAGGTTAATCCAGCCAGAGAAAAGCCTTTACACCCATTTACCCTAAGGCACTCCAAACCTCACTCTTTGCTTCCTTTCACTCACACACTCCAAATCATTGGCCAATTTTCATGTTTGTACATTATATATTTGTAAGTCTTCATTGGACTTCTGCCTCATATCTGAGCTCTTAATACCAAGCTCAGGGGCAAAGTTACAAGATATGAGGCTACCATGGCACATGTCCCTTAATCCAGCAACACCCTTAAATTAGTGTTTTTCAACCTTTCTGGTGTCACGACACTTTGTCCTATGTAAGTGTTACTAACCTCAGGCCTAGGGGAACCTGGGCCAGGCACCAACTAGTGTTGCTGCAGGGTATAGTAGTATGGTGTCAAAAGCTTAAAAGAAGCAGGCAGAAGATAGGAATTTCTGACCATAATTCATTTAATTCTGATTCAACCACAGGTATATAACTGCTCCAGTCTCTGCCTAGATCATGACGACGATTGGTTAAGCAATGGTACATACCAATTTCTATTGCTTAATAATAGTGTATAAACATTTTCACTGGTTAAACAATGGTGCATATAGTATACTAACAATAGCATAGGTCATGCTGATTAGAGACCAGTGTCCCCAGAACACGTTCATTTTCTGACATTTTTTAAGGAAGCAGGAAAGCTATCAAAATACTGTGTACGTTGATGTGATACCAATCAAAGCAAATTGATCTTTAAAGCAGGTGACTCTTTTGTGAGACAGGTAAATACCTATGTCTTATAGACAGCCATCAACAATAACCTGTAACAGAATTATTCAGGAAATTTGCTTTCTTACTTATCATCCCAGTCACAAACAATGGATTCATATTGCCCTTTCATCTATTGACTTTTTGCAATTGTTACTTAAATGCTTTTTGTCCTAAGAGGAAAACACGGAACTGTCTTCACAATGTACCGATGGGGCTTGGTTTCCTTTGGTAAACTGAACTGAGCACGATAGTGAGTGTGTGTGTGTTGGGGTGTTAGAGAAGTATCCTCTTGATATATTGAGCATAATAATTACCACGGCATTGTGGAACGAGCATGATTATTTGAGCAGGGACCCACTACTATTATGAACAATAGCAACTTACAACCACCGGCAACAGGCAGCAACCTAAAAGTGGGTCATGACCCAAAGGTTAAGAAGCACTGCCTTAAATAGTCATGCATCTCAATGGAGCAATTCAAACTAATATCATAGTAGGGTTATGCAGTTACAGCAGGTTAAGGTTTTGCTCTAAACCTCATGGCTCCAAGGACCTTTATTGAGTTTCTAGGACAGGCACTGATTGTGTGGTGTGTGTGCACATTGTGTTCATATTTGTATAAGTTTTCTCTGGACATTTTAGTTTATTCCAAAATCTCGAAGACTTGCATGTTCTACTATTTGGCAAGTTTAAACTTTCCTGGTGCAATTGTGTGCAGGTGTGTGTGAGTATACCCTATGATGAAGACCATACAATGAAAAAAATTAGCTGAAAAAAAAATGGAACTGATGGATCATGTCTTTGAAACTCAGAAGAAACCCCACATTAACACGATAGGAACATGTAAACCCCCCAACAAAGGCATAAAGACAACAAGACATAAGTTATTTGGTGCTGATGCAGCATACCACACTGGAGAACATTATTATATTGTTAGTAATAAAAAATAAAATTTGTTATGAATTAGTAAGTATACTGCTAGGTCAGTAAGGTACAGTGATTTTCCAAAATTTAAAATAACTTGGTGACATACTAGGACAAATTAGCTATCTCCCTCCTTACAATACTCAAACTAATTGGAATAAAGTTTCCTCTTATTTATTATTTTTTATCTTTTTATGCTTTGCTGCAGAGAGCAACCGAATGTCTTTGACTTTTCCTTATATGTCTGTTACTAAGAGAGAGAGATATTGACCTTTCTTTCCTTATGATTAAACTTTTTGATGTGACAGGACAGAAAGGGCAGATTATGCCTTGGAAAGAATAACCTCTGTAACTTGCACAGCACTGCTTTATACTCAGTCATTTGAAGTCTTGCAGCCTGAAATTACAATGGTGCATTGGCTATGTTTCAGGTCATTGACTAGGTGCCCTATATATGGGGACTTTCTTTTTAGCTCCCCTTTTTACCTCCAGTCATATGTGACTTAAATCTATAGTTTCCTGACAACAGTGCAGCACACGATCAAATATCTTCAGCTGGACCCTTACCAGAATTGTCTTTCTTTCTTAAGTATAAAATTCTCTGCCTAAAATATAAAATTGGAGCAATGGCAGTTCAGTTGAAAGCAGTTCTCAAAGTTTTTCCCTTCTGAAAATCATGACACTGCTAATGAGGAGAACCATTTCATACAACAGGATGTGATGTGAAACTTCACTACTTACTCTTAAGATACACGTACTTGATCAGTGATATTAAAAGTGAGTGGCAGCACAGAATAGTACTCTCACATAAAAGGGGGTTTACACAGTTCATTATCAATGTGTTGTGTTACAGCCAGGATTTATTCCCTTACTCTTGTATTTTTTGTTTTATTGCTGTTTTTGAATTATTGGGTTTCATGTCTTTGTGTAATTTCTCTTTGTTTCGGTGTATCATTTGTTATTTGTGTTCTATACCTTTAAATGTTCAGGCATTTCTTGTGTTTTGTGGGTGAAACCACAGGACGAGGCCACTCTGACGTCACTGGTGTTAGTTCCCCCTTTTGCTTTTATTTCAGGTCAGAGAGACCCCAGTAGGGTTTTATTGAGTGTTGAGAGTTTCTTTTTTTTTATTATTATTATGTTTTTATTAATTTTATTACAATCCATACAAATCAATCAAGTTTTTACAAAAAGAAAAATTGAGTTAAGGACAAATCGATCCCCACCCCTGAGAGAGAGAGCAAGGGAAACGGCGTGAAATTTAGGGTTAGGGTTAGGGTATGTAAACATACCTAAATTAATAAATTCTCTGTGCTTTATGAGCTTATTTTACAATATTACTGATTAGATCCTGCCATGTTTTGAAAAAAATCTGTACAGATCCTCTAACTGAGTATTTGATTTTTTCCAATTTCAAATAGTATAACACATCAGTTTCCCACTGACTTAAAAGAGGAAAGTTTGGGTTCTTCCAGTTTATCAGAATAAGTCTGCGTGCCAAAGTGTAGTGAATGCAATCACAATTTGTTTGTCTTTCTCCACTTTAAACCCATCTGGAAGAACACCAAACACAGCTGTTAATGGGTTAGGAGGGATTGTGAGACCAAGGCTGTCTGAAAGGTAATTAAAAATTTTGGTCCAGAATAATGTTAATTTGGTGCAGTCCCAGAACATGTGACCCAGTGAGGCTGGGACTTGGTTGCAGCGTTCACAGGTTGGATCATGCCCTGGAAACATTTTGGAGAGTTTTAGACGAGACAGATGTCCTCGCTATATAATTTTGAGTTGTGTATTTGTATGCTTTGCACATATAGAGCTCGATTGAATTCTCTGCATTGCTATTTTCCATCCTTTTCTGATATATTAATTGAGAGATCTTTTTCCCAGTGTCCTCTTGGATCTTTGAAAGGGAGGGATTGTAAAATGATTTTATATATTGTAGAGATGGTGTCTAAGTCCTTGAGATTGAGCAATATTTTTTCCAGCATGGATGAGGGTGCAAGATGAGGAAAATCGGGAAGGATCTGTTTAACAAAGTTCCTGATTTGAAGATAGTGAAAGAAATGTGTAGCTGGAATGTTAAATTTGGAATGTAATTGTTCATAGGATGCAAAGACGTTCCCTATATAAAGATCTCTAAGCAAGTTAATTCCAAATTTTTTCCAGATATTAAAAACTGTATATGTTTGCGAAGGTTGAAAAAGGTGGTTCTCTTGCAGAGGTAACGCAGATAGAAGCTTCTCCGTCTTAAAATGCTTTCTACATTGGTTCCAGATTCTAAGTGAGTGGAGCACAATTGGGTTATTAGTGTATTGCCGATAACGTGTGTTTTTGGAGCACAAAGCAAGGAATACAAAGAAGTACTGCAGGATTTTACTTCTATTGCGGACCAAGCCTGTGTATGTTCTTCTATTTCTGTTCAGGTTCTTATCGCCTGTATATTTGCTGCCCAGTAATAAAACTGGAAGTTAGGTAGAGCCATGCCGCCTTCTGCCTTTTGTCTTTGTAGGGTCGCTCTTTGGATGCGTGGATGTTTTGAATTATTGAGAGTTTCTGTAAGTATTGTTTTTCCTCTTCATTTCTGACCTATTGTATTTTCTAACTTCTATTTCTGAATTTAATTATCTGGATTGTGTATTGGGCCTGAGATTCCCCGTTTTGTGCCCTTTGCCTTATTTTTGATCTTTCTTGTTTTTTTCTGTATTCAATTCTCTCTGTGTAAAGATTTCCCTTTTTAATTGCCTGTACAAGCCATAGTTTTGCAGTTTTTTTTTTTACTTGTAAGACATTTTTGGTATGTTATTGAATTTTGAACTTTAAAAACCAGTTACCCATTTTTGAACCTCCTTAGGCCTAAACCCTGCTTTTGGTAGTTGGGTGCTGGCTTCCTGGGCTGAGGCTACAACTAGACAGGCCAGTAAAGGTCCTGGCCTGCATTATTGGGATTTTTAGGAGGCCGTGTAGCCTTTTTGCCATGTTTGTATGCTAAAAACAATGACACCGCTGGTCAGCTAACTTGTTCCCTGAAGGCCAGAAAACTCTAAATCCTAACACTACATAATAACTTGAAAATAAATAAGAACTTTCAGTTTCAATTGATATCAGATACTGAGTGCTTTCCACTACTTCTGCCGTTTTTATTTTTTTACTTGAGCCTTTGCTTTCTGTGTTTAATTTTGTATCTTGCTGTTCACTGATTTGCTTTTGGTTTTGATTTTCTGCCATTAACCTTCTGCTCCTTTGTTAGAGTTTAGGTTTTGGCTCCATTTCCTCTTCCTTGGTATTACATTAAAACTTTGGAAATCAGAAGAGACATGTATTTAGAGAGGTAGATCGGCATGTTTAAGCAAGACAATTCCTGACTGGTTGTAAGTTAAATTTTTTTTTTTACATACGCAGTTTCTTGTTTTTTTTGGTTATTGCATATTTTCACACTCTAATCCACGAAAAGTTTAATAAATTAGGCTCCACGTCTGGAGCTTTGCCAAAAAATGGTAATGTCAAAGAAATGTAAACCTTTATAATGTGCAGATAATACTACTTTGAGATTTTAGTGTAGCATAAATACTATTTATTCACTCTATACTTACAGAGCAACACTTCATAATTTCTTTCTTCTAACATTCATTTCTAGACAAGTGACTTTTTCTCTTTCTTTCTTTCTTTCTTTCTTTCTTTCTTTCTTTCTTTCTTTCT
>JANRMT010062837.1:61315801-61337151 GCA_026402145.1 Polypterus bichir lapradei
TCTTTCTTTCTTTCTTTCTTTCTTTCTTTCTTTCTTTCTTTCTTTCTTTCTTTTTTTTTTACTTTTTACTTTTACCTCAAGTGGCAGGGAAAGTAAGATGTTGTGCCTGACATTTGAAGTCATGGAGAACACTTCCCTGTTTTAATATGGACAAGTTCAAAAATTTGACAATACTTTTTAATGGGAGATTCTGAAATTTCGAAAACTTGCATAGTCTGCTCTAATTCATACCTCAACGAAATCAGACTTTTTCTTTCCCAACAAATTTTTTTTAACAACAAGTGTGGACAGACCGACAGACATAGTGAATGTAGTAGGTGCTTTTCGCGTAAGCTAACCATCGCCAGCCATGTGGTAAAAACAGAAGCACAGCTGTTTGGAAGCTCGGTCAGGTGGATGTAAACACCTTAATGACATAATGGCATACTACAGACAGAGAGTTTATTGGCTAGAGGAAGACATGACATTGTGTCAGCCTTAATGGACAAATGTAACAAAGAGAGGTCAAGTTGTGGGTGTGCAAGGCCATACATAGAAACCTGAACTGTGATGGAGTGCCTCTCAAGCCTGCCTTAAAAAATTGCTTATAAAGGCAAGGTAGTGGGGGCGCAGGGTGGAAGGCAATCACATAGGGATTACAGTTTGGAGTTGGTAGTCATTTGTAGGATTCTGCAGACAGAGAAGCAAACATTAGTGGGTAAATGCTGTTCAAGTTTATCCGTAAAGCTTCATGTAGTGTCCTTAATTGATCTGTCTGGCCGATGTTTTGTTTTTTTTTATAAGCATAACTATAATTACCCTTTATAAAGGCAGTCTTTATCTATGCATAACTTTTTCAGCTTTTTGGAAAGTTGTGTTTTATTATTGTTATATTTGGGCAATGTTCGGCTTGATTGCTATTTTCCTGACAGGCATTTAAGTAAGATGCAACAGTGCCTGTTTAATCACCTATTCCTGTACAAACTTATCTGAATATGCCCCAGATTAATGAACTCTCCTTCAGTCCTGTACTCATTTCACATCTACACTAATCCACAAGTGCAGTAATTTTAAGTTTGGTTTTGATTACTTTACTTACTGTCTTCAACAATATGCAACATTATTTTCCTGGTGTAACATCACCGCAGATAATAACAATTCTAGCTGCCAGGACCACGTAAAGACTTCTTTAGATTATTAAATCAGATTGTTCTGTGAGGGGTTAGGGTGGGCTACAGCGAATTCTAAAGGTGTACTTCATCTTGATAATATTTCCTCTTACATGGACAGTAAATCTCTAATTTTATCTATGCTGTTTTGTGTTTCACATGCAGATCTAGTCCTTGTTTAATTAATTTTATCATATTAATTAATAAACTTCAATTAGAATCTGGCCTGCTTTTAATAAGCATTATAATTGAAAAAGTTATAAAAATGTTAATGTTATGTCTTATCATTGTCGCAACTTATTTATTTGAAACTGATATAAAAGGAAATGCTGACAAGCTAAGCACATTTCTGCTATATGCTGTAACTTCAACATAAAAAGGAATATGCTGTCAAATTACAATATAAACATAATTAATTGCATAAACTTGTTACATATGCATAAACATAATTAGACTGCTAATGTTTTTGTTCAAGATGATTGATTAGCTTGCCTCAATAAAACAGAAAATAAATGAATAAAGACAAAATGATCATGTTCTGAAATTCTGCCATCTAGAAATGCATAAGAATCTGATGTTTAATATGCTTGAAGTCTTCTGAAGATCTTTTAGAGACTGTAGCAGAACATGAAGAAATTCCCTGTTGGGGCGAACACTTACTGGGACTCTTATTTGAAAGAAAGGTAGAGGCTAAGTGTGCTAATGCACTTCCTATAATGGCTCTTAGATTGAAGGGCAGATGTTCTTATTTGTTGCTGAGGTGGCCCCAAGGTGTTGTCGAGGTCCTTTGGTATGTAGCTTTTAGGTTAGGAAGGGGTCTTTTGGGACTGTGGAAGGAAACAGGCTAGCAGGTTACCTCTGATACATCTGAAACCTTCCTTGGATGTCCCTTAGTTTTAGCCTACAAGCACTGCCAAATGATCACATTCTTGGCAATATAAAATTCAAAGCTGAAACAAAATTCAGTGCCTATTCAGAATTAACAAAGTGTTAGTAAGATTACATGGTTATCGGCAAAGAGTCATCAGCATGTTTCACAGACAGGTCTTGGGTTATGGCAATTCCACACATATGAAAGAACAGATAAAATGCTCAGTTTTTCTTTTCAACTGAATTTCAATTAATTTTCATCTAGAGATTTCCATTTCTTTGTTTTGAAATAAGCAAGCTAGTTTTGACACAGATAAGTATGTAGCAGCTATCATTAACCATGAGGAACAACACTACTGCACACTACAGATTTTGTCACCATTTTCAATCATTTAATGCTTTTGTTTGCATGTGTGGCTGAATGTAACATGAGTAAGGTTAGTCACAGAAACACAGTTCAGGTGGCAGCTTGTTGTTCAAAGTCCACGGTAGAACCCATACCTTGACATCCCTGGTTTCCTAAGTGCTGTCTCAGGGAGTAGTGACACTGATTGTAACCACCAGCACACACACCCATGAAATAAAGCTCTGTCACAGCAGCTATCCGTTCAGCTGAAGAAGGCAGACCCTGCTGTTCATAATTCCCAGCGTCCTAACTACATGTCCTTGCAGTGTCGTCTCATGGAGTATTTGCCATAGAATGGGAAGATGACATTCTGTGCTTTGTTACTATTATTTTTTATCATCTTAAATTGGCCTTGCAATATATTTTGTAACTAAAGTGTTACAAAGATTTCATGTTTGTTTCTATAAGCATAGCAAAATAACTACATAAATTAGAACAGCCATAATGTCATTGTAGAAAGATATTGTCTACACATATACCCTTACTGCATCAGATGCTTACAGTAAACAACATTTTTTGCAGCAATATCAGTTTCAAAATTTATTTTAACTTAATAAAAGCATAAAATCACCATATTCTTGCTTGTAAGAAACCATTTATATCAGTAAAGGAAACAAGTGCTATACTAAGTTATAGTAATATGATGGGGACAGAGCTTTTGTAGGAATGTGAAGAGATGTTACTTTGATTAAATAATTGTCAGTCTTGCCTTCAGCAATGCTAGTAATTGATTAAATGGTACAGTAAGTCTCCTATTTTATTTTCCTTACCTTTCTCTGTAGGATGTGGCCTCCGGCTGTTAGACCTATATTAAGGTAACAGAAACTCACTCATTTTAAAAACCAGAAGAATACAATTTATTGATAAACACAAGGATTACAGAATAATGATAACTGCATATCTATATTAATATTTAAGACACCAGCGGCAGACTAGGCAGACAAACACATAACATAGAAGACACTGGTTGTTTACTTGTTATTTAGCACTCCAATTTATCTTGACAAAATAGTTTCAAAATACCATATCTTTAAAGATGATATCAGATGTTGTGTGAAGTTGTTGCTTTGTAGCTTCTCCAGGTTCAAGAGGAAGATTTTTCTTGCATTGGAGTTAACTTTTTATGTTTGCTGCATGATCATTTGTTGGTACTGTGCTGTGCTTTTTCTCACTTTCTGCTGTGTCTTCTGCAACTGCATAGGGAAAAGCATTACTATTTCTGGCATAAGTTTTAGATGCTGAAAGTTCCCTTCTTGAAGTAGTGGCTGCTTCTAAGGCTATTCAGACTACTTTGGCTTGGGATCTCAGCTTTCTGGTCCACAAAGAGAAGAGATAATAATTTTTAGCTCCCCAAAGAGGGAGCCGTTCATCAGCTTCCTGGTTTCAGGGAGAGGTCATTTTGTAGAATGCCAACATAATTCTGTTGTTGCAGAGTGCCCAAGAGAATACAGAGAGAGAGACTCTGAGAAAAACTTCTGATGGGTTGAGTGCAGCTGGTTTATGAATGAAGGTAAAACCTTTTATGATTGGATTAAAGCCATTTCCAGTTACAAAATCAGTTCCTTCTCATAGGTGAGTTATTCTGTCCATCCCAGTTGTCATTGTTGGATCATAGGGTTTGATCTTGCTTGAGTCCATTTTGTGCCTTCTGGCTCATGAAGTCTGCAGAGGAGCCTCTGCAAAATTGTCACTTCAATTCTGATTTAGACCTTTGTTATCAGATGAAATACAGACAGATCCTGGTACAAACTGGAGTTCAGTCACTTACTCTGGAATATAAGTGGGGTTTTTGAGCAGCTGTTTGTCTGTTAAATCTGCTCCCTTAAGAGGCTTTGTCTGCCACTGCCGCTGCTGGGGTGTTTGTTTTGTTCTGGACATGCTAAGAAAAGTAAAATATGGTGTATGTGGCAAGGAATGGCTATTTCTTATCTATCTTTTCTACCCCATTAACTTTAACTGCCAGCATAACAATAGCCTTGATAGCCATAACACAGGTCAAGGTCAAAAAAACACACTGAAGACAAATAGTTAAGTTTGCTTAACATCTTCAATACTTTCAAATTACTTTCATATTTTCCTATATTCTTTCATCAATTTTTGTAGAATTTCTTTAAAGATTGAAGTAAAAGTAAAGTTCTGTAGGTCTGCACCATCAGGTCTCAGCAGATCTGTTCCTTCACCTGTCTGTTCCAGGTGAGTCTCTGGCAAGCTCTACTGTGAACTTAAGGCCAGTTTAGATTCTGATGAAGCTTTAGCTGCCTTATAATTTTCTTTTTCCCTCTGTGCCCTTTTTTTGCTGTCCATGCTTAACTATACTTACATATAATGTAATTAAATTCTCTTGGGATAAGTAAATACAGCATACCAGGGATGATTATAGCTGATCAGAAGTCAACCCCACAAAAAATGGGAAAAGCTTTAGAAGAAGAAAATGTTCAGTCTTTACATGACTTTTAAAAAATCTTATGTTTCCCCTTGTACCTGAAAAATAATTGTATTGCAAAATAGTCGCTGCTACAGTGAAGTGAATAGCACATTAGTAAAATGTTAATGTTTTCAGATTTCTTGTGTTAGTCTGCAACCTAGCTGATCAACTTTGTCAGCTTCATGGATTTGGCATTATAGCATTTTTGGGCAACTTCAGTATAAATAACATGTTAGTTTCTATAAATTAGGATTCAAAATGGTTTGTACAAGAAAGACCTGGGACCTCATGTATAAACGGTGTGTACGCACAGAAATGTTGCCTAAGAATGTTTCCACGTTGAAATGGTGATGTATAAAACCTAAACTTGGCGTAAAGCCACGCACATTTCCACGGTACCTCGTACCCTGTCATACGCAAGTTCTCCGCTCGGTTTTGCAGACTGGCGGTACCCACACTGCCTCAGCCATGCTTCCTATTTGAACTGCTTCTCATATGACAAACACTTCAAACCTTTCCTTTACGGATCACGCGGTTCAGAAACAGTTTCATTCCAAGAACTCTAAACGCACTCAATCAGTCCCTCAACTGCTCCTTGTAGAACTGTTAGTACTTATTAGTACAGTTACCTCACTGTAAACTTGCAGTACAGTTATAATATTGCACAACCTGAGCCACTTTATAAAGAGTGTATTTACATATGATGACAATGTCATTTTTAAGATGAAATGCAGCAAAATATGTTTATTATATTATACAGATGGGCGGCACGGTGGCGCAGGGCTAGCACTGCTGCCTCGCAGTTAGAAGACCCGGGTTTGCTTCCCATGTCCTCCCTGCGTGGAGTTTGCATGTTCTCCCCGTGTCTGCGTGGGTTTCCTCCGGGCGCTCCGGTTTCCTCCCACAGTCCAAAGACATGCAGGTTAGGTGGATTGACGATTCTAAATTGGCCCTAGTGTGTGCTTGGTGTGTTTGTGTGTGTCCTGCGGTAGGTTGGCACCCTGCCCGGGATTGGTTCCTGTGTTGGCTGGGATTGGCTCCAGCAGACCCCTGTGACCCTGTGTTCGGATTCAGCAGGTTGGATAATGGATGGATATTATACAGATAAAACTTTAACTTCATTTAAATAATCTATATTGTTAATAATTAAAGGTTGTTCCTGCCTCGCACTGTATGCTTCACTGGGACTGGCATGAAGGATAGAATAATTAAACATGTACTACGAAGATATTTCAATGTTCCTTAAAAGTTTTGAAGAATCGGCGTTATACGTTTACAGATGGTTTAACGTCTATTACAGAGCTGATTGTGTGGCGATCGATTACTTGGAGAAAGAAAAGTAAGGACAGGAATTGGAGGTTAGTACATTTGAAAGAGACAGTACTGCAGGTGCGGCCTTAGGCATATGCCGCAAAATCCCAGGGGCCGCCACACCAATATATATTGAATATAAAACAGAAAGAGAAAATAACGACACAGCTAAAAACGCAGCGACAAAAGTTAAACGCTTGTGTCATGAGCACGAGGCGGCTATGCAGTGTCCGGAACGGACGTGGCCATCTGCCGTGCATAAGATACCATATTGACATTGGCGGGCGAAGGAGCCACTGCTTCTTCCTCTGCCCAGGGCCGCCACGAGCCTAGAGCTGCCCCTGAGTACTGCTGCAATAAATTATTTCATCGAAGGTTGCGAACAATCACTGCGCCACCGTGTTCACATGTTTAATAACGTGCTTTAACTCCTATCATCATGAAAATGATATCACGTATACATCTCAGTATTCTAATTATTCAGAGAGCTGTAATATCACAAATGTAATGGATTCTGTGTCCTGTCAGAGGTAGAGAAAGCCGGTTTAAGAAGCACGTAGTGATTCACACACATAGAGCACATAGAAGAACACATACAAAACAAAGCATTTAACGTGCTACTTTACTTATGATGTGATTTGAGAAACTAGTTGATTATACGATTTTAAGATGAAGTTTATGATGTTCTACTTTAATGACAAAATAAACTACGTGATTAAAGTGGAGATTTCGAGATTGAAGTTGGCATTTCGTGCTTTTTTCCCACTGTGTGCCTTTTTTTTCTCTGTGCCCTAATAAGCTTTCATATGAAATTCAGATGGTGGGCTACGACTCGCCTTTTCACGGCGACTTTGATATCTGAAAACTTCTTTTTTATTTAGGGCACTTTGCAACTTTGTGAACTTAAGCTTTCGAGTTTCTCTGACACGCTATGTCAGTCGATCAACTTCCTTTTGTTGTTTATACCACTGTTTAAACCAACAAATAGTACGTTTTTCCTTTGCCTCCACTTGGTATTCACTGAATTTCTTCCATTTTCCCTCTTGCTTTTGTCTTTTCACAGAATGCTGAGCTTAAGGGCTATTTATAATGATTTGCTTATTTGAAGAGGCATAATTCTGGGAGGAGTTGGAGCGGGACAGCACGTGTGTGCACGAGCGTTACTTTTCACGCTGACCGGGAGTTATGTAGCGGAAGAATGCGGAAGTTGGCGAACACACAGATTCCTGCATCTGGATTTTTCTGTGTGTAAGCACATTTCAGCTTTTGTGCTTATGTCATGTTATAGTGTGAGTTCTACGCACGCCATTATGCATGAAGTCCCTGGTGTGCTGTTGTCTTTATCCAGACTGCAGTTTTAGTTTAAACCAGCTATCTTTTGTTATGCAGTCTAAATTTTTAAACATTTTTTCTGACAATACAATTATTTCTTTTGTAGCACTGTTACTAAGAAATAAAAAAAGTTACAACTTCTTAAAATTGAATTTTCATGCCTTTTCTCAAGCAGTTTTTAAAAGCAGGGTCAATGTTTGTTTTTATTATAGAATATAAGTTATCCCTGCTTCTTTATATCTTTTGTTCCTACAATCTCTATATATCTGCCCAAGGCTAATGATGCATCAGTGTGTATTCTGATATTCTGACTCCATGCCAAGGATTTGCTCATATAGCCATCTGTAGTTCCAAATCATTATTCTATAGTATAACTTGCAGCCTTTACTTTTCCATACTGACCTTGTGCATCAAGATTGCTCTGTTTAAAAACAGTAAAATAAAATTTACAAATGAGATAAATATATACTTTAATGGGGATAACACTATGATTTTACGGTTATTATTTGTTGTTTAGTGAAAACAAGCAAGTGCTTTTAGGGTTGTTTGTTCAATAAATAAATGACCAAGTATAATATTTTTGTCTCATTTGTTTAAATGGTTTCTCTTTATCTACTTTTAGGACTTGAGTGAAAATTTATGCAGAAATATAGAAAATTTTAAAGGGTTCACAAACTTTCAAGCACCACTGTATAACTTTTAGTTTATTTCCAGTCAGTGGCAATAATAGAACTGCATAATGTCTATAAATGTAATATTATCCATCCATCTATTTTCTAATCCACATATGCAAAAATATTGTAAGCTTAATAGGCTTTTTGGAATAAAGTTAACTACCCGTGGAGTACACAAATATAATTTATGACTTTATAGATTAATGGCAATGTCATGATAATGTCAAAAAGCAGATGATAATGGAGAGTTTAGGAGGACCTGCTGCTGACAAAGTGAGATTTTTGAAATTAGGGAATCACAAAGTGCTTCAGATTTGGTGGTGAAACTATGAAACACCAGTGTGAAGTGGGGACAACATCTGCTTTGATTTTTATAGTTTGTTTTGAAAGGAGGAAATAAGCTGAGATTGATTAATAAGTAGCATGAGGAGAATATATGACATGGTTTCTTTTCAAGCTTGCATTACTTATAAGAAGTGTGATTATGTAATCTATTATTGCAATGTGCAAAGATATCATGTTATTCAAAGAAGTTGTGTTTCTGGAAGCATAGTGATGCCCACTACTGCTGTTAGCCCAGAGGCTCAGATTGAAGTTAAAATATTAACAAAAAAAACTGGGAGTTCCAAAAACCAAATTAACTAAGCTAAATTCTGCCAGCATAGAAGATATGCCTGATATGTCTGCACAGAAGCTTCATTTCTGCTAAAGTCTGTCGTCAAGGAAATTAGTTCCAGCATTTTCTGTTATAAGTGTGGAGAGGATATACATTTAAAATAGAATTGTACCTGAGAGAAGAATGTCAACAGTGTAAATGTTTGTTTCATTAAGTAGAGAAAAGAAAATGTGAAACGATCTAAGAGTGTGATTGATGAACAGTATTTTGTGCCTGCTGAAGCAAACCCTCCTAGTAAAACCACAGACATAGTGAAGCAGACAAAAGTGTTTTTCCAGATAGTTGGTAGGCCTTAGCATTATTGTACTTGTGCAGATTGAAGGCATTTCAGGTAAACCGTATTGGACAGTGAATTTCAATTTATTCTGCTATACAGGTTCTTCTATGAACAACACTTGGTGGACTTGCCTTTATTGTATATAGACATTTACAAACTTGGATTTTTAGTTCTGAACATTATTTTTAGAATGGCTATCTTTCTGCTTCTGTAACTCTGGAGAATTTGTAGTGGACATGGCTGAAAGTACTGAACCCTTGTTTTGGTCTGTGAACAGTCAATAAAGCAATGTTTCTTTTGTCACTGACATCAGTATTGCTGTCATGAGAAGATTAACAGCTGCTTGCAAACAGAGTGGAGGAAAAGACTTAAGACTACATTACAAGTACATACAGTTGTGAAAGAGGCCTATAAGAGGATTAAAAGAAGTCCTATTGTTGCTGATAAATCAAGAAGATGAATTCTGTGGTTTGCATAGACAAACTCTACCACAGTAGTTGCCAGTAAGTTTTTAGTAAGGCCAGAGCTCCAAAATGGTGTAATTGTGTCATTTAAGAGAATTGGTGTGGCTCTTAGAAATGAGTCCAAGAGAAATCATGCTGAGATGCACAGCTGTTTTCGTTGAAAGTTTTCCCATAATTACTAGATAAACAATCTTGCAATCTGCTTGAACGTTTAACACAGATTTGTTTTAATCTTCATGGTTAAGTATTGTAAGAAAGAAGACACAGACAGTCAAAGTGTTGACTTAGGTAAACCCCACATAAATGGATGATAAAGATTTTTAAAGTAAACCCTTGAACTAAACAAAAAGTCTTCTTGAGACATGAGTCCTAACAGTTGAGAATTAGTCAAAAGGCAACCGGGCAAGAAGAGGCAGGTTCAGGTGGACAGACATCAAAAGTGATGATGGTGGAGGGGAGCTGTCAATCTTCCGGTCTTTAGAAGGAGGAAAAGAAAGACCATTATCACCAATTCCCTGGAGCAGTGGAGAATTACCAACAGCAAAGCCCTTAAACTGTCTGCTATGTGTTCGCACATGACAGTGTTTTCACTTAAGAAATTGATGTTGGATGTTCAAAGAGTAGTTATCATTCTGTCAGAATTATTGATGATACACCCTTTCAAGAGAGATGTTCTGTAGGTTAGCACTTGCACGTGTGGAAGACATGTACCAACAACTTGAAAAACAAAAAAAAGCAAAAATCATTCCTAAATCCAGTAGGAATTATGCAGTACATCTTCAAGAGCCGCAGCGTGAAAGAAGGATGGGACTTTCTAAAGAAAAAGTGTGTTGAATATAGAAAGCTCAATACCTACACTGTTCCTAAAATAGAAGATGGGTGTGTGTGAATGAAAACAAGTTGCTTAGTGTTTTAGTCTTTTGGAGGTGATATTTTAAAGTTTTCAGAATGAAAATAGTACCCTTAGCATTTAACCAGTTTTAAAGGATCTTCCTGGGAGTGATGGGAGCTCCTGCAACTTTTCAGTGCATTATGGAGACGACTGTTGGTCATATCACTTTATTTATGTACTTGAACAACTAAAGTGTTTTTGGAAAGGCTCTTGAAAAACACAAAGCAAGGAAATAAAAAGTTCTGCATAAATTGAAAAGTAAAGGTCTTAAATTGCCCTTAGACAAGTGTGAATTCTGTCAAACATCAGTGAATTATGCTAGACTCATGGTGTCAGACAGATGAGTGGTTACTGATCCTTCCAACACTGCGCTCACTAGCTACTTACAGTGGACCTACATATTTCTTGGATTTTCCGGATACTACAGTTGATTTGTTAATGATTATTCCTTGATCTGCAATCCTTATATTGATTGCCATGTAAACCAGGGGTGCCCAAACTTTTTCCTATGAAGGGCCAAAAATCAAACTTGACTGAGGTGCCGTGGGCCAAAAGTAAATTTTGCATCATATATCAAACTGCATTATATTAAAGTTGCTATGGTTTCCCCTTATTTATTTCATAATATTTAAAGTAAATATAAAACAACTTTAATCTGATTAACTAATGCAATTTTATTTGTAAAGTTTTGCATTTTAATGAACTTATTACAATAAAAACAAACAATCTGCAAGTGTTCAATGTACAATACAGTTCAATGCCAGACACACTAGTCAAGCTGTAAGCAATAATAAAACCATTCGGTTGCAATGTCCGTGACCTAATGAGAGATATGAAACTGGTCCTTATTTTTCAGAAGTTTTTCAAGATTGGGCTGTAGCTGACTTACAGACAAAGACACGATATTTTGTAGGTGTGAGTCAGTTAGTTTGCTTCTGAGTTTACTCTTGTTCAAGTTCATCAGACTTTCAGTCTGCTCGCAGAGGTAGGTTCTGCCAAACAGAGACAGCATCACTTGTGCCTGCTTGCACATCTTTGGGTACCTGTTTGCTGGGACACATTTGTAGAAGTCTGTCAAAGGAAGAGATATGAACTTGTGTTTCAGTTCTGAATCACACTGAAGATCAATTAATTCCATCTGAAGATCATCTCTGACTGCATCCACACTGATGGTGAAGGGTTGAGCAAACAACTCAAAGTCAGCAGTGTTGTGTCTGAAGTCCTCGAAGTGACTGTCAAACTCCTGGATAAGGTTGTTGAGAACAGCATCATATTCATGGACCTTCTCTTTCACCATGCCTACCTCTCCAAGACAGGGAAAATGGGCTAAATTTCCTGCATGTGGGGTGAGAAACAGAAAGAACAGTGTGAGATTGGAAATGAAACGAGCAAAGCAGGCATGTAAAACAGAGGAAGAAAAAAATAGAATAAATAACTGAAAAAAGGAGGAAATTATTATTTCATGACAATTTAAGAAACAAGCTAATTTTAAGCAAATTTTATCAGCTTGAAGTACAACAAAAACACAAATGCTGACATGACTGATTATAAATGCAAACTCCACATATAATTCTAAATATAATTACTAATAATATAATTATAATTGCACATAAAATTTCCTGAATATTATAACTGTAAATGTTATGGTTACCTGCTGAGAGATGTCTTTTGAGCAGCAGTAGTTTTTGTTTGAAGGCTCTGATGTGATCAAAAAGCTGGATGATAATCTGGTCCTTTCCCTGGAGCTGAACATTCAAAACATTGAGCATCTCTGTTACATCCACAAGGAAAGCCAGGTCAGAGAGCCATTTCTTATCAGTGGGCACTTGAATATTACCATCCTTGCTTTCCTGAAAAACTCTGATCTCATTACGCAGATTAAAAAATCTCCGGAGAACTTTTCCTCTGCTGAGCCATCTGACCTCCTGGTGGTACAACACATCACCATATTGCGCATCCATCTCTTCCATCAGTGCCTTGAACTGTCAGTGAGATAGGGCCTTGGAGCGTATATTGTTAACAATTTTGACGACGTCACGCATCACATCCACAAGCCCGACAGATTTAGCACATAGTTGTTCTTGATGTAAAATGCAGTGGTACTTAACAACTTTTCCTCCACATTCACTGACTTTCTGAGACACTAATGTAGCAGATTTCCTCCCTACCATTGCCAGAACTCCATCAGTTGTAATGCCAGCCATCTTCTCCCACTTTAATTCATTTTTTTCAAACACTCTCTCAACAGCAAAAAAGAGATCTTGTCCTTTAGTAGTACCAGAAAGGGTCTCAATGCCAGCCAGCTCTTGTGTCACTTCAAAAGTTTCATTTACTCCACGCAAAAATACCAACAGCTGTGCGGAATCGGATATGTCAGTGCTCTCGTCGCAGGCTATTGAATAGGCAGAGAACGCACCTGCCTTTGTCTTGATTTTGCTCTCCAGTAGCGAAGGCTCTTACACTTTTAGCAATTAGAGTGGAAATCTGATAACTGGCCCGTGTGGTGCTTTCTTGTGCTGTTAAAGGACATAGCAGTGCGCTCTGTTCGAATCGAAGTTTAGCAAGCAGCTCGTTAGCCTTCTGTTTTCGCGCCTCGCCGCTGTACTTTAAGAAAGCTGCATAATGTTTTGTTTCATAATGACGACGGATATTGTACTCTTTTAAAACAGCAACCGACTGTTTGCAAACTAGACATACTGCCTTTGATTTGACTTCAGTGAATAAAAACTCGTCTTGCCAAACTTTTTTAAAATTTCTCTTGTCTGTGTGCCACCGCCTTGATTTCTCCATTATTGCGTTTGTTAATTTGTTGACGTTAATTGACGTGGAGTGTCGCAAATCGAATAAATTTACATTTAATTTAAACATTTAATATCAGTTTACTCTTTTGTAGTTCAACAATAAAACAAACAAAAATGTTATGTCAAACTACAAATGACGATCTGTGTCGGAGGCATTCCCCTCCCCCTCCCCTCTCTTCTCGGATGGTGTGGCGGGCCAAATCAAACATTACCACGGGCCAACTTTGGCCCGCGGGCCCTAGTTTCTCTGATGTAAACCATCGCCATCCCCTAAAGAAAGGGCAAAGTTGTAGGGGAAGTGGTTTACATTAACTTAAATCCTCTGAGCCTGTTGATGATGGGTGGGACAAAAATGTGCCAAACTCTTTGAAACATTAAAAGAATTACTCAACAAAGTTTTGAGTTTGTTTTTTGCGGACTTATGTATGGCATGTGTGGTACCCGGATGGGGGTGGTACCCACCCGGGATGCCTGAAAAGACCTCGAGGGGGCGACCTCCCTTGGGGCCCCGGGTAAAAAGCTGAGAAGCTCGACTCTGTAGGAGCCCGTGGCTACCGCCAGGGGGACCCCAATACCTGGAGGACCCTAGACCTCAGCACTTCCGCCACACCAGGAAGTGCTGGGAGGAAGAGGAACAGGGACACCCAGAGTGCTTCCAGGGAGACAGCCGGCACTTCTGCCACACTGGAGCGTGTCAGTGGGAGATTGCTGGGAACACACCTGGAGCAGATCCGGGTGCTTATTTAAAGGGGCCGCCTCCCTTCAGAGTTGGACTTGAGTCAAGTGGAAGAAGGTCGAGGTCTCTGGAGGAGAGAAGGAGGCGGTCTGAAGAGAGAGAGAAGGCATTGTTGTGTTGGCCTGGACTGGACTGTGGGGTATTGAGGTCCGTGAGAGCACTTTTGTAAATATGGAGCACTGTAATAAACATGTGTGGGGTGATTACAACGTGTCTGCCTGTCTGTGTCCGGGTCATATTCCACACATACCATACAGTAGGTATTAAATGTTGATGTAAGTTGTTAAACATTTGACCATGATTTATACCAGTACCAAGGACAAGGTCTGCGCAAATTACTGTACTTTCATTAGTGGAAGTTTGTTCCCTGAGTGCATTCACCCTGCTCATAAATTATTATTCCTGACATTATAATGAGCTGTGGTTTATAACTATAAACTTTATAATTATTTGTATCGAGCAAAGCCTGACATAAGGACAGACAGCAGTCCTTGACATATGTGTTGACAACTGCAAAACTTAATAGCACTGGACATCAATGGCTTGCTACATTACCCATTTATGATTTTAAATTGAATTATCAAGGAAAACAGAATATTGTTGCTGATGCCTAATACAACGTTGGTATGCAAAATAAAATACATCAGAGAGGCAGAAAAGTAACAAAGACAAAGTTAAGAGCCAGTTGTATCACACCACCACTGTAATAAGCTCAATTCGCAAATTATTTCACGACAAAGCAATTGAGTAGCAGAATCTTATGTGAGTGCAATACCCCAAGTATACTGCAACATGAATGTGCTGATGACAAGAAGTTATCTATGTTACCTTCTAATGAATTGTCTTTATCACAGCAAGAAGATATGTGTTTAGAAGTGTGGTCAGCATTCATCCAATGTAATGTCATGAATGTGGACAAAAGTAAATAACCTATTCTTTCATTACTTTTGAGAGAATGAGAAAGAGAAAAACTAAAGCAAATGATATATTACATAGCTTGTGGTCGTGAGGTATGTCAGACTTGCTGGCCAGACCTTGTTAATTTAAACAACTGAAAATCGCTTAACTTGTCTAATTTACCAACTGAGTGATGACCTTCCAGCACAGTCATGCTTACCTCTTTTGTGGCTGCCAATAACATGCTGCCTTATAAGAGCCAGCATTGTACAATGGGTTAACAGGTAATGTGGGATCATTTTGGCCCTTTTTTCCCGTTCTATCGTAATACAATTACAATACAATATAATTTATTGTTGTATAGTCTCACAAAAGAACTCCCAAAAAAACCTTTGCAAGGAAAAAAATGGAAGAAACCTTGGGAAAGAGAGACCCCTTTCCAGGTAGATTGGGCATGCAGTGGGTGTCAAAAAAGGGGGTAATTACAATACAATACAGAGAACAGAACACAAGTAATCCTCAATACAATATTATAGTGCAATAGAAATATTATAAGTACAGAGCAGAATTCAACAGTAGATGATATTACATAAGATGATTTGGATTTAAAACATATGTAAAACATGCTAACTTTATAAGATCCAAAACCCCTGCTTTCCTTATTTCTTGCAGCGACATTATATGAATTATAGTTCTGGATGAACGTTTATTGGTGTTCAGCTCTCATACAAACAGCCTGCCCCTACCACTAAACACAAGATCAAACCTGTTTGATCTGATCAGAGCAAGTCCTGGGCTAGTTGTTACATTAGGCAACTGCTTCACGGTAGGTTCATTTGGCTTCATTTGGCAGATTCCGCCAAATGCCTCCAACTTTATAAGACTATGTAAATGAAGACTATGATGGAAAATTGTTGGAAAAGTCAAGGAATGTGACATAATATATAAGGCTAGTATTTCACTCTTGGTATAATGATACAGGTCATCTCAGAACTGAAAAGAACAATGGATTAGTTAGCACTCAAATATTGTGGCCAAATATAATCGGAAATTGAAGACTACTGTAATTTGTGCATCAGAGAAAGACTTCACCAAAAAAAGTCACTCTTCTGTCTCTCCTGCATAGTAACGGACAATCAGATCTGATTTTGAACTAGATCTGAGCAATGCAGCTGATGTTATGGCAATTACAGATTACTACACCAAATATCCACCTGCTTTTTTTTCAAGGAATCAGAATTGGTAGTGTCCTAGAGCTTTATAGTGCCTTCCAGAATAACAAATATAAAAGACACCTTTTTCTGATCTCTTCAAGGTTTCCTTCAATAGTACGGTGTGTTAATGTGTTAGCCATTATGTTAGCTAATGTGTTAGCCATTATGGATGCAATGAGAATTCAAGCAAAATAACACCTTTTATTGGCAAGCTGCCCCTTCTTCAGGCAGGTTGTAATCTTCTTCAGGGGCCTTGCATATTGTAATCTGTTCATTTAGCCAATAAAAGGTGTAATTTTGATTGACTTCTCATAGTTTCCTTTAATAATGATATTATGTACAATTTACATATAACCCTTCATCTAATATTAATTTTTGGTTTAAATGTTTTATCAGTAGGTTTGTGAGGTTTACCAGTTTTTTTAGGTTCATTTACCCTTGCCCTTGAAAATTAATACACACACAAAGCTACATAAGGATACACTCACATACACAAAGCGATCCTATCCAGACAAAGTCTTGACTAGGGCAATTGCCAATCAATCCACAGTATTCCACATAGGGCACAGCTATGCATACATACAAAAAGATCCTATCCAGACAAAGT
Source organism: Polypterus bichir lapradei (assembly GCA_026402145.1). Lineage (NCBI taxonomy): Eukaryota > Metazoa > Chordata > Cladistia > Polypteriformes > Polypteridae > Polypterus > Polypterus bichir. Next base: position 61,332,532 of record JANRMT010062837.1, read on the forward strand.
CTTGAGTGGTGCGAATTGCCAGTCACTCCTCAATATTCCACATAAGATCCTCTACATGGGGACTCACTATCACCACTAACAAACAAGTGGCTTGTCCTAGCGACACACATAAAAACACAACTATTTTTGTTATATGCCACTTGCCAATATCTTACTTTTAATGCAGTTGTTCTAATTATTGATGAGTGACCTCAATAACCATGATAAACACTGTGGGCAAGAAAGCAGCAATCTTCCCCACACTACTCACCCTCTTATTATTTCAATCACTCTAGATAAGAGACATAAGTATGGACAATATAAAAGCAATGTGCTATTTACTAACATATAACAATACCAAATAGAAAACAATATAATAGAAAATAAAATAGACAGCAAAATCTTAGAAAAACTTACTTAAAATTTAGAAGGAGTGGATGTTTTCCTGGGTAACTTTTGATTTATCGATCAATGTTAATCATAGGTTACATTTGCTGATGTCCAAATCTGATGGTCTCATGTCCTTTGATCTCTTCCTATGTTGTTGCTTTTCTGTCATTTTTTTGTTCTCTCAGATGATACATATTTATGTTAAAATACACACGGGTTTCCGGACATTGCACACATTTGACTGGCTGTCTTGTCCTGATGACAAATGACTTAAAATCAAAGTGTTTGGTCTTTTAAGTACCTCTGTACTTTTTCCTTCCTCAAGCTGTAAACTAATTCTGTAATTCCTAGTCCTATGGTGTCTGTCTGTTATAAATTATTTAAAACAGGTTCAGTGGCATCTGTACTTATGTCCTAATCCATGGTCATAAACTGATTGAAAAAGAAACTAACTGGAACAGATACATAAATTATTGGTGCAACCCAGGAAGAATGGACAAGAAAAGCTTGGGAGAGAGAGTTGGGAGCATGTACTGATAACGCATTGCTGCACCCACCACATGCCGAACCACCTGGTTTGGGACCTGAGTGCAGCGGGTGACTGCAATGTCTATAATTAAAGTCCTATAAATTCAGTTAATCCTGGATCGTTTGACAAAATAATTAAAACTTAATATAATCAGTCTGCAGCTCAGATATTAAAGATTTTTGACTCCAGGGCAGTTGAAGACTTGGAAATATACAAACATTTGTAATGATCAAGGAAATCAAGAAAGAAGAAAACATTTTTTTCACAGCACTGTATATGTATGGTCAAGTACAGTATCTTTGCTGTTTTTCAAAGTTACATCTTGTTAGGTTATTTAATTAAATGTCTTGTGTACTTCATCCTTTCATGATTGAAGATATAATTGATAGTTTTAGATTGCTTTCCCTTTAACAAATACAATAGTGGACATTGCTTGTAAGTATGCACAGATGTTTTTCTGTCCCTGTGGTATTAAAGAGTTATTAAGGTAATGAAATCAGACATGCCAAGACATTGTTAATAGCACTTTGTTTTTACTGTAAAATAATGACACTCCTATCAAACAGTGTATGAATTAAAGAATGTTTAAAGTGTAATCCCTGTAAAACAAACACAGTTGCCAGCAGCACTAGTATGGGCCATTGATGAGGGGCTTACACATATACATTTTCACACATGTGTGCACGGGAGGCAGCTAAAGGGCCTGAATGAGAGTAATTCCACACCAGACAAGGGGGTGGTGGAGTACACTGATTCTTCATCTCACTTCTCTGCAGACCAGTTATAGGAAATTCTGCCTGGCCCTGATGACACCACTTCCGGTTCCGGTCAATCGATGACATCACTTCCTCTGCTTGCCTTTAAAACCGCCATCTTGAAAATCTCAAATCAGTTCTGTGTTGGACTCCAACCTGTACACATCTGTACAACTAATTTATTCATTTGCAGCCAGGAATATTATACGGGTGGCTTCCCCAAATCTTTTTTTTGGCTCCTTGATTTGTGTGTTGTTGACTATGTCCTGTATATCCTGTAGAAGAATGGAAAAAAGGAAATGTATTTAATATAATTAAATTCTAAAAATATACAATAACAATGAAACACACATTACTCTAAACAAGAAATATGCAAAGCAAAAAGGCTTAATATATGTAATATACCACATAGGATCCCATCCACATAGGTACATAAAAGTGACGCCGCATGCCTGTCATTCTTTAGTACTCTGCAAAGGGACTCACAATCACCAGCACTAAGAAATATACAGGTGTCCCAGAAATGCATGATTGCTCAATATCCTTTAGTTATATTCCACTTACCAACCCAAGGAGTCTTACTTCTAACGCACTTGTTCGTTTACTTGGTGTAAATTCTCAGCCTTGACAAACCCAGCAGCAACGAGCAATATGGCAATCTCCCCTACACCCAGTTTCCTAATATTTACTGATTTACTTCAGTCAATCTAGACATAAAGACATAACATGGTACTTTTTAAATTATAATAGAAAAGTGAATTCTGGATATGCAGTCTTAGATTACTGAAAATCAGCAAAGTCATGGTTGACTGTTGTCTTCAGAGGTTTTTTTAATTCAGCAGCAGGCATGGGCATAAATTTATGTTTTCAGATGTCCAAAACAAAACAACCAATATCTCTCTCTCTCTTTCTGACATGTTTGGTCTCTGATCTCACTCCCTATGTTGTTCCTCTTCAGTCCTTCAGATGGGGCATTATTTATGTTGAAATCCCATATGGAGCTCCGGGACATTTGATATTACATATATGTAATTGACTAGATGCGCAACAGCTTTGATCCTGTGTCTATCCATTTTACCATGTCACACACGTGCGACTAGGAGCGAGCTGAATGGAACAAGTGGAGGTGATTACCCACCAGGCCAGGGGGTGGCGGGGGTGCTCTAAACCTTTGTCTGGTATTTCTGCAGATCAAATACGGGAAAACCTGCCTGACCTGACGTCACTTCCTGTTCCGGCACCCAGACTGACCTCACTTCCTGTTCTGGCACCTAGACTGACGTCACTTCCTGTTCCGGCACCTAGACTGAAGTCACTTCCGGGTGACAGACTATAAAATCCTCCATCTTGCCTAACTAAATCAGTTAATCTTTTGCAGCTAGGAACAATATACGGGTGGCTGCCCCAAGCCTTTTTCAGTGTGTTAAAACTCGTTCTTTTACAACCATTAAGATGTAAACTGACTGAAACAGACGCAATGAGGTTATAAATCTATACTAATAAACGGCAAAGCCCTCACTCACTCACTCACTCACTCACTCACTCACTCACTCACTCATCACTAATTCTCCAACTTCCCGTGTAGGTAGAAGGCTGAAATTTGGCAGGCTTATTCCTTACAGCTTCCTTACAAAAGTTGGGCAGGTTTCATTTCGAAATTCTACACGTAATGGTCATAACTGGAAGCTGTTTTTTCTCCATTTACTGTAATGGAGATGAGCTTGAAACCCGTGGGGTCGGAGTTTGACATAATCACGCCTCCCACGTAATCACGCAGTACGTAGAAAACCAGGAAGAGCCCCAAAAAGCGCTGAAGAAAACATGCATTATATAATTGAGAAGGTAGCGAAACAATAAGAAGCGAGCGAGTGATATATACAACCATATTCATGAGTTCTGCTACTTCGGAAACAAAGCACAGTGTAAACCTACACTTTAAATTAAGTTCATAGACAGGCTGCCGCTGGCGTTTGTAATTTAGTGCCTGCCCATATAAGGCCGTCCGTCAGCGGCAATCCAATAGCAATCTGCCACGGGTAAATATTCACGGGTGTAGGACTGTGCTTATGGAGAAGAAGATGAGATAGTCAGGGTGGTGTTTGGCACAAACTCAGCGAAACTGCGAGAGAAAGTTTTAAGTACCGGGACTTCGGTAGCATTAGATACAGCCATGGACATAGCACGACATGGCAACAGCACAGCTGGGAAACTTCGATGCATGAACACCGAGCGGCTCATGTGAACTGACACAGTGCACAGACAAAAAGCAAGAGTTCCGAAGAGCGCTGAACAAAAACCGAATTACACAATTGAAAAGGCAGCAAAAAAATATGAAGCGTCTGATACATACAAGATAAGTATGTAATAAGTACAGCTACTGCAGAAACAAAGCACACGGTGGAAAAAGTGAATGTCCCGCTAAAGGAAGACAGTGTTAAAAAAAAAACCCGTGCATGCAGTGTGTCAGGTCTCAGATAAAGAAGAAGACGAGCTGTTTATTGATGCAGTAAGAAACGAATCTTTTTCATAGCTTATTTAACACACTACGTATCCGCTGCGATACGCGGGTATATATATATATATATGTATATATATATATATACCCTGATCTACATACTCGAATAATTAATACTTTATTCGCAATCAATGATTGTTTTGGTAAAGCCATACTCAGTGTATTCATTAGATGAACGGTAAAAAAGTAAGAGCGAGGGGAGGGTCACTTATTGAGGCATGCAGGCAAAACCACATTAGCACGCGGGCTCGATGTACGAAAAAATATATCTTTTCAAGTTCTATTTAGTCCATATGTGTCAAATTCAAGGGCCACGGGCCACATCCGGCCCGGCGTGTAATTATATCCGGCCCGCGAGATCATTTTATATACTGTATTATTGTTATTAATGGCCCGGGTATATGAAGCGCTGGTAACACAATAAACTACAGATCCCATAATGCAGCGCTTCA
>JANRMT010062837.1:61337551-61371492 GCA_026402145.1 Polypterus bichir lapradei
TATAAAATTACATAAGAGTAAAGAAATTTGAATGTTTGTTCTTTTAAAGTTTACTTTATTTCTAACTTGTATAATTTAGACAGGATATATTTTTATGGAGAGCAAAATATTATAAGTTGTTTAAGGTTTGAGTTGATTTATTCAGGAATAATATTCCTGTCTGTTTTTACCATTCCTACCAAAGATGTATATATATGTTTATATATGTGTGTGTGTATGTATATATATATATGTATTTGTGTGTATATATGTGTGTGTATGTATGTATGTGTGTATGTATATGTATGTGTATATATGTAGATATATATATATGTATGTATATATGTGTGTATGTATATATATGTGTATATGTATAGATATGTATATATATATGTTTATGTGTGTGTGTGTAAATATATATATATATATATATATATATGACAGCAACACTCATCACTCACAACAGTGACAAAACAATTACATTGACAATCATGTTACGTTATTTTCAAAATTTTTCCTTTTCTTTTTCATAACTTCTTTAACACAGTACTTCTCCGCTGCGAAGCGCAGGTATTTTGCTATATATATATATATATTTATATATATATATATAGATATAGATATAGATAGATATAGATATGGGAACAACACTCATATCAATGACAAAACAATTACATTAACAATCATGTTACGTTATTTTTTAAATTTTTCCTTTTCTTTTTCATACCTTCTTTAACACACTACTTCTCCGCTGCGAAGCGCGGGTATTCTGCTAGTTACTAGTACATTACAGAAAGAATGTGTAAGTGATGATGCTTTAAATGTAAATTGCCCCTGTAGTTAAATTGCAGTCTGCAGTTTCAAAATATGATGATTTTATACTCCATGACAGTAATATAACATATCTTCTCACGTCAGTTATGGTGACCGCATAAGGATTATTCCATTTATAAATGGTTGTAGGATGACTGTACGATAAATCCAACACTATTTGATAAATTTGTTTGTATACATGAGTGGGTCCTGTAATGGACTAGTACCCTATCTATAGCTGTTTCCAACTTTGCACCTAAGTGCTGGTGGGATTGGCTTTGGCTACACCACCACCTTGCATTGTATTAAACCAGTTTGAGAATGTCAGATTTATGTTAATCATACTGTAACTACATTAATATTTTGTAATTTACTATCTTACTGTGAAATACATTTTTTAACCTTTTACTTACCATTTTAAAAACAGAAGAGTATCATATCACAAATGTCAAGCCTTAAATACTGTAACCATTGATGCCTTAATGATTTCCTTGTATTATGGTACAGAATAACTATACAGTTTTTCTTTAGTGTCACTTCTTCATTTTCTTTCTGCTGCTCCCGTTAGGGGTCGCCACAGTGGATCAACTGTTTCCATATTTTCCTGTTCACTGCATTTTACACCCACCACCTGTATGTCCTCTCACCACATCCATAACCTCCTTTTAGGCCTTTCTCTTTTCCTCCTGCCTGGCAGCTCTATTCTTACCATCCTTCTCCCAGTATACGCAGTATCTTTCCTTTGCACATGTCCATACCGACACAATCTTGCCTCTTTGGCTTTGTCTTCAAACCGTCCAACCTGAGCTGACCCTCTAATGTACTCATTCCTGTTCATCTTCACCCACAGCAATGAAATCTTAACATCTTTAACTCTGCCACCTCGAGCTCTGAATCCTGCCTTTCATTAGTGTCACCATCTCCAACCTATATAACATAGCTGGTCTCACTACCATTTTGTAGACCTTTCCTTTCACTCTTGCTGGGGCATGTCTTCTCCAGCCATTCCACCCTGCACGCACTCTATTCTTTACCTCCCTTCCACATTCTCCATTAGTCTGTACTGTTGATCCCAGGTATTTAAACTCATCCACCTTCTTTAACTCTGCTCCCTGCATCCTCATCATTCCTTTGACCTCCTTCCTCCCTGATTCACCTGTGTGCATCTTCCTCTACTCTTGTACATCACTGTGTGCCTCCCTCCTATTAAACTACATATTTATCATAGCCATCTCCATTCATTTGGCAAAATCCACTATCATCTGACCTTCTGTATTTCTCTCCTTGACATTATACTTACCCAACACCTTCCCATCCCCTCTGTTCCCTTAGACATTCCCAAAATGTCTATTGAAATCCGCTCCAATCAGCACTCTCTCCCTTGACAAACAGTACAGTCAATATTATTATAAAGCAAAATTAAAATCACATTAAAAATTATAGTAGTAAAATAGGAAATATATTTGAAAAATATTTTATTCAAAATACTTATGTAAGCGATAGAGGTGATGGAAGACAAATCTTTTGAAGTCCAGGTGCAAGAGGTCTTGTAAGTGTCTTTGTGAGTTCAGATGCCTCGTCTGGGTGCATTCATCTTTCTTTTGTTGCTTCACTTGATGTGGAATTAACAATGATTACATGAATAATGAATACATTTTTATTTTTCTTAGGCTGATTGTCCATTGATCCTAATTACCAAGGACTGATAAATTCTAAAAAGTATTTGTATCAATTTGGTTTTTTAGTTTCTAAAAGAATGATCTAAAAGATACATGTTTCAAGACAGTAAAAATACAGAATTTGAATCAAGTGATAATAGTCATTTAGAAGATGCACAAGAGTCAGTTTGAGGAAAGCCCGAAAAGGTTACACTTCAGGTGGTCTTGAGTACTGGCTTGTTTAATCAGGGTTACCTCACACAGTCTAGATTTTGACGTGTATTTGTAATCCAAGTTCCCTTTTTATTATATTGTTTAATTCATTCCTGAGTGTTGTGTGTTTGAACATGTATTACTCACATGATATACAATATATCTCTATGGTAATACAGTGACAGTTTCTTAATCTGCACATATTAAATAGTTAACACTATACAATTTAGGGTGTTGATCTTAACATTGCTCGATGTGTTCCTTTTTTGCAATGAAAGCTTAAAACAATGGGAAATTTTAAAGATTAATCAATTATTTTTAACTATAGGCCTCCAACATATTAATGTTTGATGTTGTTTAAATATTCATTTATATGGTGTGCATAACCTACTGTCAAATAAACAGTCTATTTTAAAAAAGTAAGAATCAAAATACGTCTATAGATTAAATCCTGCCAATCCAGCACATTTTTTACATTGTTGAGCTGGTTGTGTGATGCTGGCCATGAATAATTAATACCTTTTAGAAATTAATTCATTTAAGTGCAAATAATTTGTTTTGACTGTCCCCGTCACCAGGGTGTTGTTTGACTTACGTGCTCCTGAAAATGTATCAAATCCAATTAGGTACTATGTTTATGTTAGTAAACTCTAAAAACTGAAGTCAAATGATGGCAACTTCCAAAGTATTCAGATGGATAAAGTGTGGCTTAGTTCTCTAATAGCACTTTCTAAATTTTTGTTTTTAATTGGTAGTTAAAGGAAATCTTAAATTCACATTTATTGTACAATAAAATTATACTTGCATGTCACCCTCAGAATAGTGACGACAATATAATAGCAACAAAAATGAAAACAATACAATGAATACAAGATACAAAGAAAGTAACACATATACTTCACACATGCATGTTATGGAAACTTGTTGGTGGCTCTGCAAAGGAGGGGAAATGGGGACAAGGTTTAGTTTAGATGAAGCCACTAACCTCTCTTCCTTCGTCCACCCCAGTGTGAAGGATAAGTCTAGTGAAGTTGAATGACCTTACTTCTGGCATCTCACCTCGCACAGCGTAGAATGTGAAAAAGTACAGAACTAGCCGAATGTCGGCATTCGTTATCAAACCCGCAAACATCTGTCGGGGTCACATTATCCTGCAGAAGCCTGTACTGGAAGCCATAGAGCAGAACAGTTTATTCTGACCTCTTTTTGTATGTTTTACTTTTAAACATTTAGTAGCATTGTTGAATCCTTTTACATTACATTGTCCATTATATTCCCACAATACATAAACAACAGCATATGTTTGTCACTACAATTGGCTGTTGAGTAGCCTTAAGACCTGTGGACAAAAACTGTCTCTGAATATAATGTTTTGCGATTACTAATGGTCCTGTTATGCTGCCAGAAAGGAGATGGGAGAAAAGTGATCTTGCAGGTTGGCTTACAACAAATTTGCTTAATAAGACATTGAATTTTTGCTAATTTGGTTGCTATAGAGTTTTTAAAATTAACCCTGAAATTCCATCCTTAGTGGATTTTTTAATGGACATTTAAAATTTCTCCTTAGATCATCCACAGAAACCAAGAACATGGTCATGTGGTACTGCAGGAACGTAAATGGAAGTCAGTATGTTATGGTGAAAGCTGACATAAAACACAATTGATTATCCAGGGGAGAAAAATTGGAAGCGACTACATTAGGCTTTAGTGCATAACCCGTAAGCATCTCTAAACTCTGCAAAATTTTACATACTCTGCTAGGCAGAGCGGTGGCTCTGAGGCTAAGGATCTGCGCTGGTATCCCGAAGGTTACCGGTTCAAATCCCTGTCACTGCCAAAAGAGATCCTACTCTGCTGGGCCCCTGAGCAAGGCCCTTAACCTTCAATTGCTCCAGGGGTGCTGAACAATGACTGACCCTGCGCACTGACCCCAAAGGGCATGCGAGAAAACCAAGTGATTTCCTTCGGGATTAATAAAGTTTAAAAAAAAAAAATACTGAGATACATGGTCTCCAGCTTATTCCTATACTGACATTTAGCAGTTTTAGGTGCTTTTCTAATCTTGTACCTTGCATGTTTACATATCACCATCTAGAAATGCATTGCTGTGAGCCTTCAGTAAATTTTGTATATCACTGGTAGTCAAACGTCCAGAGGAACAAGAATCACTTCAACACTCTATGGATCTGGGCTTTATGACACAGTGGCCAAACGGAAGTCACACCTTAATAAAAGACTCATGGAAGTTTGCATGGAGTTTGCAAAAAGGCACCAAAAGGATCCTCTGACTTTGAGAAACAAGATTCTCTAACGTAATCAAGACTAGCGTCATGTCTGGAGGTAACCATTGAAACAGTGAAGCATGGAGAAGGCAGCATCATGCTGTGGGGTTGTTTTTTCAGTGTCAGTAATGACTGGGAGACTAGACGGGGTTGAGGGAAATCTGAATGGAGCAAAGTACAGAGATACCCTTAATGAAAACCTGCTACAGAGCGCTCTGGACCCAAAGCACAAAGCAAAGATAATACAGGAGTGGATTAGAGACAGCTGGGGGAATGTCCTTGAGTTTCCCAGACAGAGACTGGACCTGAACCCAGTCGAACATCTCTGTTGACATATGGCACCTTAAGGGCTGTGGTGATGGTAATTACCTGCTGAATCAGGGGCTGGCGCTGTGTACTAATGTCTTCTCTCTTCATCCTTCTGCACAACAGAATATTGGCAGTCATTCCACTGATGATGCCACTCCAGTTATCTGCCCCTTCCTGCCTAGATCCCATATGACCAGATGTTCGGCCATATTTGAGTTAGTTCTGCATTTGGCTCCCATCCGAAAAGACATTATTGCTATTTTTCATTTATTTTCATTTTATGGGGTCATGAATGTGCCCCAAACATTTTTCCCATCTGCTTCTTGTCTTACACTGCAGAGACCTGAAAACAGCTGTCCACCAATGGTCTCCATCCAACCTGACAGCGTTGTGAAGATTGGCAGAGAAGAATGCCAGAAAATCCTAAAAATTAAACTGGTTGTGTCAATACTCAAGGAGACTCCAGGCTATAATCGCTGCAAAAGGTGCTCTGACTTGGCAATGAGTAAAAGGTCCAAATATTTGGGTCAATGTGACATTTGTTTTCTATTTTATTAAATTTGAAAAAAAATCCAAAAAATATAACAAAGCAAAAAATTATGTTTTTGCTTTGTTATTCTAAGATATTCAGCGTTGATTGATAAGGGGAAAAATAATTTCAATGAATTTAGCACAAGGCTGCAAATGTCAAAATGCTAAAACGTGAAGGGGTCTGAATATTTTCTGAAAGCACTCTGACAGAGCACATGTGTGCATGAGTGGAAACTGCATGTGTGGTATGGCAGCATATTATCTTTAATGATGAAGCAAACCCTGGGAGCATCAAGATACAGACAAGATTTGAAAGAAAGAAAGAAAGAAAGAAAGAAAGAAAGAAAGAAAGAAAGAAAGAAAGAAAGCATTAAATAAATGTCAAAAATAACAGAAATGGTAGACCTACTAAAATCTTAAAACTGGTATCATAACTTTTTTTTACATTTTTTTAATTAAATTATTAATTTTAATTAAAAGCAAATAGAAATCCATGCAATCAAATAAAACTTAGCAAAACCAAAATTCAACCCCCACCCAAAAGGATGAGAGGAGAGCCAGCCAACAAAGCAAATCTTCGAAGCAGCAAGGAAGGAAGAGTATCCTTTTCCTCGATATAGAAAATAACTTGAACACACAAATTTTTTTTAACATTTTATTGAATTTATTAAAAGCAAGTAACATTCCATACAAGAAAGTCAAACTTGACAAAACTAAGTTCAAATCAATGTCATCTCAAGTCAACCCCCACCCATGAGAAAGAGATCTAAGCCAATAGACAGAGTCCGAACATATGTGCATGGATCAAACTACTGTATACCAGTCCAGAAGCATCAGATTGTATTAACAACATTATTTCAGACTACTTCAAACTAGAACATGGTGCTAGACAAGAATGCCCCTTGTCATCACTGTTATTTGCAAATGCCATTGAGCCATTGGCTGTTCACTTTCTGCATATGAGATAAAGGGGATTTTCAGAGAAGAAAATATCACTATATGCAGATGATATGGTACTGTATATAACAAAGCCACAAAATTCTGTGCTTGCATCCCCAACTGTACTAACAGAATTTCAAAAGATATCTGGATTTAAAATTAAACATTGGATTGGACACCTTCATTTTATCATTACACATAAGTTTAAATATTGAAACTTTGTTAACCAAAATCTGCCCAATTTTCCTCACCTCCCACCTATTTCTGTTCCAGCAGAGATATTGATCAGTCTTGAAGACTCAGACAACATTTCTATAATATATAAAAGCATCTTAAAGTCCCTTCCATTTAAAGATCCCAGAGTACAGTGGGAAAAGGATCTCATACTCAATATTTGACAAAAGGAGTGGAAGGAAGCCATACACAGAATTCACTCTAATTCCTTATGTGCAACTTAAATTATCTTATCAAGCGCTGTCTTGTTTAAAAATGTACAAGATTTTTCCAGGGCAAGATCCAACATACAAATATTGCAATCGAGCTCCATCTTCACTAGGTCACATGTTTTGGGTGTGTACCAAATTAACATCATTCACAGGCAAAAAGTTTTTAAATGTTAAAAACTCCACTGCCATCTCTTCTAAACACCTCCATGCTTCCATAGGTATGTCATCTGGACCAACGGCCTTTCCATTTTTCATCCTCTTCATAGCTGTCCTTACTTCCTACTTGCTAATCCATTGCACATCCTGATTCACTATCTCCACATCATCCAATCACCTTTCTCTCTCATTCTCTTCATTCATCGGCCTCTCAAAGTAGTCTTTCCATCTAGTCAACACACCCTTCTCGCTTGTGAGTACGTTTCCATCTTTATCCTTTATTACCCTAACCTGCTGCACATCTTTCCCAGCTTGGACCCTCTGTCTAGCCAGTCGGTACAGGTCCTTTTCTCCCTCCTTAGTGTCCAACCTCTCATACAACAAAAAAATCTTCATTATACATGTTTAATTATTCCATCCAGGGTCGCACCCATCCCAGCAAGAATCATGCGTGAGGCAGAAACAATTCCTGTATGGAGCGCCAGGTCATCACAAGGTGAATATGAGCACACACATACTGTACACTAGTAGCATCAATTTAGCTTCACCAAATCCCCTAACCTGCATACCTTCGGAAGGAAACCGAAACATGCCAAGGAAGCCCACAGGAAAACACACAAACTCCACGCAGGGATGTGACTTCCTTACTGAGAAGCAGCAGCGCTGCCCCTATGTCACCGTGCCCCTACATGTTTAATACATGCTTTAATGGATTTCATCATAAAAATGATATCAAGTATACATCTTTATATTCTAAAACGTTAACAGAGCTATAATATCATGAATGTAATGTTTTCTGTGTGGTGATCACTGCTTGCGCACACCAGTTAGCGTAAGAGAAAGCCTGTTTCAGATGCAAATAGCAGTTAATGACTGGGTTGGGAAACACATAGAATACAAAGCATTTAACATGTTACTTTAGCTACAATATTATTTGAGGAACTCTAGTAAATTAAACATTGTTTTGAAAATGAAGTTTACGACATTCTACTTTAAAGACAAAATAATTTAGAAGATTTAGTGGAAATTTTGAGATTAAAGTTGACATTTCGACTTTAATCTTGTCATAGACCTTTTATCACTGTGTCCCTAATTTTTATTTTTCTGTGGCCCCAATACGCTTCCATGTGACATTCAGATGGTGGGTTGTGACTTGACTTTTTATGTCGACTTTGATATGTGAGCACTTCTTTTTTATTTGGGGGACTGTGCGACTTTCTGAACTTGACCATTTAACTATCTTCGCGACACACTGTACCACTTCATCAACGGCCTCTTGTTGTTTATACCGCTGCTTAAGCCACCAAATAGTACATTTTTCTTTGCCTCCGCTTCACTGAGCAGAACCTCCATTTCACATTCACTGAAATTCTTCTTTTTTACATGTGCTTTGCTATTGTCTTTTAATAGAACATGAATGGAATGGGTTATTTAAAATTCTTGGAGGAGTTGGGGTAGTACTGTAGGCATGTGCATTAAAATTCACGTTGATTATACAATTACACCCAAAGTGAACAAATTCTCAGCTCACGAAAACAGAGACATTGAGAGAAAGGCAGTGCAGATGACAGATGGGAGAGCTAGCAATAACAGGGTCACCATTTGAAAAAAACACATAAACCATTGCTTTCTTTCCTTAACCCATTCTACAAATATACCCAGTCAATGCTGGGTACTTTGGCTAGTAAATTATAATTTATGTGAAAACACTCAGATTAATCATCTTCATTAAAATATAGCCTAGACGGTACTCTTTCATTGTTTTATCGTGTAGAATGTCAGTTTGCACTTTTTATTCCTTAAATCACATTAAAATGTGTGAACAATGTACATTCTTTTCTTTATAAAGTGATACCATTGTTGTTTATCACTTTGACCAGTGTGCCTAATTTACGTTCTGTCTAAACAGACATGAAAAATAAAGGCTGGATGTTAAATGGAATTGTTATTAACTTTACACAAAGCATTTAAAAATTTATACCTGTTCTGTTTGTGGCCAGCAGGGTATCATAAATATAAAATAGCAGATGTAATATTTAAAACCTATTCATTCTAATTGGTATGATACCAATAACCTTTCTGTAAAATATATCAATATCCAGTTCATGTCCAAGATAAATTCATTTCTTTGTCTACTTTATGATTATGGATTCTGAATCCAGCAAGGACATAATTCTTGCCACCAAACTTTAATACATTTCTAACATACACTGTTGGCTATGCAGAGAGAGAATTTCATACCAAATGTATGTTTTTTTCTCCAGGGATTTGTCAAGAATGCAAGGTTGAGTTTCTCCCTTTATGCTTTTTTATTCCGATTTGTTATTGTTTACTAACCCAATATTCAGGAAACATATTAGTATCTATTTTATGATTTTGTTTGCTTTATTTCCGATGATTATTAATTTTATTTCTTGTTTTATTTGTTTTTTTCACCATTCTTTGTTTTTCAATGGATGCTGCATTTCTGTGGCTACAAACATGTTATTTGCCAGCATGGAACAACTATAAAAGTAGTAGGCACACACTGTAAACGACCCTCAACTTTAACCAATCAAAGGAAAGACATCATAAGAAACTAGTGCTCAAACATCACCCAGAAATTAAACAGTTATGAAATGAAACATCTGTTTTTGGCTCATTCTGTGACTTTGATTTTGGTTCAATTGTAGAAACATGAAAAAAAAATGTATAATTATTAAATTATATAACAATTTCAGTGTACTTTGGTGATGTTCCTTATTATTCTCCTCCCAACTCCCAAAAAAGCAGCTTTACAAACACTTCTGCTCCCCTGGAACTTCCAAGCTGTCTACTCAAACAGATTAGCATTGTCACACATACACGCCTATGGTAAGCACTTGTACCCTGGGACAAGATGGGGTTCTAACACTAACATTATGTTCTCCTTACTCCTCTGCAGCCAGGAAAAGACACCCACTGAGGGTGCCTAACACCGCCCCGTCTCTGCCTCTTCTGGTACCAGCTCTATAAAGGCAGCCTGGTTCAGGAAGGTGGCATCAAATGTCAAACTGACACCCGAGAAACACAGAGCTCCTTTGTTGCCTCACTGCTAGAGAGAAAGTTGTTTTGCTTTGAGCCATTTGCTAGCTGTCTTTTTTGTTCGTATTATTAAAAGGGGTTACCAGGGTGATACCACAACTTTTTTTCTGGCAGTGTACAGTAGTCTGCTTTCCAGGCCACATTTACAGCATGTACTGCCTAAATATTAAGGTGTCTAGAATGGAAAGCCATTATTTCAGCAATTGATATTTCCTTGGTTGGAACATGCTCACTCTGGAAGTGACACAGAAGTGCATCATATTGAAACGTGTTGTCTGCCATTGTTTATGTCCTGCAGTGCAGGATTTACGTATAAACTACACAAGCTATAGCTTAGGGCCCCCGCCTTCTTGGGGGCCCCCAAAACAAATTGTCCGAGTGAGCAATTGTCATACAGTATATACTTAAATATACTACAGCATATCTGGACTTATAAAGGGCCCCATGTCTCAAATAGCTTAGGGCCTTATCGAGTCTAAATCCGGCCCTGATGTCCTGTCATATTATTTGAGAAGCGTAAATTTTAAAATAATCCCAAACCTGTCTCTGGATGTGACGATGTTAACCAATGAGGTTGGCAAGACTGGATTTCTAGACCAACAACATTCAATGCATGGTTTCTTGATTACCCTATCAGGTTAAGATTCCAAGAAATATTTTAATTTAATTTATACTTGTTCCTCAGCATCTTGAACACAGCTCTTCGCCTTCAAATTATTTACTTCACAAAGATGCTCCATATAATAGCGGTTTCTATCATAATGTCAACTGTTACAAATGTCTTGAAAAAGCCTTCATGGGTAGTATCCACTGTTAAACCTGCAGATGCTGTTATTCCAAGAATGAGAAAAAATAAAATATAATTTGAAGAACTATAAAATAACTAAATAGGCTTTCAACCATCTCAATAAACAAAACCATTACTTTACAACTGAAAATCCAACCTTAGCACTTGCAGAAGCTAAATAAAGGTCATAAAATATTCAATATACTGTAAATACTCTTCAAGTTCAGTATTTTAAAGAAAATAAACAATTTTCACAAGATTAGCAAGTAAAAAAATATACAGTTGTGGCCAAAAGTTTTGAGAATGACACATCCTCCGAGAGCAACTTCTCCCTAACATCCAAGAATAGTTTGGTGACGGAAAATGCCTTTTCCAGCATGATGGATCACCGTGCCATAAGGCAAATGTGATAACTAAGTGGCTCATGGAACAAAACATCAAAATTTTGGGTCCATATCCAGAAAACTTGCAAGACCTTAATCTCATTGAAAACTTGTAGTCAATCATCAAGAGGCAGGTGGACAAAAACCTACAAATTCTGACAAACTGCAAGCATTGATTATGCAAGAATAGGCTGACATCAGTCAGGATTTGGCCCAGAAGTTGATTGACAGCATGCCAGGGCAAATTGCAGAGGTCTTCAAAAAGAAGGGCCAACACTGCAAATATTGACTGTTTGCGTAAACTCAATGTAATTGTCAATAAAAGTACTATCAGGATAGGCATTTACCCTGTGCAAACGTATACTGGACATAAACAGTCTAGAAAGATTAATAAATTAATACCCCTTCAAAAAAATCATTGCAATATTGTTGAAATTTCTTGGAATTTTTACAACAGCATTAATTACGCATAGAAAAACAAAAGAGGAGTACACGAGGTAGGAAACAGGACACATTGAGATGCAGTGAAATTGAAAGTATTATAGAATACTTAACTGTGAAATAATGCAAATAACTTTGTGAAAGTCGTTTTAGTGTGACTTAGTAAAAGGATGTAAGCTATTCCTCAATTGGTCTTCATTTCTTTAATGTTTAATAGAGGCCTTGTTCTGTAGTTGCTAGTAGGAATTGTTTATCTTCAGATTTTATTTGCATTTACCAACTTTACACTGTTTGATGATCCCTTTAAACTGTTAAATGCCCACTGCCAATTGCTGTACTGTTAAATTACTGAATATTAAGTAAAAAAGCGACACGCGACACAAGATTGTGAAGTGTTTTTACCTCTGTGATCCTTCACATAGTCTTTGAAGGCACACACTCTCTTTTTTCTTTCCTTGAGCACCTTAACAAACACAAACCCACACATTAGGGACAAATAGTCCCAAAACACTTAATTCAATTAGGATTTGGAAGGGCCTGGGCCTATCCTGGCAACAGTGGAGACAATGCAGAAATCCTAACCAGGAGTTACCATACGTCTGGGTTACCCTAAATACTGTATGTCCTCTGTTTAGGTGCCTACCTTGGCATCTGGTTTATATAAACCTGTCAGTTTGTCCAGGTTTTCATACAATGGCCCATCGTTTCTGACCTAGTTGTCTTTTTGTTTAATTCACATCTCTTTTTGAAGTTTTACCTACTATATAATTCCTAATAAACAACAGATGAACCCAAAAGACAATATTGTAAATCAGTAGGGAACTTAATAAGTAAATGCCCTTGTCTGCACATCCACCAATAGGAACTTACAAGGAGAGAAACACACAACCCTGTTATATGGAGAAGATATATTTTTTTATTTCTGTGTCTTTTTTTTTGGCTCAGAAATATGGTAACCCAATCCCAGACCCTATTTATGCATACATCAACATGGAGTAACTGAAAACTACACACCCTTTTAGGGAAGCATAGAAGTGTAATATTTAATAAGTTACAAAAGCAATATATGAAATATGATGAAAATTAATTGGAAAAAGTAAAATACAGGATTCATAAAATAAACATGGACTGTGAAAGTAAGAATTCACTTCTAAGTCTCAATCTCAAAAGGAACTGGAATGATGTGACAAATTTCCACACCTTTATTTTTTTCACATGATATTGCATCTAACCATGTCTATCTATATGGCCAACATTTATTTTATAATTATAGTTACTTTCAATTTAAAATGTAAACCTTCCACCTTAGATGAGAGTCTCTAATGTGCCACTATTTCAGAAATCAGACATTGTCTACTTGTACAATACTGGTAATTTTAAGGGTCTTAGACTAAATGCAAGGTCATTAGCGAATTATCAATGGCATATTATACATTTACCTTGCAAAACAATTCATTTTTGGCTTACTGTGTTTTATTTTCAACACAATATACCTGCTAATTGTATAGCAATTTTATTACTAAAGTATTTTAAATTGCGTAGTTTTTCTCCAATGTTCTCAAAGATGTGCTGGTTAGGTGCATTGCACAATCAGAATTGGGTCCTATGATAGATAGACAGATAGATAGATACTTTATTAATCCCAAGAGGAAATTTACATACTCCAGCAGCAGCATACTGATAAAAACAATATTAAATTAAAGATTGATAACAATGAAAGTATAACAGACAGACAATAATTTTGTATAGTATTAACGTTTAACCCCCCACCCCCCCCCCACCCCCCCGGGTGGAACTGAAGAGTCGCATAGTGTGGGGGAGGAACGATCTCCTCAGTCTGTCAGTGGAGCAGGACAGTGACAGCAGTCTGTCACTAAAGCTGCTCCTCTGTCTGGAGATGATCCTGTTCAGTGGATGCAGTGGATTTTCCATTATTGACAGGAGCCTGCTCAGCGCCCGTCGCTCTGCCACAGATGTCAAACTGTCTGGCTCCGTGCCTACAATAGAGCCTGCCTTCCTCACCAGTTTGTCCAGGCGTGAGGCATCCTTCTTCTTTATGCTGCCTCCCCAACACACCACCGCATAGAAGAGGGCACTCGCCACAACTGCCTGATAGAACATCTACAGCATCTTATTGCAGATGTTGAAAGACGCCAGCCTTCTAAAGAAGTATAGTTGGCTCTGTCCTTTCTTACACAGCGCATCAGTATTGGCATTGTGTGTGCATGTGTGTGTGCATGAATAAATCCTGCATTAGACTTGTAACATTACAAGGTTTTTTCCTGCCATGTGCCCTGTATTGGATTAAGTAAGTTTGACAAAAATATTATCTTACTACTGTCACACACGTGCGCATAGGAGGCAGCTAAAGGGCTTGAGTGACGGCAGTTCTGAGGCATGCCGGGAGCTGGCAGAGTGCACTGATTTTTTTTCTCTCTTTCCTGTAGACCATTCCATCTGGCTCTCTTGACGTCACTTCCGGAACTGAGCCAATGGAAGGAGACCTTACCGGCTCCGGCCCCTGTGATGTCACGTCCGGGCTCAAACCAATGGCTAAAGAACATGGGCCTGATCCTTATGACCTCACTTCCTGCCTTCCCCTTTAAAAACCTGTCCCTTTTCCCTAAATCCTCAGTCTTGTTTTGGACTCATTTGTATGCACATCAGTGCTGTTTATTTTGATAAAAAACCACTTTGCAGCCAGGATACCAGAATATATGGGTGGCTGCCCCAAACCTTTATCAGAGTATGTCTCATTATTGTGACACTACATTTACATTATTTCTATTTCATGTTGATAAGGTCTTGTTGAAGAATTTAGTTTATTTGTAACAAAACTGAATACTGTCTGAAAATGTTATTTACGAAAGCTTATCTTTAAATGTAAATTATTTTTTACGAGGCTTAGATAAACTAGTTCTTAAATGTACGAAACTTACCTTCACATAACAGAGTCACTGACTCTTTAAAAAAACACTGTTCAGAATTTTTCCTGGCCATCTTTTCCTGTAGGCCCTTGGTTTGTCAATTTCTGTAGAAGCTGAATTTGGTTTGTCTTGATGTCTTCTAAGGTAGCTCATATGGGCATGGTATTTTATCATTTGTGGTTGTCTTATTTCCATTTTGATAAGACTAACAACTTAGATTAGACAGTCTGTTTTATTCTGATTTTACTTTAACACTAGAATCCCTGAAACCTATGAAAAAACTCGTAATCCCGGGCCACCTTAAATTCCTTCGCACCTCTCCTCATCAGCGTCTTTTGTTTTGCAAATGTGCTGATTAGCACAAGCAGACTGCTATCCCAGCCCCCCACTGCCACAGCTCTTCTCGGGCAAAAAGTTCTCCCAGCTCAAGACTCTTTATCTGCATGTATATTTTTATTATATTATACTAATAATAATAGCTGCTCACTACTCAAAACGTGGAGTGCCTTGACTTGAACCGAGAACCTTTTGGTTTTAAAGCAGCAGTTCTTACCTCTGCACCATCCAAGAAGACATATCAACTTTCTGTTAATTGATAATTGAGCTTAGGTTATTAACTCATTGATAGGTACATGTAAATTGAATGATTTTTTTTTTTACTTTGGTTATATTTTTGAATATTGTTTATAGTGTTTATTTGATATTTGGACTAAAGTTTTCACACATTATACACTTCACTTGACTATTAGTATAACATGAAAAAAGTTTCTGTTTTAGGTATGTATTCAGCATTTCTTGCTTCGCATTTCGTGTCATCCTACACTTACACAGATCTTTGTAGACACGGAACACACATGAAATGTATGTATTCCAAATAGTGATATATTATTTACCCAACACAACTCCAGGCACCTCACACCACGATAAAGAGACTTGAGATGGGAGAGCTTCATCTCCATTGGAGGAGATGGGATAGCAGGGTGCTTGCTGCTTGTGCTGATTGACACATTTCAAAACAAAAGACACTGATGAGGAGAGGTGCAAAGGAATTTAAGGTGGTTCGGGATTACAAGTTTTTTTGTAGGCTTCAGGGATTCTAGTGTTAAGGGTGGTCCAGTAGGTGATGGCTAGTAATTGAGCACATCACTGTTCCACAGCCATTGCTTTATTGGCTCTCTTGTGTTGTTATTGCATATTTTTTTGATATTTATGATTGGCCAATATTTTTGGTAATGTTCCCCTGTCAGTTTCTCTGAGATAATTGTATTATTTAAAACGCATTTAAATTCTTTCTTAATTTATTTTCCTTCAGGAATTCATTAGAGATCTATTCCCTACATTGTCTACAACTCATCCTAAGCCTGTTTATACTATTTCTGTACTATGCCTTCTTAAATAGTAACTATTCAGCTTTGAGACATGGGCTATATTCATCCTATGTTTCATGGAGCCCTATATCAGTTTTAAAAATTCAACACATTTACTACTGGACTGTTTATTACCAGGAAGATACAGTATAAGTCCATGCATAGATGATAAATAATAAACCCTATTAAATCTTGTTAAAATTGTAAAGAAATATATTAGAAAGAAACATTTTATCATCAACAGTAAATGTTAATTACTTTATTTTAAACAGCAACACAACTAAAAGTCTGCAGTTGAATGAGAGTGATAGAAGAATGGCACCACATAGAGTGCAGGCTTGGAAGATACAGGCCTCGCAAATATTATACATTTCTTTGCACTGTTGCATACAACATATTTGGTAGTTGATGACTGTTTACAGTCAGTGGTTGGCAGAATGTCCATTTACTACTGTCCTAACAGTTGTGACATGTTGAACACCCTGTGATGAAGAAACACTTCCGGAGCAGCTATCCTCATCAGTACCAGAGCTTACAAGATCCACATCATGCTATTGATTGTTGCTATATCAGTTACTACCATTATCATCAAAATATTAATCTTGCAGCAAATTTAGTTATTTTAAAACATTGGCAGCTTTATTGCTTTTTCACAATGACATAACTGGACTGTCTATTCAAATAATGTTTTCGCAAGCTGTTGCCACAGTAGAGGCTGTATACTGAGATATGAGTTTCCTCATTTGTCGCAACTTGACAGGGTGAATGAGATACAATTTAACTCATATCTCACATTTAAAGTGTTAAGCGCTGAGCTCTCTGTGGTGTTTTTTTCTCTGAGCAGGTCTACATTGTGATATATTCTATGTTTCCAGATGATTTTAAAATCCCAATTTAGTCAAATAGTAGTGGCCATAAGCCTTCTCTGTTACCCTTAAGCATTTTGTCTGATGCAAATGTTCTAACTAAACAAGAGCAAAGTGTGCTTCCCTTATTAGTGAATGCAATCCTTCAAATGATCAGTTTACTGTTTTTCCTGACCAAGACCATTATTTCCCATAATTATAATCAATAGTTATTATCTTCCTCTATGAATCTTGTCACTGAAATTCAAAGTAAACATTGTGCTATTCCACTTCAGTGTGTTTGTATAAAATAGTTTTAGGTGAATTCACAGAAAGCACCTACAAATATCTCCACACCTGTCTGTCTGTTGGTCTCTCTGCATAAAATCTCAATTCTCATTGGACTGAATTAGATACAATTTGGCACACTTTTTCTTCAAAGAAATTTGTTTTTTAAATTTTATTTCCATTTATACCACAAATAGAGCAGTTTGTAGAAATGATTGAAATTTCAAAATCATCCACTGTAAAGCATTGGTATATCTGTAAACTCATATATCTTAAAAACAGAGAATTATTCCATGCTACTTCAATAAGATATCGGTTTAATATTTCAGATTTCCTTTGAGAGAGGTCTGTTTAACTTAGACATTTTCGTATTTTACTAGTCTGACACTCATTCCATACTGCTGCAGAAAAGTTAATTGTAAAAGTAAAAGTACCTATTCAAATATGAGTATAAGAGGAAAATAATTATGTAAGCATAGAGTGGGCAAATATCTACTTAGTATTTACATTACACTAAAACAATTTCATGGCTGCATTATCTGCACATTATAATTTTAGCTACGTTTGTCCCAAATTACCAAAGTTCTGCAGCTTTTAGTTTGCTTCACCCCATGAGGGAAAGCCTTGCATGGAGCTCCAGACCGAGGGCAATTGATAGTCATTTTATATTTCTTCCATTTCCAAATAATCACACCAACAGTTGTCACCTTCTCGCTAAGCTTCTTGCTGATGCTCTTGTAGCCTCTTCCAGCCTTGTGCAGGTCTACAATCTTGTCCCTGACGGCCTTTGACAGCTCTTTGGTCTTTCCCATGCTGGTGGAGAGGCTGGAATGGAAGAATTTGATTCTGTGGACAGTTATGTTTCATACACATAACAAGTTGAGTTCAGGAGTATCTGTAATTGATTGATTGACAGTCTGTGGGTTGTAGGAGATCAAATACTTATTTCACTCATTGGCATGCAAATCAATTTATAACTTTTATATAATGTGTTTTTTCTGGATTTTTGGTTGATATTCAGCCTCTCTCCATTAAAATTAAACTACCATAAAAATTAGAGACTGTTCATTTCTATTTAAGTGAGCAGACTTACAAATTCATCAGGGGATCAAATAATTATTTCCTCCACTGTACATCTGAACTATAGCAGGATATCAATTGATGCCAATTTAAATCACTTTGAACAGGAATCTTCTGTCTAAGAGAGTTACTGAGCCTCCAAACAAATATTTGGGCTACATTTTATTGAATGGCACTTATGATGTTAAGCTCTGTTTCCTGAAATCATTCTGAAAGAGACCTAGATAATTGTAAGGTGTACTGTCTCTCAGCTGATAAGAGTTCAATGCACTGTTTTTGACAGAATAAAAGCGAATCACTCTGCATATGCATAGACGTATTTGTTAAGTTAAGCATTCCAAGTAGGCTTCTCCTGAAATAATTAATTGAATCAGGTGAATTCCTGCAATGAAGATAATCATGTGGGTAAAGTGCTCTTCAACAGTGCCTATGAATTCAGAAGAATTCCATGGAATAAGTGAAGACCAGTACCCTTGATGAACAAATGACTTTGTAATTTGTATGATTTTGTGTGATAATGTTTATATACTGGAAGCTCTGACTAACAGAAACTATTTGTAAAAAATGTGTTTATATTAGATGCCCAGATGTTTGGATGTTTCAAATAGCAAAGCATAGTAAGTACTAGAAAACAATTACATATGGATCCACATTTCCCTGTAATGTGCAATACCATCAATTTTTTAAAACACATCCTCATCCTGATATCTTATATGTTAAATATCTGCCTTGACTTGACCGAATAACATCGAATGAGTGTCCTGTATATTTGTAACCTTTTTTAAATTGGGAAAAACTTAATTTGCCCTGTTTAAAATGATAGATTAGGTGGAACCTGCTGTTTCCTTATTATCCATTTAGCCAAATAAATTGGTTACTGGACAAAACTAGAAAATGAAGTCATTTTCTGAATTGCACATATATTTCACATTAAAGCACTCTCATATTCAAACTTCTGGGTGTGCTTGGGTATCAACAGTAAGCTGTTTCGATGCCTTTCCTATGGTGAACATAAGCATATGTGTTAGTCAGCACTATTGCATTAACATATAGAGAGGTTCTGCAGTGCATTATGCTTATCTTGGACATACAGATGGTCCGCTAGGTTTCCTGTAGTTAGTATTTCTAATAAACTCTGTTCTTGGTTAAAAGTATCATCTTAAACAGAGAATTCTATTTCACAAAAGTGTTCCCAGGTCTGCAAACCACAGGACCTTTTTTCACTTTTTTTAGAGATGTGCCTCCTTCTGCAAAACAATTAAACAAATCTCTGTTTTTCTATATATATTCAGCTTATTTCCTTCACACTATTTCAAATGACTTTATCAGAGAATATGGAAATTACAGTCACTTGTAGCCATGTCATTTTATTAAGATTGAGTCTAACAGTTTCATGTTGGATGAATGCATGCACTCTGTTAAAGAAATATAGGACACTGTGATAAACATGCAAAAATTATCCTTAAAATAAAGCAAAAGTTATAATTGGTGACTATAACCACAAAGGTTTAACAAAACATTTGACATTCTGAAAAAAATCTTCAGGCCTCTCCACAGATGTTGAATGGGATTTATGCCTGGCCCTTGGCTGGGCCACTTAAGGTCATTCAGAGACTTGTCCCAAAGCCACTCCAGGGTTGCCTTGTTTGTATGCTTTGGGTCATTGTTGTGATCAAAGGTGAACTGTCACCCCAGTTTAAGGCTGCATGCACTCTGAAGCAGGTTTTATTCAAGGACCTCTCTGTATTTGGCTGCATTCTTCCTTCCCTATATTCTGGTGTGCCACCCTGTCCCTAACACTGAGAAGCACCCCTATAGCATAATGCTGCCACCACCATGCTTCACCGTAGGGATAGTATTAAGCAGGGAGTAAGCAGTGCCAGTTTTTCACCAGACATTGTGTTTGGAGTTCTGCTCAAACAGTTGTAATTTTCACGTCATCAAACCAGAGTCCTTTAAGTGCTGTTTGACAAACTCCAAGAGGGCTGTCGTATTTCTTTTACTCAAGTGTAGCTTCCACCTAGTCACTCCACCATAAACACCCCATTGATGGAGTGCTGCTAAGATGATCATCCTTACAATACATTCTCCCATCTCAGCAGAGGACTTTGGAAGCTCTGTTAGAATGACCATTGGATTCTTCGTCATCTCTCTGATCAAAGTCCTTCTTGCTTGGTTACTCAGTTTGGATAGACCCAACTTTAAGAAAAGTCCTGGTGAGTCCAAACTCCTTCCATTTCCCAGTTATTAAGGCCACTGTGCTCCTGTGAACACAGCTTTAGAAATGGTTTTATACCCTTGCCCTGATCTGTGCCTCCCCTCAATTTGATTCTGGAGGTCTATAGAGAGCTCATTGGACTTTATGGCTTGATTTTGTCCTGACATGCAGTGTAAACTGTGGGGCCTTATATACACAGGTGTGTTCCTTTCTACACCATGTGCAATCAATTAATTTTGCCACAGATGGACTCCATTGAAGTTCTAGACCCATCTCAAGGATACTGTAATGAAAATAAACTGGTAGCACCTGACTACAATGTGTAGTGCCACAGCAAAGGATATAAATATTTATATGAACGAGGGACGTCAGTTTTTGATTTTTAATAAATCTGCAAACCTTTCTGAAAACACATTTTTCACTTTGTCATCATGGGATATTGAGTTTGGATTGATGGACAAAATGGCAAATTTATCCGTTTATAATTGCAACTACAACACAAAAAATGGTGCAGAAAACAAAGGGTTCAAGACATTTTCTCAATCCACTGTATATGTCCTGCAATAACTTTGAGTATTACTTGGATTACTACATATTCCCCACCACTTTGTTATAATTCCATCACTATCAGGAATTAAAAGCTCAACCTTCCCCCAAGAAAGCGATGGCAGTCAAATTCTGGGAATATCCACAGTGAAGTGAGGATCAGTCAAATGTTTCACAATGCAGACAGGGCTGTTAGATTAGATTAAATTACTTCATGGTTCACTTGGCCAGGGCCGCCGAGAGAAAATCTGGTACAAAGAAGGTGTGTGGGCCCTTATACAAAATTCTACACTCATGTATGTGTGTATATTATTATTTATGTCCAACAATCGTAGATTACATTGATACATTTTAAAAATACAATAAAAATGAAATGAATTAAATAAATGTTCAAATTATAATAAAAATTATAGAATGCATTGGGCTTCATGGGCCCCCTTAAGCTTCATAGGAGCGATGTACCGGCTGCACCCCCCTCTCCTCGGGCCTGCACTTGGCTGTACCCTCACTTCTTTACTCTCTTGCTAGCATCTAACCCTTTTTGGTTAAAAGCACTACTGACTCAAAACAAAAAACAGTGAGTCCATTTGAACTACAGTGGTGTGAAAAACTATTTGCCCCCTTCCTGATTTCTTATTCTTTTGCATGTTTGTCACACAAAATGTTTCTGATCATCAAACACATGTAACCATTAGTCAAATATAACACAAGTAAACACAAAATGCAGTTTTTAAATGATGGTTTTTATTATTTAGGGAGAAAAAAAATCCAAACCTACATGGCCCTGTGTGAAAAAGTAATTGCCCCCTTGTTAAAAAATAACCTAACTGTGGTGTATCACACCTGAGTTCAATTTCCGTAGCCACCCCCAGGCCTGATTACTGCCACACCTGTTTCAATCAAGAAATCACTTAAATAGGAGCTGCCTGACACAGAGAAGTAGACCAAAAGCACCTCAAAACCTAGACATCATGCCAAGATCCAAAGAAATTCAGGAACAAATGAGAACAGAAGTAATTGAGATCTATCAGTCTGGTAAAGGGTACAAAGCCATTTCTAAAGCTTTGGGACTCCAGCGAACCACAGTGAGAGCCATTATCCACAAATGGCAAAAACATGGAACAGTGGTGAACCTTCTCAGGAGTGGCCGGCCGACCAAAATTACCCCAAGAGCGCAGAGACGACTCATCCGAGAGGTCACAAAAGACCCCAGGACAACGTCTAAAGAACTGCAGGCCTCACTTGCCTCAATTAAGGTCAGTGTTCACGACTCCACCATAAGAAAGAGACTGGGCAAAAACGGCCTGCATGGCAGATTTCCAAGACGCAAACTACTGTTAAGCAAAAAGAACATTAGGGCTCGTCTCAGTTTTGCTAAGAAACATCTCAATGATTGCCAAGACTTTTGGGAAAATACCTTGTGGACTGATGAGACAAAAGTTGAACTTTTTGGAAGGCAAATGTCCCGTTACATCTGGCGTAAAAGGAACACAGCATTTCAGAAAAAGAACATCATACCAACAGTAAAATATGGTGGTGGTAGTGTGATGGTCTGGGGTTGTTTTGCTGCTTCAGGACCTGGAAGGCTTGCTGTGATAGATGGAACCATGAATTCTACTGTCTACCAAAAAATCCTGAAGGAGAATGTCCGGCCATCTGTTCGTCAACTCAAGCTGAAGCGATCTTGGGTGCTGCAACAGGACAATGACCCAAAACACACCAGCAAATCCACCTCTGAATGGCTGAAGAAAAACAAAATGAAGACTTTGGAGTGGCCTAGTCAAAGTCCTGACCTGAATCCAATTGAGATGCTATGGCATGACCTTAAAAAGGCGGTTCATGCTAGAAAACCCTCAAATAAAGCTGAATTACAACAATTCTGCAAAGATGAGTGGGCCAAAATTCCTCCAGAGCGCTGTAAAAGACTCATTGCAAGTTATCGCAAACGCTTGATTGCAGTTATTGCTGCTAAGGGTGGCCCAACCAGTTATTAGGTTCAGGGGGCAATTACTTTTTCACACAGGGCCATGTAGGTTTGGATTTTTTTTTCTCCCTAAATAATAAAAACCATCATTTAAAAACTGCATTTTGTGTTTACTTGTGTTATATTTGACTAATGGTTAAATGTGTTTGATGATCAGAAACATTTTGTGTGACAAACATGCAAAAGAATAAGAAATCAGGAAGGGGGCAAATAGTTTTTCACACCACTGTAAATAAAAAAGGATGAGCAAAAGTAAATAAGAAGATATCCTTTTCAAACAGCAAATTCCTTATTCCCTTGCCCCCTAAAATTTGGTAATTATTAACTCCCTATCCATGACAAAGTAAAAACAGTATTCCACTCCCAAAAGCAGATGAACAGATGATGAGTGGAGGTTATAATCTCTGCCACTAAATTAAGGTTAATAAGATGAATATCTTTACATTTAGCTAAGACATTAGGTATTTTCGAAATGTTAAACTCTAGTCATTTGCTTCTTCGGTGTTAGTACTAAGCACTATGATAACCTACAATATAGAGTATCTGCGTATTTGTCACATACCAGATTTGAAATGGATATTTTCTAATTAAACAGAAAAAGCTTATCTATTAGGTTATAGAAAAGGGGAATGGAGTGATGACTCTGAAGCACAGAATTTTAATTGCCATTTTGCTGGCTTAGCTTATTTCAAATATGTGGGCAAATGATAATACATAAAGGTGGTTTCTAATGTGTCACTATATAATAGCTGTACAAATTATTTAAAGAAAGATAATCGTATAACCATCTGTCAAACTATAAAAATTAAAGGCACTGGTTCTTTGACAACATTTAGACATTAGAACTCATAATGTCATTTTTCTATCATGAAAATGAGTTTTATTATGACAACTCAATTTTCTTCATTATGTAGGGTGCTTCATCAGCCTGGCAAACTGCTGGGAACAGTGTGTTTCTAACAGCAGGGGACTTTCCATCTCCTCAAACTTATAAATTGAAATATTTTATAGGAGTCTTTATATGGAAAATAGAACAATTTTTAAGCGTTCCTTTAGCACATCTGCCTTTATGCTGTTTGTGTGTTGGTGGGTGTTAAATGATTATGATAATGTGCGGATTGGCAGAAGGGCTGACAACTTTTATTGTCTACATATGACAGAAAATATTTGTTGAAATTAAGCCATAAAAGTTAGATATGACATCATTTCATAAAAATTATAATTAAAAAAACAGATTTCTGATAAAGTCACTTTTTCAAAAGCTGGCCCCAAGAAGAAGCTCGGTACATGATAGTGTATCAATAGATTAAAAAAATGAACATAGATGATTAGGGAAAAAGAACTGTGCAAAGAATACTTTGTTCCTGCAATATCTTACTTATTCGGTGTCAATTACCCTTCATGAGAAATGCTACAATGGTTTTATATAAGGCAACATTATGACTTTGAATTATCTGTCAGAGTGGTGACTCTGCTCTAGCATCCTCTGATCCCTACTTCTTACCATCGCAGACAAGTCCAGTGAGTGAAGTGAAAATATTCTGCTTACTTTGTTATAGCCCACAATAAGTCTGAATATTGAAACCCATGTTAAACAATAAGTTTGGTATTTGTCAAGTCAATGTTATTTCTTCACAAACATGGTGTACCAAAGTCCAGCACTTTCTATAAATTTAAAAATATATCTTGCCCACACCAGTGTTTTAGAATGGAGGCAATTTACTTGCCATATTACTGGTTTAAATGGTATCATCATGTTAATTAACATCAGTCATTATTAATATATTCATAAGTTCTTTAATATAATGCACTAAATAAAGTACGTGGCAATGTCTATTATAATGACCAATATGTTTTGGTTTATATAATATAACAATGCAAGTTACAGAGAAGAAAATACTGTATATGAACTACAGTCAGAGTACTGTTACACATTTGCTGCCAAATCTGATTGCCAAGACTCCGACACAACCAAAGCGGTGTAAGGCACCACTGCTAAAATGCTTGGTGTAGGGTTTTACTAGTGTCATTCATAATGAGAAGAATTTAATCGGGAGATGTATAACAAAATGAAACATCTGAATGACAAAAGGTTAAAAATACAGACTAATATGATTTTAATGATTGCTTTAAGAGCCATTTGTGTAATAATATGCAAATGTCTGTATTAAAGTGTAAGCATTGTGTACAATAAGAAGGTGCTCCATTAGTCAGTACTGCTTCTAGCTTGAATTCAATAAAGGGGGTTTTATCAAATGATTCCTGTTGAGTAGGAAGGAAATGGCATTTCGTGGAAATATGTTAGGCAGAGTTTAAGAAGTTTATTATGTTCTTTAATTTACCTGTGTTTTGTAATAATTGTAATAATTTAGTGGCTCTGTGGCTAAGGGTTCTGGCTGGTAAGTTGAAGGTTGCAGTTACAGAAGGAAGGCTACTCCGTTCAGCCCTTGAGCAAAGCCCTTATCCTACAGGAGCTGTACAAATAGCTGATCCTGCGCTCTGACCCCAAAACACTCTGGGTGTGCAAAAAATGACAAATTCCTAATGCAAGCAATTGTATATGGCAATTAAAGGATTAATAATCCCTAAAAAATCACTTATCACAAAAGTTCTTTAAATTAGGAAGAAGAAGGAAGAAGTTACAAGTAGTTTAATGCGTCAGAAATCTTTGGTCCTGCTTAAAGTAGCACTTAATAGGGAGTCACCACTATGATTGCCTTTAGAATATTAATTGTTAGTAATCAAAATGGAAAAGGAGATTTTTTTCTCCTCTGCACGCAAGGTTTGTAAGCAACTGGGGTGGCTTTTTGCAACTCAGAAGTATTTGCAAATTAAAATAAAAACAACCTTCAGATCCTACAATGTAGTTGTGGTTTCAACTCTTAGCACAAACAGAAAGAGTGTAAGAAAAATAAAAAGCATACCTAGCATCACATTACTTAAGAGTAATGTGTGTACAGTTAGTGTCAGGGGGCCCCGAAGGAAAAAGCAAACATTTGTGGAGAATTTTGATGTTTTTTTTTCAAATGAAAAAGTCACAGATGGTTGGTATGATTTTATATTGTATGCAAATTTTAGATTCTATGGCAAAATACAATCATTCAGACTAAGAGAAAAGGCCTTTCCACTTGTAAACCCTTTTGTCTTTGCCTAATCCACCTCCCATTTCCTTCCAGTAGCATTACTTTTAAAAATGCAACCAACTATTACCATACTGTACTACTTTCTTGCTTTTCTTGAATGAAAGTTTATTTTCCTCTCGCATTATTGTTTGGAAAAAAATGAATGCTAATGACTACTTTTCAATAAACAATTTTTCATCTTTTTAATTGTTCACTGAAATCAGAGTTTTTCTGTTTTTTTAGGGGTGAATGAATTCTTTTAACAAGGTCTAATGGCCACAGCTAACCTTTCACTTATGCTGCTATTCTATACACAAGAGCAAAGTAAACTGATGTGTCAAATACTGTAAATGTGTTGTCCCGTATATGAACAAGTAAGTAAGTAGTTTTGATTCAGTACATCAGTGCAGCTCAAGTAACACAGATAACTTTGATTAAATATATTAACACAGCTCAAACTAGTATCTAGTATGTGGGGTAATTACTTGTAGGCAGTGGTTAGTTCAACTAAACTGGTCCAAGGATGGCAGAGCTATCTAGGCATTCAAGCCTCATTTATGTGAATGGGGAGCAAAGACTAGCCCATCTGGTCTGATCTCACAAAAGAGCTACAGACTGGTCAGAGTGTCATTGCTGACCCCTGTCTATACCCTCAAATCACCTTCAATGAGCGTCATAACTGGATCATGGAGTAATGGGAGAATTGGCCTGCTTTGATGAATCAGGTTTTATTTTAGATCATATGGACTGCCCAGTTCTTGTGCGTCATTTACTTGGGGAAGAGATGGCATCAGGATGCACTATGGGAAAAAGGCAAGCCATTGGAGGCAGTGTGATGTCCTGGAAATGGTTCTGCTGGAAATCTTGCGTCCTAGCATCCATGTGAATGTTACTTTGACATGTAACACCTACTTAAAGATTGTTGCAGACTATGTACACCTCTTCATGGCAACATTATTCCCTGAGAGATGTCAGCAAGATAAAGTGCCCTGCCAAAAATTGTTCAGGAATTGTTTGAGGAATATGACAAAGAGTTCAAGGTACTGACTTGGTCTCCAAATTTCCAGATCTCAAACCGATCAAGAATCTGTGAGATGTCCCAGAAAAAAAGTCCAACCCAAATTGCAAATTATAGGACTTATAGGATATGCTGCTAACATCTTGGTGCCAGGTACCACAGCACACCTTTAGAGAATGTGTGAAGTTAAAATGGCATGTACATATTTAAATCCATGTTAAAGGAATAACCCATCCATCCATCCATTATCCAACCTGCTATATACTAACTACAGGGTCACGGGGGTCTGCTGGAGCCAATCCCAGCCAGCACAGGGTGCAAGGCAGAAAACAAACCCCGGGCAGGGCACCAGCCCACCGCAGTAAAGGAATAATACCTCTACTATGTCACTTGCTGTGGGTATTTTAGAAAAAATTTTGAACTGTATGTTCTGATGATATTGCATTTATATTATTTTTAGAAACTTTTAAAGTTTTACACTTTTTCAGAACACTTATGTTTGTTATCATAGTGGAAAAATGACTACCTTCTAAAGACCTCTAAATAGGAAATCTAAAATGGAATTGCCAATCTAAAGAAATGAATATGTATATAATGATTAATGATACATTAGTTTATTAGCTTCAGATCAGAACAGATGGATTTGGCTCAGAACATGCGATTGGCAGACCAGTATATAACTCACTAATCACTAGCCGATTTTATGATTTGAGGGAAAATATGTAAGACACTTGTAAGTACAGTGCACTTCTAGGTCTATGCGTCTGCCTCTAAAGGAAATTAAACAATGTCTGCAGTGCTACTTTCTTGGACCTGTTTAAAGAACTAGTGCCAGTGAGCCTGGAGCTAAAAAGAAAAAGTGTAATTTCTGAGTATGATTTTCTTTGTGGCTGTGGGCCATAAATATGACATGAATGAGTTTACAGCTGGCTAGTATTAAGAAATAAAAATAAAACCAAAAACAGTGAAGTGTTAAAAAACTGATTAGAGGCAATTAAAATATATGCAGACAAAATGAGAATATTAGAACCCCACACACTAACCTGCTAGAGCAATTGAGCACTGATTTTACAGTGTGGCTTTTTGTGTGCTGATGGTGATGAAGCCATCAATGACAGTGGAATTCATCGTTCCTTCTGATTAAGTGCAGGCACACTACAGCAAGACTGTTATGGATCCCTTGGTGCTTAAGCATCTTTGTGTGCCATTTCTTGCCCTCAGCAGCATGCACCTTCAGCCTCCTGCTTGCATTTTCCTTCCCCACAGAAATGGCATTAAGTTTCCTTTTTGTGCTTACAGGTGTATTTTTTGTTATTGCCATTTTAGCAGGCTGTTCTGTGTTTGAAGCTGGATAATCAAGAAATTCCACTCTTCGGTTTTATTTTCAACCATTTTGCAGCATGTATATGTTCTGTTACCAATAAATTCAATGAATTAATTAATCTAAAAAAGAACAAATTCTGAACTACTTTGTTGGTATAAAAACTCTTTTTTTGTGTTTTCACTCATGACACAGATTTGATTATTTTAAATAAAACTTTCCTCACCCACCCCCTCCCTGCCTCGTGGCGCACTACGCGCCAGCCACTTCGCATCTCTGCTGCTCGTGTTGTGAAGGTGGTAGCTGAACGCATGCTAAGGAGATGTGGACGGATCAGCTGCTTCCCTGCTGCTCCTGCTGTGGAGCTTTGTGTTCTGCTTGTTGCGCTGTGCATCGATCATTTAAAAGCCTGTACAGCTGCCGTCCTTTTATTTCACTGCTTTGTCTCGCAGGATGGTAAAGTGTCTCTTGTGGAACGTCAAAGTGTCTTTCGAAAAGATCACGTTTCGACCCAACATTTTTATTATAATCATGGACTGAGCCGTCGATACGATGGCTCTCGTCACCGGTGTGTAGTTTTGTGGGAGTGTAGGCCAATTCGGGATTTGCAGGTTTTGCTGCAGACGTCACAGCTAAAAACACCACTGGCTTGCTTTCCTGCTGTTTCTTTCCTTTGCATCCTCCTTGCTTCCAGCTGTGCAAGTCTGCTCATCTCAAAGTGCTGGACACCTTCATGACAGATTCGTCGCCAGGTGGACCAGCTCAGAGTTCATAAAATTGTATCGTAAGACCACAAGTCTTCAGGTTGGCTTTGACAGTGTCCTTATATCAGAGTAAAGGACGCCCCAATGAGCAATGGCCATTTGACAACTGTCCAAAGAAGATTTGTTTTGGGATCTGAGTATCTGCCGTGTGCACCACATGTCCTGCCCACCACAGCTGTGCAGTTTTGATGACTGCCTCGATGCCATGCATACCACTTTTACGCAGCACCTCTGTATTTGGGACCATGTCTTGCCACTTCACATGAATGATTCTGCAGAGACAGCGTAGATGGAACTGGTCTAGCTTCTTCAGATTGCGGCGATACAGTGTCCACGTTTCACATCCATATATTAAAGTCGTTAGGACAAAAGCTCTATATACTACCAGTTTTGTGGACGGTGTAACTCCATGTTCATTCCAGAGGCGATTCTGAAGTTTACCAAAAGATGCGCTGGCTTTGGCGAGTCTTGCATAAATATTGTGGTCATTGCCTGCAGGACACTGCCTAGGTAAGTAAACTTGCCTACATATACAAGTGCTGTCCCATCAACAGTCACCGTTTGTTGTTGGAGGTGACTACTGGAAGATGCCTGAACCATGACTTCTGTCTTCTTGAGACTGACTGACAAAACATTTGGCAGCACTGGACAGAAGTTGACTTATGTGATCCCCCTTCACTTCCTAAAACTGTCAGAGGGCTGTTTACATCAAAGCCCTTTACATTTCCTCCCTACGAGTCCTGTCTTCTTACTCATGTCCACCTTCTGCCTAATGCAGCTGAGTTAAAAAGGCTCCTTGTCACACACGTGCACATGGGAGCCAGCCACAGGGACCAAAAGAAGGGAAATCCATGCCCAGCCAGGGGGTGGTGGGGTGCATTCAACCCTCTTATTTTGTCCCCGCAGACCAGGCACAGGAAATCCCACCGGAATATGAAGAAGTCACTTCCTCATCAGCTCCGAGGTCTACATCACTACCTGTCCCGGCCCTGAGGACTACATCACTTCCGCAAACCTCCCTATAAAACCCCACTCCCTTCCTCTGTTAAGCTGTTATCCTATGTAAATATAGCTGGTAAACTGAGACGTTATGGGAAGATTTGTATGTAAACCTCTGTGAAAAGAGAGGGGAGCCCCTCTGCAAGACTCTCCCAGAAAAATAACAGATGAGGTCTAACATTTCAGAAAACACATAACAACTGGACTGTAAGAGCCAACTTCCCTTTTTCCCATTTCACATTTCTCTGAAGTGATCTAATCCTTGCCACATACATGTAAGCACAAGAAAACTTCCTTTGCACAACAGTACATGTAAAGTTTGAATAGCTCTGTGTTATACCCGCCAGCCTTACAGATAACTACAGTGATGCTGACAGTATAATTATAATCATCACATGCAGCCACTAATACAAACAATGGAAAAACTAAACTTTTAAAATGTTACTTGATCCATCCATCCCTAATGCATTACATAAATATAAAATGTATATAGAAAAAAATGAGAAAAACAGACAAGGCCATCCAATTCTAATGCTATCCTGCTGGTCATCGTGGTGGAATGGCAATTGATAAAAACATTGTTAATGTTTATAACAGTGTTATAGCAAGTGGTTATTTTATAGATTCTAATAAGAAAAAAGAAACAGCACTGAATTAATGACAATTCAAGAGTCTAGAGCTAGAATAAGTTCTGATCTTCTAGTCGATCTTCATGTGTCAATAAAATATGTTTCTTTTGGAATACCCCAAATTTGCATTTTTTTTTCTTTATAAACTCAAGATTTGCTTTGGAGTGAATGCTTTTTTTTGGTCTGCAAGTGATTTAATGGTTAATGGTTTTGGTTTAGTTTTGCTTGTGAGCCAGTTTTTTTCTTTTTAGGTTTTGTTCCTTGAGGCTCCTTTTTTTAAATGGCAAAATGATCATCATAAATCTGTTGTGGATTTAAAACAGTATACCATTACGGCATTGTATCTCCTGCCATATGTCAAAGATTTCTTCTCTTTCGCAAAATCCTGCGTACATAGTTAACCATTTGTAATTTAAATATACTTTTTATATTCTTTAATTAACACAACTGATATAATTTAAACGAAATGCAGCCTGGATTGAAGCATTATCCATTTCTATCCAGCTTGATATTGACCCATCCTTTTGATAACCTTCAGCAGTAAAGGAAGCATTGTCCAATGTGATATGGATCATTCACTCCAAATCTCCACAATGCATTTATGACAAACAGAATCAACAGAGCATAGGAATTGCTGAATTGTTTTTCATTGCAATAGCTCTTGGCTCTATATTATAATGATAATGATCATCACTGACATTCTGTATAGAACAGTCCTAATGTGCAATAGTGACAAGAGATTTCAAACAAGCATTCCCATAACAGGTTCACAGAAAAAGAAAGCAATTTCTGATCGTCATTGCAAAACTGACTTTAATCTGAATTTCACATTTCTTTTCTAAAATATTAGGTTATTAGGACTCCACATTAAAACTATGACATTCTATCTCAAAATAGTGTGAAATTATTTGTCAATTTCCCTGGTATTGATTTGCATTGCCTGTGGCAGAATGTTTTGTTCTTTAACACTTTTTCCATATTTCAAAAAATCCTGAAATTACCTTTTACTCATCAGTACAGGAGTCTTATGTGGAAATGTGGATTTCCTGCTTAAAAGAAATGCATTATCCATAAAGTGTCAGAGTATTTAGAATTTGATGTTTAGATTATTATGTATGAGGGGCCACAATGAAAAGTATAACATATTTTTGCGATGGTCCCTATAAACATTTTGAACATCACTTTACAGTAAGGGGATGTGTAACTGCAAGACCATTTAGTCCTTAAATACAGCGATGTCTTAATTGTTGATTACATATACTGCTTATTACAAGGTACAGAAGGGCTTGTTTTTATTCCTGGCAATTGTGAATTTCTATTCTTTTTATCCAGGTAATACTACATTTAAGGATATATTTTAAAAGAAGGCAATGTTATAGCAAAATAAATAGTACATAATAAAAGCTGCTCTGTGTAAAACAGTGAAATAAATGAAAGTTCATATGTGAAAAAAAAGAAGGTGAATGTGGTTGTGTGTAATATATGGAAAAGGACGATATGCAAGACATATAATGTGTTTATCAGGATTGTGTGAGACATAAAACAAGTTGTGGATGAGAACAAACGGTTTCATAAACTAGAGTGGAGCTGCTAAGAGATATGTTTGCAAGGAAAAAATAGCAATTGCAACCTACACTTCAGGATGGAATTAAAAAAGAATTTTTTTTTTTATGCAGTTCAGCCAGCAAGAAAATGTGTGGAATGTAATGAAAAGAGTCCTGTGGCAGAGAACTTTAATATTGTAAGGTATAGGAGCTGTAAGTATTTGGGTCATACAGCAAAATAATGTATAGAAGAATGGATAATTATTTTTAGATGAGCAAGATGTACATTTTTAAAAATTGCCCCTTTCCTAATTTTAGATGGTCAAGAGGTGCTTATGAGAAAATAGTAATAACAGATATAAATACAGAAGGGGGGGCGATGATATGGTGGAAACACAACTTGAAGAAAAGCAAGAGGACAGACAGTGCAGCAGTTAGGGCATATATCAAATATGATCAGTTGGTGAATAGTAAGGCATCTAAAGAATTGGAAAGTAACGTTGCTTAGATCCCTCCTAGTGAGATTGTGGCCACAGCCAAAAAACGGTTGCACACAAGAAAATAGTAGAACGTATAAAAAACTTTAAATATGGTAGTCATACTTTTAAAACAAGATTATGTTCTCCAGACCTAAAACAAGATCTTGAGAAAAACAAAATATGAAACAAAAAAGTGAGATACAAAGCCTGAAGCCAAGGTGAAGGGTCTTGTAGAAAGAGGGATGTTAAACCAGCTAAGTTAATAGGCTGCAGAAGGGAAAATTAAAAGAATGGAGATGCTGCCACTAAAATGAAGACAGATGTTGGGAAAGAAATACCTATTTTTGTTGAGAAATAATAAGTATGCATTGAAAAGGAGCTTGACAGTAATAAACCTTTAGGATAGCAGTTGTTGAATTTGGTTTTAATATAGCTATTATAAATTTTGCAAATTCTCTTAGCAAAGGATATGATTTTTGTCATTCATTTGCCTACAAGAACAGCATTCTGAAAAGCAGCAGAAGAAAGATAAATCAGTCAGTGACAATTGAGATCAGGAATGCTGAGGTAGGTTTAATAAAGTAAAAAAAAGAACAAAACAAGTATAAGATCGAATATAAGCACAAGGGTTTAGAATATCACTCATATTGAAAACTAGCAGAATACCCGCGCTTCGCAGCGGAGAAGTAGTGTGTTAAAGAAGGTATGAAAAAGAAAAGGAAATATTTTAAAAATAACGTAACATGATTGTTAATGTAATTGTTTTGTCATTGATATGAGTGTTGTTGTCATCTCTCTCTCTCTCTCTCT
>JANRMT010062837.1:61382189-61415466 GCA_026402145.1 Polypterus bichir lapradei
TATATCATTATATAAAGTTGCTATACAACTTTGTTCCCTACTGTTGTTTGGCTTTTGAATACTGTATTCTTTCTTTTGTACATGCTTTGAACATCATTATTTTGAAGTTTTATATTCATTTCTTGTGTCATTTTATAATAGAGTGTTTTTATGTTTTCTTCTATTTTTATTGTTGTAGCAGAGAGGTAATGGTGCCACCATTTGGTGAGGTCATTTTTCATTTTGTCAGGGTTCTTCATCATGGAATGATTGTCGGTTTTTGGGTTCATGTGACCACTGACCGTGTGATATGTGACATCATCACTGCCAGCACATGTAAACATGGTAGGTCAGCCTCTGCATATCTCAGGTTTAGAATTTTCGTGAGTATTTACTTTGTGTGTGTTCTAGTTTTCTTTGGTTAAGGATTTATTTATTTATTTTTCTCCTCTCTTTTTTATTGCATAGCAGTGCATGTGACAGTCTGGGTTGGCTCCATGTTCCCTGGTTCCTTTTGGGAACTTTCCAACCCAGTACCATTGATAGGCATAGACTGAGAACACAGTGCTTTTATTACAATCCATCAAAGAAGCAGTGTTCCATAGTGCAGTGCTCCATCCATAATCTCTTATATATATATATTTCTCTTCTGGTTCGTCCTGCTTCCACTTCAAAAGTGGTCCCGCCCACACGCAGCTGACACGGCATTTCTCAATTCCTATTCATCCTCTTCCAAACCCTTCCCCACGCTGCCTGTGGCTCCTCTTCAAAACCGGTCCCGCCCACACGCAGCTGACACGCAGTCCACCAGACATACACACAATCCTCTTCCCGTTACCACAGGTACTTCACCTCATTCCCGTCTTCCCATCCAAGAGTACAACATTGGGACTCCAGAGCAGCAGTGCAAACACTGTCATACACTATACTGGCCTGCTGAGCGTAATACATCCAACAAGTACTCGAGATGCTGCTACGATGGTAAAGTAGCTTTACCACCTTTGCGGGAGCCACCTGTGTCTTTACAACAGCTTCTTACACAGCAAACATCAGAAGGTAAAAATTATCGTGAACACATTCGAGAATAAAACTCTTCTCTAGCATTTGCTTCCATGGGTGCACAGATAACTCAATCTCCTTGCCACGGACCATACTGTTCTAAAATACATGGGCAAATTTATCACCAAATCTCTCCACTATACGCTAACACTTCTACGTCTCCAGGATATGGACAGTTGTATGTTTTTGACACAGCGCAAGCTACTGAAGTATGCTTACAAAATAAAGCAAACTCTGTATGCAGCGAAAATTTACTTCTCCAGCTAGATTCCATGCTCAGAACCATCAACCCCTTCGCTAAATCATACAAACACATGCATGAAATCGCTCAGTCCAATCCAACAGCATCTGTACGAATGGTTTTCAAGGAAAACCCTGGGCAGGATTTACAATGATATAATGCCCCGACATGTCACACCAATGTTGCAGCGATTTTCGTCGGAGAAGCTGGCGAACCCCCTGCCGAAACAGACATTTGCATCTATCCCAGAGGCAACTCCTGTAAACAGATTTCCACGCTCAATATGAATTGCTATCCTATGGTTTACCCACTTTTATTCCCTTACGGAGACATTGGCTGGAACAAAGATTTACAACATGTTCCCGATAAAAGAACCACCAACCAAATCAGGCTTACTCAATGCCAATTTTATGCGTACAGATTATCAATGAGGAATACATTTAGTATTTTGCACTCCAGGGGCAAACTATTCCAACAGTGCATCGTAGATGCGTATGTTAAAACAGAGGACGCACGTCTTAACTGTCTCAGATTACATCAACAAGATCTGCGCGTGGAACAATACAAAGGACTATCAGACGCACTGCAAGCAAAGGCTGAAAATAACAGCGTACATGTAGGCAAAATGATCATATTACCGTCCACATTTAATGGAAGATACCTAAAATAAAACTATTGTTGTACGTGGCTTTTTCTAGGGTTAGATCTTTCGACTGCATCTTTCAAGAAGTATTTCTTTCTTCTTGATTACTGAATTCCTTTCTCACCATTTTCCATTCCTATTCTTACACTGCTGTATGCTACGGCAGGCGTCGGCTAGTAAATAAATAATCCAATACAATTCAAAGTGATTCTGGAAGCTAAAATAATCAAAATACTGTAAATATCCTAAAAAACAAGGCTAAAATCACAGGAAACAGTTCCTTTAAAAAACTCACAATCCCCAATGATTCCTTCTAAAATTGATGTCTACTCGACTTGCC
Organism: Polypterus bichir lapradei; assembly: GCA_026402145.1. Lineage (NCBI taxonomy): Eukaryota > Metazoa > Chordata > Cladistia > Polypteriformes > Polypteridae > Polypterus > Polypterus bichir. The sequence continues at coordinate 61,384,452 of JANRMT010062837.1, forward strand.
GCAACTGCACGCTTGCAGCCAGAGGAGACATCCTCTCAACAGATGCAGTCAACTGTTCCTCCTGGCTCAGGTCCCCATTACCCTGGCCCTTGGTAACCCTGGGGTGCAGCACAGAGCCTCACATGTCTCCTGCTGCCAGTCCCTCAGTGTCTGTGGGAGACAATGCACATCGGGTCTTTCCTAATACCAGGCAATCACTCAGTAGAAGCGGCCCTTCCTCCGCCTCAGGCTCTTGTAGCCCTGATGCTCACACCCAACCACTTTCCTCCATTTTCTTCAGCGTGGCTCTCTCTCTGCTGTCTCACTTTTCCTTTCATTCTTTCTCCATTTATCCTCCATTTTCTCTTGTTCTTTGTTTTTTTCTCCTTTTATCAACTGACCTGATTGGGTGCAAGTGTGATACGCCGCTTTGTCCAAGATTTGAATGAGGCACCTGACAGATGCTCGCACTTGCACATTTATACGTGACCAGCCAGGCACCCCAGCCATCCCTGGAGTGAAGCACTCCCACCTGTTTCCAAGCTTCTATGTTCTTCGCCGTCATTATTTATTTAAAATCTGCACAGCGCCATGGACCACATATCATAGCGCAGCACACAACATACGTGCAGCTCCACCTAACACTGAAGAGCTGAAGACTACTGCTGATGTGTTTTTGTCACTGGCCACATGACTATAGAAGAAACAAAGACCAATCCACTGTTTGGAAGAGATGTGTGCCATTTAAAAAAATCAGAAATGGTCACTAGGGGCAGTGACATTTGAAGTGGGAGCTATGTCACAGCACTTACAATTTGCATCAGCCTGGAATGTGTTGCCCATAGTATGAGATTGCATTCCATCACCAGTGAGAGGAGCACCTATAAAAATATCGAGGTTGCAAATAGAATTCCTTCTAGTGCAGCAAAGGTGAGAAGTCCTTTTAAGGATTGCAAGCCACCTATAAGAGCCAGATAGAAGACCTGAAGAAAATCCATTCTGGCACTTAGCCCCGGCAGTACATTGGTGTTAGAAACAGGGCGTAAAGAAGACATGCTATTTGAGAACTGCAATAGATGTGCTCGATTCTTCTGTGGAATTGCTGGAAATTCTCAAGGCTGAGATTGGGATCTGGAATCCCGTTTGCAACTTCAGCAAGAGGGGAAAGACAGCCAAGAGACTTCTACCTCTGCATCTCCACCAGTGCTTCTCTGGTTGCCTATAAGTCGCATCAACAAGGAATGTGTCACCAATAGTAAGAGCTGACAACCCCTCACCAGCAGCAGGACCACCTATAAAAGTGGCAAGCCTGCAAAGTTGCAAACAGAATTCTATCTAGTGTGGCAGAGATGAGCAGTCATTTTTAGGATAGCGAGCCACATTAAGCAGCCACGTAAAAAACAAAAAAGAATCTATTCTAGCACTTGGCACTGGCACTACTATACATTTTTATGCCTCCTTCCCTTGACATTATCACTTGAGTGGAATTCTGATTCACCATACTATAAGTTATTCAACTGAAGAAGTGGTGTACAACATTGTTGTTCAGATCCTTATGTGAACCAGAAACCATCATCATTGTTCTACTGAGCTGCCTAAACTGTACTAATTATTGTCAGAAAGGATATTAAAACAAGAGAGCCTTGCTCTTTATCTTTGAGTTGACACATTCATCTGGACATTTTTATTCTGTCACTCAGAAATACTCCAGTGAAGAAGGAAAAACTTTAAAACAGAGGGGCATCTTTTGGTCTTCTTACATTCACCAAGATATTTTCCATACATCTTCTCAAGGAGTTTTTAAAGAAAAGAGGGAGGCTAGACTATTTAGACTATACATCTGAATATAAGAAGAAAAGACCAATCCAGTAGTTTGTACAAGCACAGAGTCTGAACCAAGTACAAACTTTATGGCATAAAACTCACAGTATAAAGCAGAGAATCATCAATACACTCAGTCTCTGTTTTTTTCCTCATTCACTTCATTTTTTTGGAGTAAGTTTATCATTTAGAGCAAGAAAACCATTTTTTTTTTAGATTAAGTTGTTCCAGATGTAAATTGAAAACCACCAGATGCCAAAGCATGTTTCCGCAACAATTGAAATAAGATGTAAAATATTAGTGGTAATGGAAAAGATAAAATGTGTGTAGGGTAATAAAATACACAATGTGAAAAATATTTATTGGAAGGAAATTACACTATTATTAACTTTGGTCAATGTGCTTGCTCTGCACCTCAGAGACAAATTAACAATACCATATGTTTATCTTAACCAATTTCACAGCTTTAAGAGATTAACTCAAATACAGTAGGAACATTTTATAGTTAATATTGACAGCTGCAATTATTCTTGAGGAGATTAGCTGTGCAATAGCCAAAGGGACATTATAAGAGTCCAGTCCATCTCTAACTTTGGGACAGCTGTTGATTTGCAAGGCAAGTAAGCAAATGCAAGGCCTTGCTATAAAACTTTAAATATCCTTTTGGAAAGCATTCATATGACAGAATCATTTAAATAATGCATTACCTCTTTTTCTAATTCATACTAATTCTTCTTATTTAAATGTAGCTATTGACTTTCTTTTTACCTTTTCATTAGTAAAAAGTACTCCTAGAAAGTTAGAAAATGTTGATTATGTTGTTCAACTTGAATTGCTTATTTAACTACTAATATATTTGTATTAGGCTTTTTATACACTAAACAAAGTGCTAATATTAAAGAGCTCAAAGATGTATTAAGTCCATCTAAATGTTGGCCACAGCACAGAACTATTCACCTGAGAGCATGAAGGGTTTCATATCAGTGGCCATACATACAATGAGGCAGTGTGCAATGCCATGATGTTGACGTCATGATGTCCTGACACCGAAGGTAGCCCGTGATGCCTGTCTGATGTGAATTCATCTTGACTGTGCAGGGTTATAAAATAATAATAATAATAATTGTGTAGCTGTTGTGGTAGATAGGGGGCGCTCTCGCTCCCTTGAACCCCCCTGTCCATGACTCCAGACACCAGGTAAAAGTCCAATAATCGACTTTATTCAATCGCCACAGTGCACAAAGCACACTCTCCACCACAATACTCATATAAATCACAATACACAATCAATAAACAATCTTCCAGCTCCCAGACGCGTTAACACCCTCCCACCCAGCTCAGCTCGCCATCTGGGAGTTCCCACAGTCCTTTTATATACCCTGACCCGGAAGTGTTCCCAATCCCCAGTCCATGTGATCCTGTATCACTTCCGGGTCAGGTAAAATGTTCTTTTCTTCACCCCGGAAGCCCGTCGCTCTTCCTTTGACGAACTTCCGGATCATAGGGCACAAATAAGTCTTTGGTCCTCCCTGCAGCTCCCTCTTGCGGCCCCTGTGGTATCCAGCAGGGTCTTGTATAAAAACTACACAGTCCATGACTCCCTGCTGGTCTTCAGGGCACCTCCATACTGCAGGGAAGGCTCCATCTGGCGGCCTGGCCTGGGGGTATTGGCCGGGATGACAAGCCGGCCACATCTCACACTGTATAATGTGTAGTAATTTAGCTATATTAAGAATCTTATTTTGTTGCATAATTTGCATCTCCCTTTTATCTATCCTACATTATACTACTTTTCTTGCAGATATGAGTAGTGATTTGCTCAATGTAAGGCAAAACTAACAAATCAGATTGGTTTACTTACACCTTTTGCATGATAATGGTATATTATTTGATCTAGTAGTTTCTTGTTTATTCATCTATAAAAGTCATATAATAGGGTGGTATTCACGCTCACCTTGTGTTTACTGTAAAATCAGTTCATCTGAAAGATTCTAATAGGCGGTTAGACATTCAAAAACAAATATATCATGACTTTAGCTATATGAGAATAAGTACATAAAATAATTGACAGGAAAAATAATGTTAAAAAGCAGTTTAATACTTAATCTTACTAGGAAAAACGTTTAAAGAAAATTTTCACAAATACTCCAAGAACAGTGGCATTTGAAAAAAAATTAAATAAATGTAAAATACATAAAGAGAAAATCAAAATCAGCCTTAGAAATGGCTTTATTTAATTTAACTTTGTAAAAAGTTTATTTTGTGTAAAGAAATAAAAATATTTAAAAATCATTGTAAACATCCGAGATATGTTAATCTTTTTGACTCGCCTCTGAGCTGAACTGAAAATATGAAATGAAAACACAAAGACATAGGCACAAGTAAATCACACTTTTACATGATTTTTATGCTTGTGCCATTGTCTACTATTTTGACAGTTTATTTAATTTAGTGATGACTTGATATTAATTAAGAGGAGGAACAAAATTAAAATTCTATGACAAAACTTTCTGTTAAACAGGAACATGATAGGGCCAGCTAAACAAGGGCAAGGGTACCACCAACCAGCATTATACAGTACATCTTGCTTAATAGAAACAAAACAATTGCCACAGAAAGACATGAACAGCTACTGACGTATGTTACACCATTAACTTACCAGGACAGCTATTGTATGTTTTAATATTAGATACCAGGGTCTGGACTAGCGTTGACCAGCGAATTTCACCAATGCGTTATTCACAGTGAATTTGCTGTGTTCATGTTTGCCCTTGTTTGTCGAAATATTTACTGATAATTTGGCTGGTTTAGTAGAACTTTTTCCTTAGCACCCCATAATGCTGTGTGAGGCCAGCGTGTCATGTTGTAACAGCCAACACTGGATGGGACTGCCTCCTGGTTATATAATGCTGATTATTTGCATTACAGACTTTTAGTTACTGGTTGAATAGATAGTAAATAATGCAGGTTCTCATAATTTTATTTTTAAGAAACATAAACAGCATAAATAATGAGTTATCTCTACTTGTCATCAGATGTGCAGGTCAATCTTCAAGTTCCATGTCAGTATGAGAGAAGAAGGTGTGTGCCCTATGCATGCGTAATTAGTCATGTACAGATAAAAAACAAACCTTGAAAACGCCTGATGGCCCCCAACAAACAGAGGTGAATCTATTAAATAATAATAATAGCAAAAGATTTATTACTATCTACAAGACTTTTCTATGTTTTTCATAGAAGAAAAAGTGCAAAGAACCACCACAGACAGTTTGGAGAGCCTTAAGCGCAACTTCAAAAAATAGTTTAAACCAGCAGCTTCAATCATGACACTCCAATTTGAATTTTCGGCCTTTAAAAGACCTACATATTTTTTCTTACATTTTACTACAATTTCATCATTTCTGCTTTGTTTTGATGAAATATATAATTGTGCATCTCTGACTGTATTCTTTGTTAGATCTCAGGGAGGTATGGTGGTGCAGTGGATGGCACTGCTGCCGCACAGCTCAGGTCACATTTTAGTCCACAATAATTGGTCTAGTATAGTTGGCAAATGTCTCCCTATCCCTCATGGGCACTTTAAAGATGATTGCACCATTATAATCCAGTTAAATCTACTTCAGTTAGGCCTTCCCCATTGACTTCAATGCATTTCACAGAGCATGTCGATATTCGCGAACACTTCAGTGATTTCTGCAAACTCGAGGCGAAGCTAACACTGTAGAGTTCGCTCATCACTACAGTAGTCTTGACATTCAGGGCACTTCTATTCAGCCTAGAAACTTCAGGCTTCCACAAAAATTAAAAAGAAACAACATTCTTTGTTTTGAAGCAAACAAAACCACTGATAAAACATCTTTTGGTCGAAAGAGTTAAAAACAAACGTTTTCACTTGCATTGCTTTGCTTAGTTAAACCTCGTTTCTCCTTGCCAAACTGACTACAAGGATATTTAAATAGAATCTAGTGAGTTCTTCTTTATATCTTAGGCAATCTGCAAATTAACTGAAGCATTTCATTTTTTATTATTTAAATTTTAGAATTGCAAAGTCATTTACGGACCTAAAACCATTTAAAGTATTGTAGAAGGACCCAATAAAAGCAATATATTTTTGAAAGCTCCTACATTTTGCTGAGAAGTAGTGGGACAAAATTCTTCCACACGTCCCTGAGAGATTGATCATTAACTTTAGAAAAAAAGTCTTGTTATGCCTGTTTAGGAGCAATTAATGTAATAAGACACAGAGTCCAAGTAAACAATTACTTCGGCACTTACATTACTTACATGCATAATGTTATTTGTTCATTAAATGAAATAAACACTAACATTATTTATTCCCTCATGATTGTTTAATGTAGTATTAGACCAGACAACACTCAATCACAAACCTTCTTTTTGAGGATGTGTCCCATAAGGAGCTACTTGGTTCAGGCAGGTTCTTACATGTGACTGTAGAGCAGAGGTCCTTAATCACAGTCCTGGAGGGCTGCAGTGGCTACGGGTTTTCATTCTAGCCAGTGTCCTAATTAGAACTCCGTCCTTGCTGATAATGAAAGTTGGTGTTTAACTCTATGCCTTGTTAGTGCTTTCATTCATCAAAGACAAATTTTAGTTACTTTGTAGATCTGAGGTCCTTAGTTACAGTCCTGGACATCTGCTATGGCTGCAGGTTTTCACTTTAACCGTTTTCTTAATTAGAACCCTTTTATTTACTACTAAAGCAATACGTTTAGAAATGAATGAGAGGGGGATTGGAAGGACCATTAAGTTTAAATCTATTCTGGTCCACAAAACACTTGGAAAATGTTCTCACAGAAGGAAACTCTACAGTGCAATTAAAATTTCTCTTGGATGAATGCAAGCATTAACAAGCTAAATAGTTAAATACCAAGTTTCATTATCAGTATGGTCTGTCTTCTAATTGGGAAATTAGTTGGAGTAAAAACCTGCAGCCACTGCGGCCCTCCAGGACTGTGATTGAGGACTCCTGCTGTAGAGTGTACTCTAAGTGACGTAAGCTTTTGTGGACTCAACTGTAATGCCATCATGCTTTGTTCCTCTTGCCAGGCTTTACCAAAACTTAGTTGACTCAGCATTTACTGTATACACTGTACACCTGACAATACAACAACTACTATTTAGTTATGTTTTTAATTTTGCATGCTGGCTGAGGGATGACAATTATGTGTTATGCCTCAGCATTTGTACCCACATAGTCATCATTGGTTTTACTGGTAAACTCCACATTGAAAATTTTCATGCTGGTACTTTGATAAGTGAAGACAGATGAGGAGGTGGCACCTCCAAGGAGCAGCAGAAACTGAAAAATTGAAATTTAAAGTTTTGTTTTAGTTTTATTTTTTTAGAAACGTGGAATTCTATACCAATAGAACCCAGAAAAGCCTACTTCAGGGACTTGTGCTATTATTTACCTCTACGCCTACAGCTGTGGTCAGTTTCTGAAAAAAATCCTAAATCTTGCTGTAGTTTGCTGATTGATGACTTCCTGTGAAACCATCCTTATCATATTAAACAATCATTTTTCAGCACTGTTGAGCTGGCTGTATTTTGCTCCAAGGAATCCAGCTATATTGTGCTCTCCAATTCTTTTAAGTAGTCTATCACAAAGCAAGAGATGACTACGTCCTATTGTTGTTAATTTCATTGAACAAGGTGGTAACTGTTTGCTATCAGTTCATTAAGCCAACTTCTGGATGGTTGTTTTGTTTCTTTTTGCTTGCTTGTCGGGTAACATTCTAGCCATCTTGTAATTGTCTAGCCAATCAAACCTTGCCAAACAGCTGTGTTTTTGTTTCATCTCTCTAGCCGCTGTCCACACAGTATCTTATATTTTTGTTGTCAGCTTCTCCACCATCTGGTTGGCAGCAGCCTGATCTCTGTCTTGAGTCTTCACAGCTGGCTGTCCAGCTTTATGAGCAGTTGCCTCATTTTTGCTTTTAAATACTGCTGGGCAATTGTTTAACCTGAGCAGGAGTTGACTTGTATACTTTCTTTCTGTGCAGCCTGCCAATTCATTCTAAGAGTGGCTGTCTCATTTCTTTGTGGCAAACTGTTTTGGATTGTTGATTTGATATGTTTTGTATTCTGGTTTTGAACCACCTGTCATATCCCTTAATTTAGAGTTTGTATTACCATCTCATCAAGTTGCCCTCATTTGAATCTCTAGACACTGAATCTTGTCTTTTCTAACCCTAAGGACTGGATGATCATGTGGTAAAAAATAATTCTTTCTGAAAAATATTCTGGTTTTGCTGCGGTGGACTGGTACCCTGCCCGGGGTTTGTTTCCTGCCTTGCACCCTGTGTTGGCTGGGATTGGCTCCAGCAGAACCCCGTGACCCTGTAGTTTGGATATAGTGGGATGGATGATGTATGGATGGATGGAGTCTGTTTTTGATCTCTTTTTCAGTTTTTGACCAAGATTTATTTTCAAGGGTTAGACACTTAACTGTAACCTCTTACACTGATATATAACTAGTGGTCTACTAAACATGAAAAAAACAAGAAAATATTTATTTCAACAAGGTAGACACTTCAATACAGAATCAGTGATGGGCACACACACACTAAATAACAGCTCTGCTATTATACAGTGTGTATATATATATATATATATATATATGCTAGTGACTGGGAGCCCAATCGAATCGACTGCAAAGAATTATTTGTTTATTTAAGTCCTTGAAATGATTTTGTTAAAATAGACCTTTTCGGCTGTGAGATGTGCGGCGCACCTCATTTGTTTTTTTCCGGCGAACAAATTTTCAAAACAAACCGTACTTTACGACTCTAATCGTAAAATCGGAGTAATAATTATGTTGGCGTGGTCATTTTAGATCTGGGATCGGCTAAAATGTAAACAATGACTGTTGTTAATAACCAGCCGTCATTACTCAGTTTGCCAATAGATGTCAGAAGGACAAATGCCAAAACCAAACTGCCCAAAGATAGATTTCGATATACCAAGCAAATGGCTATACATTCTAAATTACTTACGGTTCCGGAGCTGTCGAAGGGTTTAAGTCAGTCGACGATGTTAGTCCTGGAAAGTACGCCCCACCAAACTAACGTTCCAAAAACCAACCAAACTTACTGATATCTGCTCGAGCCAACACCGACTTATTATACTCGGCTGTCCAGCAGCGTCAAAAACATAATCATGCAATACTGCGTCCGTGTTTGCTACGTTATGTTCTAACTACAGAGGCAGAGTCCCATTGCATGGTTCTAATTTGTATTGAGTCAAGGTATTGACGGGAACACCATACATACAGGGTATTGACGCAAACACCATACATACGGGGTATTGACACGAACACCATACATATGGATAGTATCAAATTATATATAAGGATACTGTATCACTATATATATAAAATTTTATGTCTGTCTGTATGTCTGTCTGCTTTTCACGAGAGAGCTACTTTACGGATTTAAATCGGGTTTTTTTCTATAATTTGCTTGAACATTCCAGTTGATTTTGCGACTCCCATCGTGCTAAGTATCATAGTTCAGTTCCTGCAGCGATTTATTAGTACGAATCCAAGAGACAGGCTGAGGAGAGGGTGAAGGGTGACATCTGAAGTGGGGAGCCAGGCGGAGCCTTTCTCACTCACGTGCAAGCCTCTGTTCGAGTTGGTGTACGTCTCACCACAAGTTCGAGCGTTCCCTGTCTCCACTTAGCTAGCAATACCTGTTTGTTTAGCTGACAATATCATCTAGAAATTGTTAAGGGGTAACATTTCACATTTTTGAGAGAGAGAGATCACAGCTACGTGTGTTTTACAGGGTAGCTGCTGATTGTCAAACATATCACGGCCACATGCTCTTCTCCCCAAGTGGATTACACTCTCCTGTCAGAGCTCAACATGATCAGATACAGTGGCAACGTCCGCATGGCCAGACATACCTTCCCAACCTTTTACATTTTTGGCAAAGAGATCACAACTACATTCTCAACCCTAATAGAAAAAACAAAAATATTGTATATGAAGAGGCCCGCAGATAAGACAGCTAGCAATATAAATTCTTCTCTTCTTTTCTTTTTAAATGATTTTTAAAGTTTGTACAGTTTCACTACTACGCGGGTGGAGCTGCGGGGGACAGCTAGTATGTATTAAAAAGAGACAAGAAGTCATACAAATTCATACAAAGTGTTGATGTCCCAACCAGAAAAACATCCTGTTTAATAGCAGAGCAGTTATTTTCTTTTTAAAAAGGGTAAAATTGGACTTTCAAGTATCCAAAACTCAGTGCATTGAATAATCCATTCAGTATGGATGCCTTTGGCCAAAGGATACCAACTTCCAGTTATTCTTTGCTCTTTTGCTGGTTTGACAGGAAGTGGCAGGACTTAGGGTGTATGAATGAGACATAAATGCTCTTTGGGTGGTAGTTTCCTCTGTCCTGAAATTGGAATCACAGTTATTATGCACACTGCAATCCCCTCTCCAGCTCCATGTGTCCATGTTTGAAACAGTCTCTCTCACAAATATATATACTGTAGGTATCAGCTGTGCTACCTAAGGCAGGTTGAAATCTAAGTAATCAACATTGACCTCATCATTAAGATTTGCAGTGCACCATCTATTGGAATGTAATTTGAATTGCATATAGTAATAAAATGCACTGCATTTGTCATTCCAACAGATGCCACATCACACACATTTGCAGTAATGAAATGCACTACTACAAATGTGTGGGATGTGCCTTCTGTTGGCGTGACAAAAGCAATGCATATGTCTCTGTTTTATGTAATTTGGTATGGGATTCATAAAAGCAGTTTATTACTAAAAATGTTTGTGAAATACCAACTGCTGGAATGACAGAGATATAGAAACCAAACAGTACAGATGCACAGATGCTTTTTATTAAGGTTGGAGATGTCTAGGGGTGGGCCAGCTGTAACAAGAGATGTTAACTGACAACAACCCACATAGAAAAGACAAAGTTGAAGATCTCCATCATTTTAGATATGTGGGTCAAACTAGTCAGTTACCACTTAACAAAATGGGTAACCTTCTGGACCCGACGGAAGGAAAAAATGACAGAACTGTCTTCCAATCTAAGATTACCAGCCAGAAACAGCCCAAACAAAACACATGACCCAAGCAAGGTTTTTTTTTATTACTATAGGCACTATTCAATGCAGTCGTATAATATTAGAAAATCAAAAATCCAAAATTTATTTTTTATTTGTTCTTTTTTATCCATTAAGTTAAAATCTTAAAACTTAAACCGAATAGTTTTATCTTCTCTGAAACAAATACATAAGTACGATTCTCAAACGTATTCTTACCACTTCATAGTAAGCCATATGTTCATCATCAAGAACATGTAAACCGGGAAACAAATTTAAAAGGCATAAGAAGAAATCAATTAAAATATTCCAAAACAGTAAAAATTATAAACAAGAATGGTGACAGAATGTTTTTAAGATACTAAAAACAATGAAACTTTCAAGAAATATTATGCCTTGTGAAAATCTATGTCTGGGATATGGGTTGTGTCCATTGGTACTTATCATCTACTTGATAAGAAATTAGTTCATTCACCAACCATACTTTTGAGTATCCCATTAAAGTACCGTATATACTCACGTTTAAGTTCTCCCACGGATTAGTCGGGACTTGATTTTAACATATACTTTCCAGTATTTTATAATGTCGGTCATATAAGTCGAATGCGGAAAACTCACACTATTGGTCCAAGAGATTATGATATGCTAACGCCCACCTGAGAGAGTAACCACGGAGGACACTGCCATTTTTTCCTATGTACTGTGCCTACGTGACCACACGGTAATACCCAAACTATTCTGAATTTTGTTTTGTATTTTTTTGTATCTCACACCCTCATACATCTTTATCGGAAGAGCATTCCTTATCTACAATGGAGCATACGATCAGATGAAAATATGAAGCTGGTTTCAAATTAAAAATCATTGAAGTGGTGAAAGAAATTGGTAACTGCACTGCTGCAACAAAATTCGCTGTGTCTGAGAAACTGGTGTGAGATTGGAGGAAGCAAGGAGATGTAAAAGAAAAAAATTATATTTTTGAACGGGAGTATAAGTCGGGGTCTGATTTTATAATCGATTTTTCGGGTTTCAAGACCCAACTTATACGAGAGTGTATATGGTATATATAAAAAGCAATATGACCTGCTCAGTGACTGGTATTATGTTTTTCCTCATGTACAGTCGTCCCTCGTTTATCGCGGTTAATCAGTTCCAGACTCTACCGTGATAAATGAATTTCCGCAAAGTAGGAATCTTTATTTGTAAATCGAATATTTTCACAGTTAGAGCATAGAAAACCTGTTTACGACCTTCTAAATACGTTTTTTAACATTATTAGAGTCCTCTAGACATGAAATAGCACCCTTTAGTCACCATTACACTCATATTACCCAATATATTAGACAAAATAAAAGAAAATAAGACATATTAGACGTTACAAATATCATATGATTATTGTACATTTAATTACACACACACACAGTTCTTACACACATCCACTAACTTATGAATCCAATGGAATGTTTTTCTTGCGGCTGTCGCTGATCCAAATGGCTAGAGACGACTCCGTTTTCACTATGTCAAGAGTTTCACCTTCTCCTGGATGGTAAGCATCTTCCTCCGGCGCTTAGTTTCATCGTCAGAAGGCTTAGAAAAAGCAGCACGTTTAGGAGGCATTGTGGGGCCTAGATAAAAGTTCTCAGAAATCACAAACACTTACAAGAGCAAAGATGCTTCTGATGCGTAGCGATGTAGAAGCGTGTATGAGAGAAATGAACTTGCATGAGGCTGAGCCAATCAGTGGCCAGTATAGAAAGAGGATAGAATAGCCAATCAGTGAACAGCACGCTCTAATTGGCTTGGTTTCACCACACCTGATTTTTTGGAAAAAACGTATTGCCCACACACAAGGAGTGGTCGAGCGGTTGCACCTGGCGTTGAAGGATTCGCGTGGGTGCTTGAATACATAGGCCTACAGTCCATACGTACAGTAATTTTAATTTTAATTGTAATACAGGGGTGTATAATTGACTCAGACAACCGAGTGCGCGCTGTATCATTTTCACTGTCTCGATCAACTTTTTAATGAATATATTTGAAAAAACCACGATAGAGTGAAGCCGCAAAAGTCAAAGCACGAATTGGCGAGATACGACTGTAGTACTGAATTGTTACAAAGTTAGGGTTTTATTGACTGAATTCATATTTTGGAAAGCACACTTCCTAATACTTCACAGGAAGAACATGACAGGTTAGGGCAATTCTTGTTCACTGCATTGTATCAGCTAAGGCCAGCATCACACTATACGACTTTGAGTCAGAAAGGAGGTCAGAATTAATGATCACTGGTACTGTATCTCGTTACCTTGAGGATCTCAGATTGCACAACCAGAAATTGAGACTGATCTTTTTCTCTTTTTCCACTCTGTTGTGATACAACAATGACAATGCATCTAATTGACTTTTGTGTTGGCTCCAAAATTCCATGAGCCACTTCTTAGTTTGTGTGTCCTGACGCCGGTTTCACTTCCTTTCTTGAGGCATGTAGATTTAATTTGGCTGTTCTCTGTTTGAGAGTCTTGTATGAGCTGAGAGCTGTTTGGGTTAAATTTGTTGTGGCTAATTGCAAAGTACTATGACTGAGTTGCTGCATGTCTCATACAACACAAATGGCAGTCAATGGAATATACTGAGACTAAGATTCACTAAGACCATCATGTAAATAAAGAATACAACTGAAAGTCACTGAAAAAGTGGTGTAGTTTTTTTTGGGAGCCCTTTAACGTGACTCCCATGGAACTAATAACAGACCAAGCAGAGAGGACTTGTTCCAAGTGATCAGAACCAAGAATGTTTAGGCCCATTGAATAGTTAATTAAAAAGAAACTTGAGTATACTGCCCTGCTCTCTTTGCAGCTGTAACAAACAGGTAAGACCAACATGGGGTATTTCAGAAAACGGCTATTCCAACATAGAAAACCATTATATCACTATCCATCCCTTCATCCTTTACCAAATTTGCTTAATCCAGCTCAGGGTGGCTGAATAATAATTTTTCTAATATGGTTCAAGTATATTTTATGGGTTTTACACTCAAAATATTAAATATGACTCAAATAGTTTGTATTCACAACAGTTACAACTAATACTCTACATAAGGATATGCACTCCATTGAGAAATGTAATGTATGTTTAAAATTGTTTTCTAGTTCCTTAACTTCTTCTTGACAAAGATGATAAAACTAGAGGCCACTATAAGAGTGAAAGCCAGAAATTAAACTTAAAGCAAAGATGAGAACTTTTTTTGACGTGGTTACTATTTTTTATTACCATTTAACTGACTGAATGTGTTTATCTGCTGTGCTTATTTAACATTCTGTTCTTCTAGGCAAATGCTGATATACTTTCTGCAAGCAGATGTTATTGTTATAAAGGATGCACACAGCAATTCATACACACAATTTGATTAATATCCGGATTATGATTTGTTTTTATTAGGTTTTTGTTATTAAAATGCAAATTCATATTTTTAAAATATTACAAAGAGGCTTAAAAATAAATCACTACAAGTCTGAGTCTTAATATTAAACTTCATATCATAAAATCCTTTTTAAGTTGATTGCTGCTTCAAAAAGCCATTTTTTTACATTTCCTAATATTAAGATGTCATTTCTAAGACAGACGTCCCTTAAACAAGCTAAACAGTCTTATCCTATTGATGCTTGTAAGTTAATCTTAAAACTAAAAGTCACACTTCTGGAATGTAATGGATCAGTAAAAGTGAGATATGTGTCTAGAATGCATTTTACCCAAACTTACACTGTTTCACTTTTATACTGAAAGTAATTGTTTTCCAAAATTCATTAGACATAAAACATAAATGGTATGTACTGTATGTGCTTTTGCTAAAATTGCCATTTTTATTTACAGCATCCTTTAGTCTCCTGTAATATGAACTGTCTGCTGTCTTCTAGCAGCAATAGTAGTAGTAAGAGAGGCACAGTATATTTTAGGAATGTATGGACTTATTATGAAATCAAACAATAGCAAAATAAGTGTACTATATTTTAATAAAAACTGTGCCCAGGTGCTGTTTTATCATGTTATCATGATCACCTGTGGCATGCACCCAAGAAAGGTACCAACTACTCTTAGGAACTTTTCTCAAAAAGGAATAGGAAGAAATGTCAAAACTGTGTAATTAATGCCCGTAAAACCTTTTACTAGTTACTTACTCTTACTTTTAGCCCAGAATCCTTATTGTACCCTGCATCGTTTATTTTCATTCCTTTAACTCAACCCTGTTTATCACTAAGAGAGGGCTTCATAAAGAGTCCTTCAAACAGATAAGCAAGCACAACTAAAAATGGAATGATCAATACAGCTCTCAGCAATGCTAGTAATCAATAACAGACAGACTGAGTTTAAGCTCTTACATAAAATTATATTTATTTGTATCATAACTAATTGCAGCAAATATAAGCAATGCAAAGAATTATATAACCTGAGTGGGTTCATGCAGTCTTCATTGTGTCCCAGTAGGCAGTTCCTTAGTTACTGACTATATATTCTTAATCAAAAAATGAAAAGAACATTTTATTGCCAGAGACAGAGCTCCTTGGAAAGTGTCCAGCAGGTAAGCAGATAGCAAACCCAATTTGAATGTCCTAAAGTGTCAGAAAAGTAAGAAAACATCAATTGAACTAAAACTAAACTAAAATCTGAACTAAAAACTGAAATGAGACTCTTTATGAAGAATGTTCTAATAAAAAAAAAAAAAAACAGCCATTCTCTCGCCCCTTCTTTCCAAAGTGAGCACCTGACTTCCTTCCACTAGAAGAGCAGGCAGATTCTCAAAACCCAGGAACGTCACTAAAACACTATCACGGCCATGGTTACTTTCCCATAGGAATGAAAAGCTGCACTAGCTGCAAAAATACTGTCTATACAAAATATTCTAAGGTCCTGCTTTGCCTTTCAGCTTTTCCCAGAATACACTTCACTCCTGTTCAATTTAACAGTTATTTCAGACCACAGCCTTTTACCTGATATCTGAAAGCTGAAAAGGTTAAAGCATCCCCCATAAATGTGTTTAGCTGCAAAATAAACTACATCCTAACAAAAAATTATTTAATGGGATCAAAAACTCAGTTTTAAGCTCAAATGCATTTCATATCAGCTTTAAAATAAAAAAAAACTTTGACGTGAGTGTCAGTAGGCTTTGTGCCCTAGGAACCAAGTTATAACTATTGTACTGTATAACATTTCAATAATTATTTACTGCTCTGATGCAGATCTTCAGGATCATAAAATAGGTCATTACAATTGCAATTGATGAGAAGAATTCACAATTAATTGCAGAATTATGGTATTTGAGGGTTCCTCTAGAGTGCCACTTTCTCTTGCATGATTTGGCTCAAAAACTAATCAGTACATGGTCATCTCATAACAGGCTTAAGTTTCTTATTTGCTCTAGACCGTCCTCAAAAAACTGTGACACACAGGCACAAACACACACACAGACACACAACTATCATTGAGATATCGATGTTTTCAGTATCACAGGATCCTAAAATTTTCGAGATCCTTCAAAAAACGGAGATCAACATTTTTGACGAATCTTAGGCTATTGCTCCTATTAGCTAAGGTGTTTGTGCAAAGCAAAAAAAGTACAAGTTTGGGTAAAATATGTGGAGCATGCATTATCACGTAACCAAAACATTGAGTTTACTTTATGTAATTCTGTACATTCTATGTAATTAACAAATCATTTAAATAAAAATGAATGAAGATCTTCAGTGCAAAAACAGGGTACGCCATCCGCTTAATAATTCAGTCCAAACTGTGTTTCATCAGGTAAAAAGCATCCCCTATCATGGCTAAAGACAGATTTAATGTTAAAATTAGTATAAAAGTCAAGGGTCAGAAGAGCGGCAACTGCACCTTTGCTTTATGCTACTGAGGGACACTGGAATGGAAAACACGGGTTGATCCTTAAAGCAGAATTAGAAGAGATAATGAAGTTTGTGAAAAACACCTACTGTATATTGAGATTATGACTTGGCAAGAGAAAGTCATTTAATGATCTCTTGAGGAGTGACTTGGCAAGAGAAAGTCATTTAATGATCTCTTGAGCAATGGTTTCTTTCCTGTCTTATTGCCTAAGAACTCTACTTGTTCCTGGATCGAAGCACACAGCTCGATGCATGTCAGTTATATTGTAAGACTGACAGCACACCTTTGCTGCACATCTTGGTATCTGGCTCATTATACAGAAGACTGGTTATGCATATGGTAATGGCTAGAGCCGCTATGCTGATTGTACCTTTAGGTGACATCTGATTCTGGTCAGCTGCCCATGCATCTTGACATTAAGTGCCCATAAACAAAACCAAAGTTGATATCTGCAGTTAATGCTGATTTGTAATTAAATAATGTTACTAAGGAAAACAAAAATGTTGGCATTGTAGCTAACATCCAATACACCGATCAGCCACAACATTAAAACCACTGACAGGTAAAGTGATTAACATTCAGTTTAGGGTGCAGACTAGGCCTTTAAATTCTCCTTATCCAATCGAGAACCTGTGGGATATGCTGGAAAAACAAGTTTGATCCTTCTAGGCCCACCTCACAACTTACAGGAGTGAAAGGATCCACTGCTAACGTCTTAGTGCCAGAAACCACAGGAAACCTTCATAGGTCTTGTGAAATCTATGCCTTAACAGAGCCTGAGGCGGACCTACACAATATTAGGCAGGTGGTCTTAATGTGATGGCTGATCAATGTAAGTTCATAAGTTTAGCAATACAAGTACCTTCTTTTAAATATATGGTTTGCAATAAAACTTTTTGTAGAAAAATATGGCTTTTTTGGTTGAGACTTTTCCTTACTAACATGACGTATTTAAACTACCCATAATTCCATTTAGGGAATCAGGGTAGCATTGGCCACAAGACCTAAACCAATCACAGAAACAGTGCCAAGTCCATTGCAGACACCACCAGTACACCCATAATCACACTGGGAATTGCTAATAGATCTGCAGTGGAAAAGCCAAACAGACATAGGGAGAACATGAACGATCCACAAAAATATATTGACTGAGCATGGGATTCTGGTTAATGTGATGCTGCAGCTCTAACCACTGTACCACTGTACCACTGTGCAGCTTTCTATTTCACATAAACTGAATTTTGCTAACTGCATGTCAATTATGGCACACTGCATGAGTAGCCATGTATTGTTGTTAGACCTCTCTAGAATGTTGTTAAAAGCCTTTTGTTGTATTTCTCATGAGTCAGCCACATAACATTATTCAGTGGGATAATCAGTGAGTCCAATTTGTTGGATCTGTGAAGCTGCAGCACTAACCACTTTACTGCAGAGTCCCTCCCTAACTCATCTGTTTGTTTATTTTTGGCCTGACCTAACTGTTGTCATGAAATTTCTTTTAATTGACACATATTTGGTGTTAAACCTTCAAAAATGGCTTTTAAAGGCGGTGATCAGCATGAGCTCAAGCGCATGCAGAAGGAACTGCGAGTCCAGCTCAGGGTGGTGAAGGAGTAGTACAGGAGAAAGCTGGAGCAGACGTTGCAGAATATCAGAATGAAGGAAGTGTGAGATAGAATGAAGATCATCACTGGCTACAGCTCGAAGCAGGGTGCCACCATCGAGAGAGACGTGGAGAAAGCAAATCTGATGAACAACTTCTTTAACAGCTTTAACCACCCTAACCCACTCTCACCTCAGAGTACTGCATCCTCCACCCATCCTTTTGCTTGGTGGCATGGATCATGGACTATCTTACCATACCATACCTCAGTATGTGCGTCTCAGGAACTGCAGGTCTGACATTGTGGTCAGCAGCAAGGGAGCACCACAAGGGGACTGTGCTTTCTCCGGTCCTGTTCAGCCTATATACATTGGACTTCCAATACAACTCGGAGTCCTGCCATGTGCAAAAGTTCACTGACGAAACTGCTATCGTGGGCTGCATCAGGAGTGGGCAGGAGGAGGAGTATAGGAACCTAATCAAGGACTTTGTTAAATGGTGTGACTCAAGCCACCTACACCTGAACACAAGCAAAACAAGGAGCTGGTGGTGGATTTTAGGAGGACCAGGCCCCTCCTGGACCCCGTGATCATCAGAGGTGACTGTGTGCAGAGGATGCAGACCTATAAATACCTGGGAGTGCAGCTGGATGATAAATTGGACTGGACTGCCAATATTGATGCTCTGTGCAAGAGAGGACAGAGCCAACTATACTTCCATAGAAGGCTGGCATCCTACAACATCTGCAATAAGATGCTGCAGATGTTCTATCAGATTGTTGTGGCGAGTGCCCTGTTCTATGCAGTGGTGTGCTGGGGAGGCAGTATAAAGAAGAGGCATGCCTTACGCCTGGACAAACTGGTGAGGAAGGCAGGCTATATTGTAGGCACGGAGCTGGACAGTTTGACATCTGTGGTGGAGCGACGGGCGCTGAGCAGGCTCCTGTCAATAATGGAGAATCCACTGCATCCACTGAACAGTATCATCTCCAGACAGAGGAGCAGCTTTAGTGACAGACTGCTGTCACTGTCCTGCTCCACTGACAGACTGAGGAGATCGTTCCTCCCCCACACTATGCGACTCTTCAGTTCCACCCGGGGGGATAAACGTTAACATTATACAAGATTATAGACTGTTATATCTGCCTCGCACTCTCCTTGCATTTTTTAACTTGCACTTTTTAATTAATATTGTTTTTATCAGTATGATGCTGCCTGAGTATGTGAATTTCCCCTTGGGGATTAATAAAGTATTTATCTATCTCTATCTATCCATTTTATGCATTGACATTTTACTTGAAAAGGTACCGCGTACAATAATGCAAGTTTTTCTCAAAACACATTGCTTGCAATCATTCAAATGGACATCCAAAGTAAGTAATTTTGTTCTTCAATAATCATTCAGTACCCTATCCCTGCTTCTGTCATTGCAGGGACCAATGGTCAAAGGTACAAGAGACCATCACAATAACACACAGTCACACACAACAATTGAAGGTTAGTGCTTAATGTGATATACACATCTTGGGAATATGACAGGGCTTTACCGTACCTGGAGAAAACCCACAACATCATGAGGCAACTCCATTCAGACACGGACCAGCCACAGATTTACCTTTTAATCCCTGAAGCAGTGAAGCAGCAGGACTAATCATTGTGCCATCACACCCTCCTTGACAAACAGCATTCAAATTATTTATTTCAAATATTAAAGCAGTAATCAAAGTATTATTTAATAACCTTTTACAAGATATGATCACTTCCGTGTAATTAGGAATAAAGAATAAAAATGCTGCAAGACAAAACAGAGTTTTAGAATCAAACCAAAATTAAACTTTAAAGCAAGAATGAAAAAATGAAGTGATAAGCTATTCAAAATGAGAGAAAAGGTCATGGAAATCAAGAAAGAAGTTGAAACAGAGAGCCAGTGCAAACAGCGAAATTATATTATCTTATAAAGCTCATTTAGCTTGGATTACAGGCTGTCTTGATAAGAGGAGTTTGATCTTGGCACTGAGTTAATACTGGATAAATACAGTGTCCCATTTAAAGTAGTTTCATTCATGTTTCCAAATCTGAAATCCTTTGATTTACTTTTTAATCATCATTCTTTTTATTTTATACATTTAAATTAGCTCTCTGAATACTGGAAAATTATAGTTTTAAAACTCTGACAAAATGGAATCCCTAAAAAGAAATCTAGCCAGCTTGTGTGACTTTAATTTTTTGTGATGTTTTCCATCAGAAACATTCCCAGTATGTCAGTATTTAAAATTTGTTAATGTTGTTGATTTGATTTCTTTTAAGTATGATTGTTACAACACATAACATTTTCCATTAGACGTGGTGATTGCAAATTCACTGAACCCATATTGATGGCTGTATTTCCATACATTTAATTTGGATTCGCAAACACAAACTTTATCATACTCTACTGTATCAATGTGACAGTCACCATTGGGTCTGAAAAGCACACCATGATGGAATCTGTTCTAGTCAGTCAATTTGTTCACAAAGTAGCATATAGTCTTTTTATGTATTTCACACATGGACAAAGACTTCAGTTTTTTAATGGAATACCATGTTTTGATATCCCTAGAACATGTTTTAAGCATTTTGAGAGATTTGTGTTAGTGGTAAAAATTTTGTGGACACTGTAAATGGAGAACAAATAAACCAATTCTTATGAATTATTTAGACAATTTTCAATTATTAATCTTAAGAACTTAAGAAATGATTAGGTCTTAGGTAAATCAGGTTTGGGTGAATGATCCTCAATCTCTTTCCCCATGACTGCATGCCTATTCAGCCGCCCAATACTATAATTAAATTTGCTGATGACACCACACTAGTTGGACTAATTTCAGAAAGGGAGGAAATGGCCTACAGGAATGAAGCAGAACACCTGGCTGAGTGGTGTAAAGACAACATCCTGGCCCTACACATTACCAAAACAAAGCAGATTATTATAGACTTTTGAAAAACTAAGAAGAGAGACACATTTATGAAGAAATGTGGAATGTGTGCAGAGTATCACGTTCCTTGGAATTTACATAACAAAACAAATAACATGGTCCCTTAACACCTATTACCTGTTTAAAAAGGCCCAACACAGACTATGCTTCCAAAGGAAACTCAAACAAGCTCAACTTCCTCAACAACTTCTGGTGAACTTCTACCACAACTCCATCAAGAACGTCTTCTCTCACTGCATGTGTGTTACAGTAGCTGCATGGCCACTGAGTGGAAGGCGGGTCAGTGAATCATCAGTACAGACCTTTTGCATCTGGACAGTGTCTATGTTAGCCAAGAACAAGGCTAGCAGCATCAGGAGAGACTCAACAGCACTGTCTCTGTTTGATTTGCTGCCATCTGGTAGACGCTATAGGGTGATCCGCTCCCACATAAGCAGACTGATTTTTTTTTCTTTCCCCAGAGCTGTGGCATTCATCGCTCCCATGTCCAACTGGCAAGAACTGATTCAAATCCCATCTTGGACTGTTATCATATAAATACACAAATCAGCCCCCATAGGCTGAATGTATTTATCTATTTATTTACTTATAGTTGTTATTTACAGTTCTTTCTTTTTTATATATGTAAATTTGAGTTATTTTCTTTTGACACATTACTGCTTTAATAAGAGATGTTATACATGCAAGCATGATGACAAATAAAGATTTCTACCTTCTGTCTTCAGATTTCTTTTCAAGGCAATGCCAACAGCAATAGTTTGACGGTCACAAAATGTGGCATATGCAAGTAGGACTTCTGTGAAAGTTGAGCTCAATCCAAATCACAAGTTTCCAGCTTCTAATGTTCCAGTTTTTCAAATGCAGTCACAGCAGCTGACCTCTAATTATAATAAAACTTTGATTATGTTTTATGCCTTTACTAAATTATGCGGATTTCCCTTTGTTTTTGCCAGATACTTACAGTATTGATTTTATTTAAAAATGTCCTCCTACTTTCGGTTTTGTACTCTACACCTTCAGTATTATAAACTGGGAATGCTAGCCACAAATCCACCAAAGCTGCATGATGGAAAGAGTACTGTAGATTTCTACTTGTTCTCTTCTAAATTATAGCTTGATTAAAACAATCCATGAGGAAAGGAATTAAATCAAAATGAATGTAGTTACATGTAAATTGTTTAATTAATTAATTGTTCAAATTTAGGCCAAAAAGTGGAAGTCTACGTATTACATATTTTTAGTTCTATAAATAAAAATAACTTTGCTTTTAAAGTAGAATAAATGTGAAAAATAAACATCCATGATATCACATTTTGCATATATTTTGGTAAATTTAAACCATATGCTTATAAATATATATGCTTGTAAATAAGGAGAAAGTCATGTGCTGGCCACCTCACATTTTTTCATATGCATTCGGGGTATATTTCCAGATTAATAGGTACAAATAAAATCAATGAAATTATTGAAAATCAACTCATATGCTCGGATTTTGCAACTGAAAACAGTACAGTTCATTTTAAATCTTGCTATAAAAGCTCTTCAAATAGGGTCAAAAACAAGAAAAAGACCATAAAAACAAGTAAAAGAAAACCGTTGAAGATGATACAACCGTGAACACATAACATAAGTTATCTTAATTATTTTAAAATAAGTTATTATATAGCCTTAACAGAAATTATTTTAACATAAGTTACCTTCATTTTTTTATTTATAGAACTGAAAATATGAAATATTTGGCCAAAATTTGAACAATTAATTAATTAAACAATTTACATATAGCTATAGGAATTTTGATTTAATTCCTTTCCTTATGGTTTGTTTCCTTCCTTTTAAGTTGACTGGTTCAAAAAACGCTATAGTAAATACATGTGAATAAAATACTAGCAGAATCAATACAAATATTAATACAACAGAGACAAACACAGCTAATGAAAAAAAGATATGTGTTCAAGATAGTGAAAGCTCTAAAATGTGAACAGATCTAGTTACAATATAACTAGACAGTTATTACAAAATTAAAACTCACGGATCCTATCTCCAAGCCATTCAAAAGAACTACTATAAACAACTGAGAACATCATTAACTTTGCCGTTTCTGGTGGTTTTGACTCAATTCCACTCACAGTAAATATCCAGAAGGCTTTCCACTGAAGCAATAATGTATTAAAACCTCCATGTGGAAGGCACTGTTACCACAAAAGTACATTTAAACTGATGAATGGTACAGTAAGCTGTTTGTCAAATGCATGTCTTGCCACTAATACTAATCTTGTATCCCTTAGATCCTACATTTGATAGAATGTATAGTGTTTGCAGTGGATAATAAAAGGCAGGGAAACATTAACAAATATACTACACCTCTAGTGTCGCAGTGAGAGCAACATTTCAAAGCAGAAGGAATGCCATTCATCTTAATGTACTCGCTGTTATGCACATTTGTAACCAGTGAAAAGTGGACAGGTTTTATTGCAGGAAAATTACTAGCTAAAGGTGCCGTAGTGTCAGGTGCAACATGCACTGGTTTTGAGTCACATGTGCTCCCTATTATGTTACTTAGAGTAGTCCATTTTGAAGAGAATAATAATGCAGCATACTTTAGCCTTTAATGGTGCAAAGTGAACTGATGCAACATATGATGATGATGATGAGACCAACTATCCACTCAGTACAAAATGCACTCAAAACATGACATGTGCACATATTTTTTAAGACAAATCCATTAGCGTAAGACACTTAGTCCTGGATAACTACTTTTATTGATATTTATCCATATTATTTCCAAAGTCGTCTGCCTTTTCAGACTGAATGCTGGACAATTTATATGAATAAAGTACTGAATTGGCACAGAAGACTATCTAATTTGAAATTACACTGTTACAGAGTGTGTGTAAATACACCTGAAATGTACAGTATTTACTTTATGCCTATCCACCCATACGTTGATTCTGTTTAATGCAACACAGGGCAATTGTTACTGGTGCTTATCGGGGCAGCAGTGGGTGCAAGGCAAGGACCAACCCTGAGTAAAGTACCAGTCTATCATTAAGCACACTCTGTCATGATTAATAGGCACATAAAAATAAAAACATTTCCGATATTTGCCACCATTTAAGCAGCAGTAAGGAGACAAACAAACAATAGTGCACAGTCCTGAAAAGCCTGATGAAAATCTGAATTAATTACAGAAGCCTCATCGATACACTCACTTCAATGCTGAATCAAAAGAAACAGAACAAATAAGGCATTACATAAATATGTCCAAAGATGGCAAAGGTAATGTGCAAAACGCACAAATAGACAGTGTTCCATAACTTTTATTAAAAATCATGTCAAAAGCAATTCTGAAACAGCTTTGAAGAGCTGATGATCCCACCATTGTGCAGGTCTGTTCTAATGGTGTAGGAGAACGGTCACATCATATTTAGCTCACAAGGCCATATCACTTGCAATTATGACATAGCATTCATCTAAACTTCTCTAGACAAAGGTAAGATCACCAGCCACACAATACAAAAACTTAACACATAAATGTGGATGTTAAATTAAAAGATAAGTTCTCAACCAACTGCTGAACCTGACACCCTCACACTCCCACTCTCAGTGGACCAATTTACATTTGGGAATCAAACTAACCTGCATATTTCTGAAATCTGATGAAGACTCAACAGTCAAAACATTGTCTTAAAAAAAATCTCTTTATATAAACAACGTTCTTCTTTGTTTCTTGTAAAGATTTATGCTAATGCATGCTCCTCTCTAGTTTATGTAGCTAATCCATTCCTAAAAACTACAACGTAAGGTGAATTTTTGTAATGTGAACACTGTGAAATAAATAGCCATGACACATGCAAAAAGGTTTGGGGCAGCCACCCATATATTGATCCTGGCCGCAAAAGGGTTTTGACATAGCAGTCATGTACACTGTTTTGAGTCCTGAAGTGAACTGCATAGTTCAGCAAAGATGGCGGTTTTATAAGCTGAAAGGCGGAAGTGACGTCATCTAGCAAGAATCAGAAGTGACGTCAGTCTGGGCGCCGGAACAGGAAGTGATGTTGAATCAGGCAGGTTTTCCCATATTTGATAACAGAGGTGGGTTTAGTGCACCCCACCACCCCCTGGCCTGGCAGGTAATTACCTGCACTTGGTCCACTCAGCTCACTCCTAATCGCACGTGTGTGACAACACTTAATTACCATTGATTTAACATTAAAATAATTTAATGTGTACCGTTTTTATTCAAATAACATCAAAATACATGGGATTGGACAGAAATCGATATAAATAAAATTGTCTTCTCTTTTTGTCTGTTTATTTGGCAATCACGCAAAAATGACTAAACCTATTTTAATGAAATTTTACATGTGTGTTATTTTTGGTCCAACATAAAATTATGGAATCCAATCATACACAGAACTAACTAAATTCTCGACTCATAACATTAAAGAAACTGATAGTTATTAGATGGGTGACGTAGATGACGGATGGGACACTTGTAATTCATCCAGTATTGACAAAGAGCCAGAAATTAAAAACATATTATACAAATATACTGTACCCAGGCAATGTTGTATACACTTATCAAAACAAACCCTAAAAAGACATTTTCCTTTCATTAAATACTATTTCATAAAGCTGTTCACCTGCACTTTATTACTTCAAGTTTCAAACTCAAAGCCTTATTCTTCTCCTCTTTGTGATTTCTTTTTGGACAGGATATCAACAGAAGTCAAGTTTTTGAAGGTATCCAGTTTGGGAACCTAAGGGTTAAATGACTGCAGTTTGCAAATGACAATTTCTTCCTTGATTGATCAGATTGTGAACTCTGGTAAACACTGGAAAGGTTGTGATATGCATCAGAAATCCAATGTCATGCTTCTTACCCTTAAAACAGTTGTATGTTATTAGCCCCAAGTATGAGCTGAAGTTACATGGGATCTTGAAATGTTCATGAGGTTACCTACCAAATCCCTGCAGTGAACGCAGTTTTACCAATGTTATTCTGGACTGTAGTAGTGAATTATGAGCTAATTCCATACATGATTTATTGGGTTGTCTCTATCCTAATCCATAACTGTGGTCACAAGCTCTGGATAGTGACTGAAAGAATGGGCTCAAGAGCACCAATGGCAAACTGAGGTTCTTGCTCAGCAACACAGAAGGACCTCCGAGTTGAACTGCTGCTTCCCTGCAG
This sequence comes from Polypterus bichir lapradei, assembly GCA_026402145.1. Lineage (NCBI taxonomy): Eukaryota > Metazoa > Chordata > Cladistia > Polypteriformes > Polypteridae > Polypterus > Polypterus bichir. Next base: position 61,411,017 of record JANRMT010062837.1, read on the forward strand.
CAAGAGAAGCCTGTTTAGGTGACCTAGGCATGTAGTTATGGTGTCCCCTAGGCTTCTCCCAGGAGACATCCCGGGGGAGATGTAAGAGGCACAGCCCAATAGAAAAGGACTAAAGAGTAGACCAAGGACATTTTAGTACATCCAAACAATTTTCATAAGGGTACTCTGCTCAACAAGCTTGCCAGTACTACCAGTGTGGTGCTCTGGTTAAAGCTTTGGACCTCAAAACCTGAGGTTGTTGGTTCAAATCCTTCTACTGACACTGTGTGACCATACGCAAGTCACTTGAAATACCTGTGCTCTAACTGGAAAACCAAAAAGAAATGTAACCAATTGTATCATACATGTTGTAAATCGCCTTGGATAAAGGCTTGCCAAATAAAAACAATGTAAATGACTTTGAGTCCTTCTCTCTACCACACTGCTTTGTAATTTATTCCATTTATATATGGTTGTTTGTTTGAAAAACATATTTCTAATGTTTTTGTAAAATTTTCCCTTAACAAGTTTACAACTTTGTCCCCAAGTTCTTGTTAAAGAATTCATTTTAAAGTGACATGCTGGAGGAATCATATCTCTCAGCTGGGACTATCTGGGAATTACCCAGAAAGGGTCAGAAAAAGCTGCTGAGGGTAAAATGTCCTGGTCAGCCCAGTTCAACATGTTGCAGCCACAGCTCTTACCAGAAAAACCAGAAAGAAAATGAGGATGATGGTATCTGCTTTTGACATTTTGTTCCTAGTTACAAGGCTCTTCAGAGTTTGTAACATCATGATAAGCAAGACAGTATTATTAGAACATTCGAACAATCTGGATGATCTGATGCCATTCAGCCCAACAAAGCTCGCCATTTCTATCCACTTAATTTTTCCAAAGTAGCATCAAGTCTAGTTTTGAATGTATCAAATGTTCTAGGCCTCATGCATAAACTGTGTGTACGCAAAAAAAGGTTGCATATGCCTGTTTCCATGCTCACATCGAGATTTATAAAAACTATACTTGCCGTAAAGCTGTGCACATTTTCAGAGCAGCCGCAGACCATGCATACATATGTTTCTGCACAGTTTTGCAAACGGACAGCACACAACGTCAAAGCAGTGCTACTGTTTCTGTGTGGTCTCCCTGTCTTTTTTTATATTTGCATCCATGACGCATACTTTATCAAATACACCAAAATTAATAGCATATTGTTTAAAAATTTAAGTCACTTGATTGTAATCATTCTGTAACAATACAGTGGTGCATGGAATGGCCAAACTATTCCAATTGCTAAGGCTGCTTTAGAATTTTTAGAAGACATTGCAGATGGAAGAATTAGAAGAGAGTGTGTATTTAGAGATCATACTAAATTCCTCAGCGCTCTTCGGTTTCCTTCTAGTGGCTTGCAGATTACGGAATTTGGTGAAGCTAAATTGACACTGCTAGTGAATGACGAGCTGGCATCCCATCCTGGGATTGTTCATGCCTTGCGTGATGCTTGCTGGGATTGGCACAACCCTGGATGGATAGATGGAATAATTAAACATGTATAACAAAGATTTTTCAAAGTTCCTTAAATGTTTTGAGGAATTGGTGTTCTAAGTTTACTGTATAGCTGGTTTTACATTCATTACAGATGGTTATTGTGTGGCGATTGGTTACGTGGAGAAAGAAAACTGAAAGACAGGAATTGGGGGTTGGTGTGTTTGACTGGGACACTATTGCTACAATAAAGAAAGTCCATCCAGAAGAACATCCGTTAAATTCCCAGGATACTTTGCAACAATATCTCTAAAAAGTGATTGCAAAAACAGCTGTACATTCAATGCAGAGAATATTTATTGCAGGTATGATGACGTTGCAAGAGGCTAGATGTAAGAATGAGTATCCCACTCATTTCATTGAAATAATGTTCAAATATTGGATTTGTGAGCTGGTGGTCGGTGACACAGACACAGAATTAAATGGATTTTCTTCTTGAGCGGGCTTTCTTTATTGCAGCCATGCTGTTTTTATCAAATGCATCAAACCCCAGTTCCTATCATTTCATTTTCTTTCCCCAAATAACCAATCACTACACAATAAATGACTTTGTGAAAGTAAAACTAGCTATAAACTTAGAACACTGAATGTTCAGAAATTTTAAGTAACATTGAAAATCTTCATCATACATGTTTAATTATTACATGGTTCACTCCCGTCACAGCAAGATTCGTACGTGAGGCAGGAACAATCCCTCTTAATCTACTTTTGCTTAAATGCTTACATAAAGGAATGAGTTGTGCAGTGTAAGGGAAAAGAAAAAAAAATGCTAGAAACTAACGGCAGGCACATCCTGACTTCATTTGAACCAGCACACTTTATATTAGAAAATGAGATCATATATATATATAACATTTAACTTTGTGCTTTGTTCTGTGATAACAGTTTACACATCAGAGGACTTATTTATTATACCTAGAACTTTTAATATGTTTAACTAGTTTGGGACTTTACATAATACTTAATTCAGAAATGTATTTCTAGAGTATACTATTTATCTAAAGCTGATTGGTGAATGTTACATTAAATTGAAATGTGTTATGTAAATGAACCTAACTGATGAAATGAAGCACTGTACTGTATAAACCTACGCATCTGTGATGTGATGGACAGAATGACTAAGGGCTCATGAATAAAAGCAACGTGCTAACAGTACAGTAGTTACAGTATATTCAGTCTAAATAATATTTGATAAAACATGATGTCATTTTGTTTGGTCCTGGCTGCTATTTTGTTCTGGCCCTGCTCATCTCCTTTAAAATCACTGCATGGTGTTTAAATTAATAAAATCCTTAAACATTCATTATTTAATTACAGAATTTTTTATGATCAAGAACCTAACAAATGTCAAGATGTCAAGTGAAATACTCACATTCCTATATTCTACTTACAGAGTGTTTTATAGCTTTTCTTAAACAGACGACATGCAGCATCAGTGTAAATATATATATATAGTCAAGATAGTTACAATCTAAAAAGAGCCAACTATTACAGATTGTAGTTTAAATTAACGTTTATGAGAAAAGGATATTGGGAAACACACTGATGCTAGATACAGCCTATACCCCACAGATTACTGTTGATAGTTTCCACAGAGATAAAGTCCCTGGGCTATTTATTTACAGTCTAATTCTAATTTCATGAGTGTCAAGTACTTTTATCTATTAAGGTGCCATGTCATGGTTTAACATTGCATTTACAGTGTTTAGCTTCTTTTTTTTTCAATCAACTTTCCTAAGCAGCTTGTGTGCTGACTGGTGCTTTACCTGTTGATGGAACTGCTGAACTAAATTGCAAGGCAAAGATATCTACAGAATGTGATTTGAAAAATGTGCAGTGCTCATGACGACAGCAATGATGACAGGATTGGCTATTAAGATGATAAATGTAAAGCAGAGTGGCAGGAATCGGGCACACATGACAGTCTGTCTGTGCTGATAATGGTTTCTGCGAATTGCTAGCCTATAGATCAGTGATACTCAATTAGAGTTAACCAAGGGCCAATTTCAGGTTCTTATGACACAAAGAGATCCATACTTGCACACAGCTGACCAAAAGATAAAACAAAGGAAATATGATTTTTTTTAATACAGTATTCATTATTATATAAAAATAAAAATGAAAATACATAACAAAAATATACCTAACGTGTAAAAAATACATGATGATTGTAAAAAAAAAGTAGACATCTCAAGAGTAATTTAGTTCTAAGCACTAATAAAATATTTCCATGGTTCTTGATTCCATGGTTACTTTGAAAGTACTAAATGTTACATAATTGAAAAATGAAAAGTATAATTGTGGAGGTAAATGCTGTCCCTGTTGTGGTAAATTTGTATTCTCTTGTTGAGTTCCTGTTTTTTCTATATTATTGTCATTGTAGGAAGGCCTAACACATTCACACAGATAAGATAATACTAAAATGCAAAATTAAGTAAATTAGGCTTTCTTTGTAAAGTCATACAGTATGTCCATCTATTGCACTCTTTGTGCTTTCAATGTTTGATGCAGCTATCACTGATAAGTTTCTGAAATTCTTCCTTTTCCCTCTGAGAATAATGGTAATTTTAACAATGCAGCTGCACCTTCCTCCAGCCAGAAGAAAATGTTAAGCATCCTGAATGTGCTTGGAAATGTGCTTTAGTTTTTTTGTTTTTTATTTGAAGTCATTTAGCTTTCTTTTTAATGGCTGATGTGAGTAAGACACATAGTGAAATTTTTGGCCAATGTGCATGCTGTTGCCATGAAGTTCTGAGAGGCAACAATGTCACATCAAGGGATGGTCTCATATAGTTAATGAAAGTAGAACCTGCCACGTAATTAGAAATGCAGAACCTTAGTCTGTTTTATGTGGGAAGATGATTCAATTGGCTTATGATTACCCAGCTAGACACTCTTGACAGTACTCTGATATTATAATGCTAACAAG
>JANRMT010062837.1:61440893-61476158 GCA_026402145.1 Polypterus bichir lapradei
AGATAGATAGATAGATAGATAGATAGATAGATAGATAGATAGATAGACACTTCATTAATCCCAAGAGGAAATTCACAGATATATTGGTCATTGTTGTCTTTTTAGTTTACTTGAAACTAGTATATCTGATGGGCTTATATTTTTCTTATAAGCTGATACTAAAATTAGATCTTTTAATCTGTTTGTTGTTTCTTGCATACTTTAAAAAATATTTTTGATTATCCAATTAGCTTCTTTTGTGAACTTTGAATATATTGTAATGATTATTGTGTTGTCATCCCTTGGTCTTTCTTGAGGCCTATTAAAAGTTCTTAATATTTTCCTGCAAAAAGTTATAGTATATCTTCTTTCTTTTAATACACTAAATAAAATGTGGGTTGCATGTTTGAAATGTTTGTCTTCTGCACAAATTCTCTTGAATCTTAGTAACTGTAATTTTGTAATACCTCTAAATGTATGTTTGGAATGATAACTTTGGGTGTGAAGTTGGCTGAGTGTGTACGTCTCTTTGAACTAAACTTTTGTTAATAATCTGTTTTTAATTTTATAGATAATTGTGTCCAAAAAATTTACTACTTGCTATTGTATTGTGAAGGTTAATTTGATGTAAGACCAAAAAGAATTCAGTGTCTTCATATAGTTCTGAAAATCTTCTGCAAAAGTTATATTTGTCAGTAATAATCCATTTTCATCCATATACCCCAGATATCATCTAAATATCTGTAGTACCTTGTAAGTTTTTTATTGCAAATTTTGTTTACTTCTTCTTCCCCATGTACGATATATATATTTGCATATGCTGGGGCACACTTTTCCCATAGCTATATGCTTATTTTTGTTGTAAACAGAAAATCTTTTTCACTAAGGGAAATTTCTAATAGTTTTAAAATGTATTGGCCTTCTAGGTTTAGGATGTCTTTTTAGGTGTTCTTTCATTATTGGTAGGCCCTGTTCCGTGTCAATATTTGTGTAGAGGTTGGTCACATTCACTGTGTATAGAAAAGTTGTCTCTGTAACTGGAGTATATTTTATTTAATGAATAAAGTCTGTTTCATTCTTTGTGTAACTTGGATGTAGTACGAACAACTTGTTCAGATGAAAATCTAAATATTCTGCAATTGTATAACTTTTACTTTCACAGCCTGACACTATTGGTCTTCATGATGTTATTATTTAAGGGACAGTCCCTTTTTGTGGATCTTTATACACTTTGGGTAGAACATGAAATCTTTTGGCTTTAGGGTATGCTGGTTTTTTGTTTATTTATAATTATACGTTTACTATTAATTTCTTCTAGTGTTGTGATTTCAAATACAATGGTGCCTAATACTTCGAACGATTCTAACTTTGAATGTTCCAGAGTTCAAACGCTAAATTTAAGAGAAATATGAATAGAAAAAAATGTAGTAACAGATGACGCTTACACAGTGAGCATAAACATCATCTGTTATGTACAGTCTTTGTACACCAGCTGTTGTTGACATACAGGAATAATTAGCCCCTTTTATCATACCGGAGTCTACGGTACAGCCTGCTAACTTGATAGCAGTATTCGGAATGAGTGAATAAAGCCAGGTCTCTGTAATTAGCAGAATGCAACTGACCTTAACGATCTTATTCACTGCAACCTGTAGCTTCAGTTCATCCATTTCATTTGTGAGGGATCTCGCCTTGGGGAGAAAAATACTAAGAAGAGGCGGCTTGTGTGGCCGTCTCCATAGCCTTGCCAGCACGCCAATTTTGCAGCCCTGCTTCTGCCTCCTTTCCCTGCTGTGCCTCCGTCTCCATCTCCTCTGGGGATGGTAATCCACCGGGGGCCCTGACTCCTGGCTATGTCCGCTGGGATATTGTGAAAGTGGAGAAACTTAGCTATAACAGTTTGCTCGCTGCATAGTCCTATTTTTAGGAGATCATGCTGTAGAAGTTATTTTCCCAGCAGACTGTCATGATCTTTTGATAACTGTCTAACAAAGTCTTTTGAAGTTTTTGATGAGTTTTTCCATACAATGTGGATCTGTAGGCAGGTTGTCTGGGTCAGTGAAAGAGATGTGAATAATCCTCATATCTGGTCAAAAAACTCTTTGTCGCTATTTAAACCATGTTGTAATGTGTTAAATTTTATCATTAGTTTAACTTCCCATTCCTTTCTCTTGCTGTGTTTTGAAGTTCTCCATAAGCACAGAAACATCCCCATTGCCATGTGGAACTTGTGTAAACTCATTCTTCCTGTTTGTCCGGGTTCTCCCACATAGAGTGCAGTATTTGGACATTTCATAGAAAGAATTAAGATCAGACTAACATTTGGTAAGAGCCTGCATTGTTGTAGGACTTCTTTGTTAATCATTTTCATTAAAGATTTTATATTGATTTTCTGTCATTTCATTAGTGTGGGATAAATTTATGACATTTTTGGGTTAGGGGTAGGGTTAGGGTCAGTGAAGTTTTTACTTGTATGTTCTAATGAACATGGAATTCATCATCACTCTTTCCTCTTAAACCTCAAAGCCTCAATTTGGGGGCATTATACATAGAGACATGCCAGTCATTCTAAATTATGTATGTATAGCCCTCTGCCCTTAGCTTTGGTCAGGCCGGTAACTGGGTTTCGTCCTTTTTCTGAACCAATGCATGCCAGCCAGGTGTGCATTAACATGCAGGCCTTTGAGCACAATATTCTTAGAAATTGCCTTAGTCACTGGGTGGGCCTCTATGACAGGGTCCTAAATTGGTTTGAATATTACCTGGCAGGGAGAAAATTCTTTGTTAGTTGTGGTAATCACAACTCAAAGACACATGATATCCTATATGGTGTTCCAAAAGGCTCTATACTGGGTCCGCTGCTCTTCTCAATCTACATTCTTCCGTTAGGTCAGATTATCTCAGGGCACATGAGTGAGTTACCACAGCTATGCTGATGACACAGACTCTCTCGATTCACTAACACAATGTCTTACCTGTATTTCTGAATGGATGAATAGTAATTTTCTCAAGCTAAATAAAGAGAAAACTGAAATTTTAGTGGTTGGTAATAATGGATTCAATGAGGTTATCAGAAATAAACTTGATGCATTAGGATTAAAAGTCAAGACGGAGGTAAAAAACGTAGGGGTAACTGTTGACTGTAACCTGAATTTTAAATCGCATATTAATCAGACCACTAGGACAGCATTTTTTCACTTAAGAAACATAGCAAAAGTTAGACCTCTTATATCATTGAAAGATGCTGAGAAATTAATTCACGCTTTTGTTTTCAGTTGACTAGATTACTGTAATGCACTCCTCTCAGGACTACCCAAAAAAGACATTAATCATTTGCAGCAAGTGCAGAATGCAGCTGCTAGAATCCTAACTAGGAAAAGAAAATCTGAATACATTTCTCCAGTTTTGATGTCACTACACTGGTTACCTGTGTCTTTCAGAATTGACTTTAAAATATTGCTTATGGTTTATAAAGCCTTAAATAATCTCGCTCCATCTTATATATCGGAATGTCTGACACCCTATATTCCAAATCGTAACCTTAGATCCTCAAATGAGTGTCTCCTTACAATTCCAAAAGCCAAACTTAAAAGAAGTGCTGAGGCGGTCTTCTGCTGTTATGCACCTAAAATCTGGAATAGCCTGCCAATAGAAATTCGCCAGGCTAATACAGTGGAGCACTTTAAAACACTGTTGAAAACACATTACTTTAACATGGCCTTCTCATAACTTCACTCTAATTTAATCCTGATACTCTGTATGTTCAGTTCATTATAATAACTATTCATGGTGGCTCTAAAATCCGTACTAACCCCTACTCTCTCTTCTGTGTCTTTTTCCAGTTTCTTTGTGGTGGCGGCCTGCACCACCACCACCTACTCAAAGCATCATGATACTGCAACATTGATGGACTAAAAGCCAGAAGTCTACATGACCATCATCATCAAGTCCTTCCGTGAGAACCCTAAATACAAAGAGGACTGTTTCATTTATGTGAGGTAGAATGCCCAGAGGGGACTGGGCGGTCTCATGGTCTGGAATCCCTGCATATTTTATTTTTTTCTCCAGCCATCTGGAGTTTTTTTTTTGTTTTTTCTGTCCTCCCTGGCCATCGGACCTTACTCTTATTCTATGTTAATTAATGTTGACTTATTTTATTTTCTTACTGTGTCTTTTATTTTTCTATTCTTCATTATGTAAAGCACTTTAAGCTATATTTTTTGTATGAAAATGTGCTATATAAATAAATGTTGTTGTTGTTGTTTGGACATGCATTTCAGGTATGACAACCTTTTAAAAAATACATTTTATGAAAGGTTGCCACAGGGGAAAGAACATAAGAACATATGAGAGGAGACCATTCAGTCCATCAAGCTTATTTATTTAGATAATAACTAAGATGTCCCAGTATCAGATCCAGATACCTCTTAAAGTTGTCAGGGTTTCTGCATCAACTATATGACTTGGTAGTTTGTTCTAGATTCCCACAACTCTTTGCACAAAGAAGTGCTTCCTGAATCCAGTCCTAAATTCACTTTTCCTTAACTTCCACTGTTGTCCATGTGTACTTAATTTACCATTTAGAATTTTGAAGACCTGGACTAGGTTCCCACTCAGTCTTCTTTGGTTTAATTATTTGAGTCTATCTGACTTTCCAGAGTCCTGGGATGCACTTGGTTGATCTCCTCTGCACAGGTTCTAGTGCTGTTAGGTCTTTTTTGGAGCATGGTGACCAGATCAGCGCACAATACTCCAGATGCCGTATCACTAGTGCATTATATAGTTTAAGCAGTTTAAGCATAACATCCCTTGATTTATTTTCAACAGTTTTTATTATATACTGTGGAATATGGCCGGCCATTCGTCCTGACCAATTGCCACAGGCCGCCAGGTGGAGCCCTCCCTGCAGCATGGAGGTGCCCCGAATGCCAGCAGGGAATTATGGACATTGGAGTTTTCCTTTACAGCCCTGCTGGATACAACAGGGGCCGCTAGAAGGCACTGCAGGGAGAAACAGTGTTTATTTACCCTACGCCCCGGAAGTACGTCCGAGTCACATGGACAAAGGGAATGACGTGCTTCCGGGGTGAAGAAAAGGACTTTTGATCTGACCTGGAAGTGATAGGAGATCACATGGACTGGGCATTGGAACACTTCCGGGTCAGGGATAATAAATGGATTGTGGGAGCTCCCAAACGGTGAGCTGAGCTGGGTGGAAGGGTGGCAGCGCGTCTGGGAGTGGTGGAGAGTTTATTATTGTGATTGATTGTATGAGTATTGTGGAGAGAAGGGGGCTTTGTGCACTGTGCAGAATAAAAATAGTCTACGTTTGGACTTTTATCTGGTGTCTGGCATCTTGGACAAGGGTTCAAGGGAGCGATAGCGCCCTCAATCTGTCACAATACCCTAACGTTTTATTTGCCTTCCCACTTGCTCCTGCACATTTCTTGGATGATAAAAATGTTGCGTCAACATAAACTTCGAAATTCTTTTCAGAGGTTGCTTCCTTTAGGGCAGTGTCTTCCATCTTATATTAATAATTCACATTCCTTTTGCCGATTTGTAGCAGTTTGCAGTTTTCTACGTTAAACTCTAATGCCAAAGCTTAGGTCAATTCCAGAACTCAGCAGGTCCATAAAAAATAGATGAAAATCTTTAATAGTAGGAGGAATATAAACCAGGGGTGGTAAGCACTCTCCATGCACACTGGAAATGTTAAATTTAGAGGAAACCAGTCCAGAAAAGAAAGAGAGGTGCAGTCTGAATGGAAGTAGAAAATGTTTCTTGAGGACACTATGGGACTTTTTACTTAAAGAATGAGAGAGATACAATAGAGGCAGAAAAAGGGTACATGATCTGTAAATGAGAAGAGTGGGACTATGCTGCTTCATTTGCTGATGATTTGCTTTAATGTATTTCAGATTAACAATATGAAAAAATACAAAAAATGTGTGTACAAAATTAGGAATTCAATTAAAGTTACAAAACATTAATATGAGGGTAAGATGGAAACAGTATAGCAGCAGTCATGACACCTGTAAAATTTGTCATGGTTTATGGATGCTTAAGGATTACATACTAAAGCAGTGATATCAAACTCAAGTACTGGAGGGCCACAGTGGCTGCAGGTTTTCATTCTAACTAAAGCTTAATCCAGTCACATTCACATTTTCTTGAGAAGATGGATGTCATGCTTTTTATGCCATTTTTGATTACAATAAAGTTCTTCATGAGCAAGTGCTTGCAGCACCTCATCAGTAATGCTTCTCTATTTTAGTAGATGATACATAGTGGATTGTCTATAAAGCATCAAATATTTGACACATTTAAACATTTTGTTGTGGAGTTGTGGATTGGTTGCACTCCTCCACACTCATCATCAAGACAGGCACCCTACAATGTAGTATGCTGAACCCCCTGTTGAAGTTTTTGCTCACTTATAATTGTGAGACAGACACAGTCACAACTTCATTATTAAATCTACTGGTGACTCCACCATCGTGAGCCTGAGGACCAATTGTAAAGAAGAAGATTTGCCTTCTGATACAGGGGTGTCAGGACAACAATTGTTTCCTTAATGTCAGCAAAACCAAGGAGATGGCCATAGACCTAAGAAAGGAAGAGGTAGACCACAACTGCATGTTGAGCACATAGATGGGGATAGTGTGGAGAGGGTGAGCAGCTTTAGATCTCTTGGAGTCACCATCACTACCAACCTGAAGTTTGACCATACTTCTTGACAACACTATTTAGCTGTCTAAGGAAAAACTAATTTTTTAGTATTCCTTGTCTTGCCTTGCAGTTGTATGTTATTTCCTTTTTCTGAACACTGCCAGATTCTTAAAGAATTGTAATGTGTCTAATAAATGAATTATGCTACATAAAGCTGTGATTTAGCAGTAAGATATTGCAGGCCAGTATTTAATATATACTGTATGTGTATTCCTTGTCTTCATAACATCAGAGTACAGCACCATATCAAAGACATCAAAGGGTATAAAGATGTCAACGTATGAATATTAATGGTACAATGTAGAATTCCATGCAGGACATTCTGTGTGTAACAGATTCTGCCTTATTATTAAAGTCCTCATTCATCCTGTATAGTCATTTTTCTGTCTTCTCCATTCTGGCAGATGGTACAAGACCGCTAGCCTACACAGCATGAGGTTCAAGGACAGTTTTAATCACAAGTCATAAGGTTACCCAACAGTATCTCATACTGACAACAGCAGGAGTGTTTTTTGTATATATCACCTGATATATAGTGTCATGTTGTTGTTGATATTGTACTACTGCCACAAGTCTGTGGGAGACATGCCATATACTGTGAACTCTTGACAATAGATTTGAACAGTTAGGGGAGGCAGCCCTGATGCCTGTCTCTTTAAGGGCTAGTAAAGGCATGGGAGAGCAGGAATGCCAGAAACCACTTTGGAGACATCTATCCAGGTGTCCCTGCATCAAAATAAGGATCACCCTGAACCTAAAAGCGATGCTAAGTTGTTTTTTAATTTGAATCAGAAAGAGAGAGACAAGAGTTGGAGAAGAAAATGCTTTTGGGGTACATAAGAGGAGGGCAGTGGTCAGGCCATGCTGCATAGGAAGAGTTTTGTTTTGCTTATATTTGTTTGCACTTTACATACTTCTTGTGTTTAGTCTCCCCGTGTGTATGTGTATTTTAATTTATATCACTCTGGGTGTGAAAATGAAGAACCATGACAATAGTCATCCTAAAATGTCATTTAATAATACTCAAACATCTGCAACTGAAAAACTGAGAAAAAGGAAAAGTTAAAATCATCTAATTACAGTATATCAGAAAGAAAGGGAATAAAATAGTTTCCTGATATGTTTATCTGCTCTTATAAGAAATAATTAAAATCAATAAGTGGTTAGAGATTTATATACACATAGTCCATTTCCTGTATATACAACGCAAACATCTTTGCCTAATTTCTAAGAAAAATGAAAAAGCCCTGTTGGGTACTTCTGTATTAACAGATTAAAAACAGAAAAAGTCATTTAATTAAAAAATATGATTGCAATGAATGGTATGATTATGTCTCTGATTAAGAAACTAGTTGTAACAAAAGCCAGCAGCCACAGGTATCCTTCTGGACTGAGTCTAATAAGCAGTGTTTCAGATCATCATTTCCCAATCCTTTTCTCGTGCCTACTACTGTGCGTGCCACTTTTCATTTCCAGTGAACTCTTAACCACTTAATAACACATAATCATAAGAATACTTAAGATTGGAGTAATATCAATTTTCAATGTTTTTGGTTTTTCACTGTTTGTGAAGTTGAACCCGCTGAGCCACTGAAGAAAATAAGTGAAATGATTTTTGAAAAGGAAATGGAGTTCAGAATTGCACAAAACAGCAGGATTTAATACACCCAGTCAAAAGACTGTCTGCTTAAAGTCATATTTGTGTAATTCAAATATCAGATGACATTTCAGATTAATTAACTGGTTCATTATGTAATCTGTCTCTGTCAGCTTCATAAATAAAAAGACTTGGCATTGATTTAACATAACCTCTGTAGGGTGGAACAGAATGTTACATTTCTTATCAAGGGCGTTTGGGTGCATATTCGATTCCAGGGCAGGGTGCTCTCTCTATGACATTTCCCTCTAAGGTTTTCCAATGACTCCAATTTCCCCTTGCAGTCCTTGAGTGAGCGCACCCATTACTGAACTGAATTCTTGCATAGAGCTTTATGCACATAACTGCCAGGGTAGACAGAAAATGGACTGCAGAATGTTTGAATAACATCTCTATGTGCTCATGTCTGAAATTAACATTTTATATTGACTGATCATGTTAACCAGATGATCTTGTTTTAGAACCAATGACGCTCATGATGATTTGGGTTATAAAGAAACAAATGCCCAACATGCAGGCTAAAATCCATTAAAGTATATGATGGGTGAAAACTGACTTGAAGCACATGGCAGTTTATTTAAAATGTAGCAGCTGAACAAAAATGTGACATTTGGAAACTTTTTTCTTTTTGTAAGTTAGGAGAACAATACTAAATACCTAAATGAGCTGAAAAGATAACATTTAGGATGTTTTTATGGATTGTGAACAAGCTACACTAAATGCTGTGAAAAATCCATTAAAGTTGATGGTAAGCTAAAAGTAACCTAAAGACATGGCATGGTGAAAATTTGTATACTTTTCATTAATTGGGAGAAATATGGAAAAAGTCACAAAGTTTTATCGTGAACAGATTCAAGTTAGGGTACAGTATGTTTACTGATTTCAAACACAAAATTGGATCAAATTTGACCCAAGGGTGTCTGTAGTACTAGGGTGTTGTACCGTGTTAGCCATTACGAATGTAGAGAAGAGCCAAGCAAAATGACACCTTTTATTGGCTAACTAAAAAGATTACAATATGCAAGCTTTCGAGGCAACTCAGGCCCCTTCTTCAGGCAAGATGTAATACAGAAACTGAAGTTTCCTGTGTTTATATCCACACACTAGGACAAGAAACAACAATGGTAAGAAGAAGATGTCGCTGTCCATGTGTGCCAGTTTCTTCCACCGGGTCTTCAATTCCATGTAGTATCGGTACATTTCGGTGTCTAGTATGTCTGTAGTACTAGGGTGTTGTACCGTGTTAGCCATTAGTTGTAAGTGTTAAAGCTTTGTTATACTCTGGCTGCTGTATTACATGTACAGTGCAATTGATTACCGATTTCTTGATGTCTAAATATACTAATTTTAAATTATTATTTAAATCTTATTGTAAATAACACTTTACAAATATTACTCAGTAGTAATTATCTGAAAAAACGCATATTGCAAGTAATAAGTCTGACTTGTGTACCATGCAAAATTACTCAAACTATATTAAGAAATAAAATAGAAATATAACCGTACGAAAATAACAGCCAGCATGGGTTTATGAGAGGAAGATCTTGCCACACCAATTTTCTAGACCTTTTGAAACAGGTAAATGTATTAGTTGGCAAAACCAAAGCATATGCCACAATTTATTGAGAGTTTCAGAAGGCCTTTGATACATTTCCACATTAAACAATAATTCTGAAACTAGAAGCAGTTGACATCAGAGGTAACCTGCAAAACGGTCTCCTGCTGGTTAAACAACTTGAGATCTGAAGAGTCCAGATAAGAAGAGAATGCTCCACGTAAACTGAGGTAATCAGTGGAGATCCTCAGGGTTCTGTCCTTGGACTGCTACTTTTAATGATTTATATTAATAAAACAGATTGCAGTATAATTAGTAACTTGTGAAATTTGCAGATGATACTAAAATTGGAAGAATGGCAGACACCGAGAAGGCAGCGAAAGCAATTAAAGAGGACTTGGACAAGCTTCAGAACTGGGTGAACACTTCGAACATGCACATGGAGGATTTTTCACATAGAAAGGTACCAAGTGCTATACATGGGCAATTATACAGTAAGTGCAAGATGGGAGACACTGCAACCACTGAAAAGGATTTAGGGGTTCATAAGCAATTTGCAGAAACTATTAAAAAGGTAAATAAAATGTTATATCATAAAAGCTGTTGAGTATAAATCAAGGGAAATTATGTTCAGACTATATAATGCACCAGCGAGACTGCATGTGTGATGTTCTGGTCACCACACTACAAGATAGACATAGCAGCACTTGAAGCTGTTCAGAGGAGAGCAAACAGTGCATCCCAGAACTTAAGGACATGTCCTACTCTGACAGACTTGGAGAATTAAACCTGTTTAGTGCTGAACAAAGGAGAATGCATGGGGACCTAATCTAGATCTTCAAAATTCTCAAAGGCATTGGTAAAGCAGATCCAACAGAATTATTTCAGTTTAATGATGAATCACATACTTGAGGACATGAATGGAAATTAAGTTGAAGTGCATTTAGGACTGAAGCCAGGAAGCACATCTTTATGCAAAGAGTTCTGGGAATCTGAAACAAACTACTGAGACATGTAATTGAAGCAGAAAGCTTGACAACTTTTAAGAAGTATTTGGTTAAGAAATCAGGACAGCTTAGCTTATAGCTAAACAAACAAGCCAGATAGACTGAATGATCTCCTCTCATTTGTCTATGTTTTTATGTTTTAAACACTAGAAGATTCTGCACTAAATAATGTCTGCAATATGTGATGAATATTTAAATAAAAATTAAATTTAAATTATTTTAAAATCACACTTTATTTTGAGGTAGGTAATAGTGTCCTCTCAGCAGGTTTAATGTTAAATGTATGAAGTGCATTAGCATGCTCCCATTCTTTAGAATTGCCACTTACAAAGTTTTTAAAACCGGATATTATAAATAATACAACTAAATAATTAGTGCATTTTCAGTCTTGCCTTGCAGTTGTATGTTATTTCCTTTTTGTGAACACTGCCAGATTCTTAAAGAATTGTAATGTGCCTAATAAATGAATTATGCTACATAAAGCTGTGATTTAGCAGTGAGATATTGCAGGCCAGTATTATTTCATGATTTGGAATAAAAATTGAATACTCTTGTAGTATATTCTCTTCCTCCAGTTAGGTCTGAGTTGGAGTACAAATGTGGATGTGTGAAAAAATGCATAATTGCTTTCTTTGTAGAACAAAACCTATTTATTTTATTAAAAATCGGTAGGCTTCGAGGATTTTATAAAGCAGATAACAGTGGCAAGTTTTATTTAAATTGAGTGATCCATTTTTTACTTATGTCTACAGACCCCCATCCTAACACCAACACACACAAAGACAGACGGACATCATTCTAAAAGTGGTCATGTTATGTTCAAGGATGTCCAAAAAATGCAAGTCTGATTAAAACGTAAAGCAGAAATTGTGACTTGTCATACGGTGCTTCCTATACAGTGTATAGTTTAATTTAAATAATTAATATAAATAATTAATTTGTAATTATCTTCTGATATAATACGCTACCGTGGCTGCCTGTTTGTCTGTCACCTTTAGCTTGCAAACCATTTGACCTATTGATCTGAAATTTGGTACACATATACTACGTGACCTATACTGTCCACTTTCGGGGTGAGGATTTTTATTACTCTTTTTATTTCTATTTTTATTTTCTTTTATTGTGGAATTAACTCTTGGCAGCGCGCATCAGGGTGGCCGTGCTGCGCATACATATGGCCGCCGTTCTCATCCCTACCACCTTCGCCGTCACTTCCTCTACCTCTTCATTACTTAAGTCATTCTTGAGGCAGATTGAAGACTTAAGTGCCAGCTTAAGTGAAAAATTAAGAAAAACGTACTAAGTAATTGCAACACAAAAACTGACTTAAAATCCATTTTAACACAATAAGATGCCAATGCAAAAAGAGAAGAAGCAGTCCACTAGGGTGGAAAAAAGACGAGCTGCTCATGAAGCAAAAAGTGCATCAACCTCTGAGCAAGTGAATGCTAAACGTACAGAGAAAGAATATGAAGTCAAGTGTGTTCACTGCATGTTATTGTGCAGTACGCCGTTACTGGTAATAATTAATTGCAAACATAAAACACAAAATAATTGATCACACAAATATTTACCCGACTCAAGTGTAGTATTATTAAATGCACATATGGTAGCCATTACTGTCTTTAGCTGTTGTGCACAGGTCTCTATCAGCTTTTAACATCTGGACACTACAATTTCTTTGTAAAGGAGCTCAAGCTCTGTCAGGTTATATGGGGATCATAAGCGAACAAGCCTTTTTCCAGTCCAGCCATAAATTCTCCATTGGATTGAGATCTGGACTCTGACTTGGTCATTCCAGGACATTAGCACTATTGTTTTTAAGCCCTTAAAGTGTACTTTTGGCTTTATACTTTGGGCTGTTGTCTTGCTGGAAAATAAATCTTTTCTCAAGGTGCAGGTTTCATGCAGAATGCATCTGGATTTCCTCCAGAATTTCTCTGTATTTTGCTGCAATCATTTTCCTTTCCACACTCAAACCTTCCAGAGCCTCCTGAAAAGAAGCTTTCCCATAACATGATGCTGTCACCACCATGCTTCAAGGTTGGGATGGAGTGTTTTTGACAGTGTGCTGTTTTTGGCTTATGCCAAACTCCGCCAATTCCCTGAAGATTTGCGATTGTTTATGTGTTTGTGCTTCAGAGTGCTTGATACCCACACAAAATCCCTCCCAACCTCACAGGTCACTTATGTGTTTGTGATTCAAGGAACTTGATTAACACCCCCATTGTTGTTCATATGAGAGTGCTTTACGCCACTCAATGTTTTAATGGGATCCTCAATTGGTTACATTTCTTTTGCTTTCCCATTTGGAGCACAAGCAAGTGTCATTAGCAGTATTTGAACCCACAACCTCTGGGTTTGAAGTCCTTGATCCGCAAATGTTAACCACTACAACACACTGCCTGCCAATAATATTAGTATTGTTTAAAAAAATTACAAATATTACATACAGAAAAGCACAAAGTTAATTTCATTGTACTTGTGACGCACCTGAGTAACCAACAGCACTAAAAGTGATGCCCATTGTTAAATGAAATTTCTTGTGTGACACAACTAGTAAATTTTATATTTATACTAAATGTGATGCCCCTTGCTTTTATTTGTCCAAAAATACAGAGAAATCCAGTTTTTACAAAGAGCACTTCACCATCTGCCAGTTATTTGTCTGAGTGCAATGAACCCTAGTAAAAAAACGTAAAAAGAAAACACTGCAGTGGTGCGGGGTGAGCAGCAATCCTGACACATTTTGGCAAGCCACATTAACGTTGATGTAGCGCTCTATGACATGACTGTAAGTCCAACTCTAACTCCAACGTAATGGCAGCAAGGATCTGAGGGTATCTAACATGTAGCTGTCAATGACTCTTCTAGATAACTTATTAAAGAGGTTAAAAATATAAAAGACTTCTTATGACAGTTAAAAATTGTATTTTTGACATAGGAGTATATTTCAGCCTTCAGCAATGTAAAACAGAAAAGGCATTTTTGAATTTCTTTCACCATAAATTTTACCATAAAGCAAATTGCATCTCTGTAGTTTTGAATTACACCACTTGAAAGCTATCATTACTAGAATAGTAAATTAAGCTTGCGTTAAATTTAATTTGTTAGTATGTCATTTTTTGGAAGGAGGAAACTTTCAATTTCCTCTAAATAGGTTATGTTTGGGAAATATAACTGTTTGAAATAGTCATATGGTTTTCTGCTAAGCAGAGTCTTGTAGTAAAAATTAGACCAGGTTCACCCTTAGTGCATTCCATAGGTTGTCATTCCCAGGAAAAAATAATTTTAGCTGTATACCCACCTAGATGACTTTCTGTCAAAAGTATGTGTGTTACAGCATATAGGGAAGATGTAAAATGATATAAATATGGTAAAATCACTTAGTATATATGTGGGTAACTCAGACTTTATACACAACTAATTTAAATCTGACAGGTGGGCTGTGACATTTGTGCTCCTCCAAATAACTGTATAAAAACGAAATCCAAAAGGAGCAGGGTTTACCTCACTGCTTTAAAAATGTCACACAGAGTTTGGAATATCAAAAAAAATGTCAAATAAACTCAGAAAAGGCTTAACATATTAAAGAATACACTCAAAAAAATAAAATACACACCTGACCTGGAGAGTAACAAGGAAAAAGTATATAAGAGTAGAAATAAAACTAGAAAAGCAGGACTGCTAACTGAATGCCACCACAACCACGCTGGGGAACACAAGTGATACTGAGAGAATGGAAATCAAGAAAATGTTAAAGATAAGGAGAGGGTTCTACCTAAAGGAAAAATAAGGGTCATTAATTTCTTTTAAACTAGTGGGATGGTCTGTCTTCAGGTTTACAGTCGTCTCCTATGAAGGAAGGCTTATTGGAAATATAAAGTCCCCACATCTGTGGTGTGGCTTTAGATTATAAATTGGATGTTGTAATCACTGAAGTGTTTAGAAACTAAATGTTTGGTGGAATGTACTCTGATATTGCCTTTATGTTCCATTACATGGTGCCTTGCAGTATGAAATGTTTTACCCACCTATAACAATAGACATGGCCATAATAACAAATAAATAAACCCTTTTGTACTACAATCTTATTTACGTGTGAGCTACAATGTATGTCCAGGCTATTTCTCAATGCTCCCGGGATAAGGTTTGGTTTTTTGCAACCTATAATATAAGAAATGTGCATGTGGTTGAATAGGTATTTCTAACTGCATAAAATATTAAATATATAGTTCATAAAATGTTACATTTTTAAAATTCTTTGTTCTTCTAGGCTCAGTTGTTGGTATTTTTCCAAAACAATAATTCTGACTGGTAATCTTACTTAATTAGGTTGCGTTTGCTTTTCTTAATTGTAAAGCATCACAACTTCCCAACAGTGAAGATTTTATAAAAAAAAAATGTGTGGCTTCTATAACTTCTTAAATATACCAAATAAGCTGCAACCCTGTAGGATACATTCGTATTT
Source organism: Polypterus bichir lapradei (assembly GCA_026402145.1). Lineage (NCBI taxonomy): Eukaryota > Metazoa > Chordata > Cladistia > Polypteriformes > Polypteridae > Polypterus > Polypterus bichir. The sequence goes on from JANRMT010062837.1 coordinate 61,456,295, forward strand.
TCATCAGTGCCTGCAAAAAATAGATGTCATTAAACACAGTAAGAGAAAAATTAATTGAGCTAGGGATTAAGCAAGCTAAAATAAGGAAAACATCAAAAGGGATAAATGACTCTTGAACCCTAAAAGCAAGAGAAATGATGTTGACAGGTGACCAAAAAAAACCCCAAATGACCATTATTTATTGTAAAATAAAAGCAGTATTTAAGTTGTGTGGTCAAGTGAGGAGCAACAAGTCCAAGGGAGAAATGTTCAGACGCCAACCTGGATTTCCCCATTTAATCAAAGGAAAAAGCAAAGCAAAACTGGTGTTCTGTGGTGCAAAACAGAACTCAAAAATGAGCTGAAATTAATAGGTTTGCAATAAGGTTCCAATTAGTCACCTGATAGGCGCCTCACAGTCCTGCAGTGTACTCTTTTCACAGAGTGACGTCTCATGATTTATAGGTGGAGGACTGGAAGGGGCGGAGTCAATTGCCCTCACTAAGAACTTTCTTGGTACTGTGGAAGGAACAGAAGAGGACATTTTTAGTGCCAGCGCCCCCTCTCATACATGCATGACTGTTGATTATAACTTTATGTAAAGTGTATGACCAAAGCTCATTTGGTGTGAAATGTACTTCATAGTGAAGAAAACTAAATTAAACTGTGATCACTTAGATTGTGCAGCATTTGCTTTTATCATAGACAATTGTGTCTTGATGTCACCAAAGAAAAACTTTTGTAAAACTTTTTTCTATTAAAAAATAAAGTCCATTGGTACTACAACCTGTTTAAATGTTTCTGGCATTCTGGTTATTTGTTCTTTTTCTTTTTATCTTTAGTTTTACTTATGCTGAGGTTCTTATCTTAATTGAGTTATTCATTCTTGACTTGTTCTTTTCTCAAATACCTATTGATCCTATTGTTTTTTTCAATTCTTCTAAATTTCTTTCTTTAAAGAAATATTTTACTTTTGTACCCTGCTCACATGTAAAATGTTTTCCCCAGAAGCTTATGTCAGTTTGTATCTTTGAACTAAATAAAGAGTTGAAAGGCATCTCTGGGTCTTACCTTAACCTGGAAGTGCCAACAAGAAATTTCTTTAAAAATATTAATGATTGATTAATACTAAAGTGACAAAACTGGAGAATAATCAATGGGAGACCCACTGTAACAAAAACCTGACTACATGGGGTTGACTCCATCTCTATGCATTATGGTTTCTTGTTATTATTATTATTATTATTATTATTAACAACACTATTGTTGGAGCACCAAATCTCTCTCTCTCTCTTTGTTAACACAAATACTCGAGATACACTACACTATGTCCCTTGTAAGTTTGAGTCAATTATACCCCATTGTGAGGCTACTTTTTGGACAATCCCTGGAGCCACTTTCAAAGTATGGAGTACCACCAGAACATCCTATGGCTATCTCCTCAGAACTCTGCCTGACAATCTCATCAATCTCTGATCCCCACTCTAGCAAATTTGAGGCCTATCTGCCTCTTATAAATTATTGTAATGCAAATGTACTGTATTTCTTCATTCAATTCTACATGAGATGAGCAGATCTTTAGCAGCTATAAACCTATATTGCTACGATGGTGGCCCCTTCTTTGTGAAGTATACAAAATTCTGACCCATACTCTCCTAACAAAACATTTAATATAATGAGCTGTTAATCATTTCCAAACCCTTCTAAGACTTGCATCACCTTGCAAACCTGACTCACTGTCACAGAAAGTTTGTTAGTTATTTATGACCTATACACTTATTTAGGCTCTTCCGATGTTACTGCCAAGAGAGCAAATGTTCAATAAGCAGCATTTAAAACTGCATGCTTCTTTCTGAACTGGTGATATATTTTTTTTTTAATTTGAAGTAAATTTCTATTACAGATGCCTCAGTTTGCGGGTCTGGTTTTATCCCTCGGTCTATTTAAACACCTTATTTTTTGGTTATCAAGTAATTTAAGGTTTGCATGAAGTCTAAATTTACTGGATGCCCCACAACAGGGATTATGGGTAACAGCTTCAGGATAGTAAGAAGTGGGATAAACAACAGCCTGTGATTTAAGATCACATGACTGCGGCCTGGATGGTGCTCTAATTAGTCAACCAGGCAGTTTTGCTGCCATATTTTGGGATAATACAGAAGATCCCCTCCAGTTAGGATGAAGACCTTCTCTTTTGAAAAATCCAGGCCTTTCCCAAAAATCATCCCAATTGTTCACAAGCGTTATGCTTTTATTTGCACACCAGGTTTCTATCCAGCCGTGAAGGGAATGCAATCTGCTAAAAATCACATCCCCTCTATATAATCTTGGTAAGGGGCCAGATACAACTAAATTCCGACATTTACTTTTAGTTTTGGTGCATAGAGATATAAAGTTCCTCTTTAACACTAGAATTACCAGAGCCTATGAAAAAACTCGTAGATCAATCCCACCTTAAATCGCTTCGCACCTCTCCATCAGTGTCTTTTGTCCTGTAAATGTGTTGATAAGCAGCAAACAGCAAGCAGCCTGCTATCACATCCCCCCACCCCGCACAGTTTTCTCAGCTCAAGTCTGTTGACCTCCATGTCAGTTGCTTAGAGTTGTATAGAGTGAGAAGTAAAGCAAAATGACACCTTTTATAAATACTATATCGTTATTTGGAACACATACATTTCATGTGTGTTCCGTGTCTACAACATTCTATGTAAACAATTCATTAAAACAGAAATGTTTTTCAAGTTTTAGTAATAATTGACAAAATGTAGATATGAAGTGTATAATGTGTGAAGCCTGAAGTCCAAATATCAAATAAACACTTTCATAAAAGGTACAAATATAACAGAACAAATGCACTTCTATTCAAGAATATAACTGCAGGAAAAAAACCCGCGTTAGGGTGCGACATTGACATACATTTGCTACGACAGCTTCAGTGGCGCAACGGTATCAACTGTTCATTGGTAATCAAAACTTCACAGGTTTGACCTTGAACGAGTCCGTTTTGAGAAGTGAGCTTCTCTTATTCTTACTATTTTAGAATAAAAACATACATTTGATTCCAGTCTGTAACAGCCGGTGTAAATGTATGATACTTGTAAAGGTTAGTTTTTTTTATTCAGTTTTATTCTCTCAGTCGCGTTCATGATCCCACTTAACCCACCGCGCTTTTGACACTGCTGTTTTCACATAAAGCGACTCTCCACGCTAGTGTTTAGATCTGGACGGTGAGTCGCTCGCGTACTGAAGAATATATAGCTGAAGGTTGAAGCTGCCATCGCTGTATTTTGTATATAACAGCCAGATTGAATGTTATTTACTTATTTACCTTTATTTACTTACTTACTTCCTACAGCGTAAAGTCACAAGTAGACTGCAGAGCTTCCCGTGTACATATACAAAGTACAGCGACAGCAAAAGTGCATTCTTTCTCCAACGTAGAACCGTCGTCATGATCTGAGTTCACCTCTGTTATAGTGCGTCTTTATGTGAAAACAGCAGTGTCAGATGGGGAGGGGGGTGGTATTGTGAACATGACTAAGAGAATAAAACTGAATAAAAAAAACAAAGCTAACCTTTAAAAGTATCATAAATTTACACCGGCTGTTACAGGCTGAAATCAAATGTATGTTTTTATTCTAAGATAGTAAGAATAAGAGCGGCTCACTTCTCAAAACTGACTCGTCCGGTCTCGAACCCGAAAGTTTTGATTATCAGTAAACAGTTGATACCGTTGCGCCACCGAAGCGGTCATAGCAAATGTGTGTCGATATCGCACTCTAACGCGGGTTCTTTTTCTGCAGTTATATTCTTGAATAGAAGTGCATTTGTTCTGTTATATTTGTACCTTTTGTGAAAGTGTTTATTTGATATTTGGATTTCATGTTTCACACATTATACACTTCATGTCTATATTTTGTCAACTATTACTAAAGCATGAAAAATGTTTCTGTTTTAACGATGTGTTTACATGGAACACACATGAAATGCATGTGTTCCAAATAACGATATAGTATTTATAAAAGGAGTAATTTTACTTGACTTCTCACTCTATACAACTCTAAGCAACTGACACGCAGGTAAACTGACTTGAGCTAAGAAAACTGTATGGGGAAGGGGGATGTGATAGCTGGCTGCTTGCTGTTTGCTGCTTATTGACACATTTACAGGACAAAAGACGCTGATGGAGAGGTGCGAAGCGATTTAAGGTGGGACGGATCTACGAGTTTTTTTGTAGGCTCTGGTAATTCTAGTGTTAATACCTCAGATTGCTGTAAACTCGTATCATTAGTGCTGACATGCAGCAATAAGGTAGATACTTCATCGTCGGCGACACGGTCCAATGCGGCCTCTATGTCAGAAATCTTGGCCCCTGTGAGGCATTTAACATTAACTGCTGGTTTAACATAGTTTGGAATTCTAACATTATGCACTATGGAATCACCAATTATGAGCTCTTTTTTTATTCTCAGTTTCCACAGGCACTCTGCAGAGTGCTGAGAATCTGTTCTGGGTCTGAATTGGTGACCTGGGTGCCGAGGGACTAAATTTTGGCTTCTTAGACCCCCGTCTTACTGTTACCCACTCGCCCTGTGGCTGAATAGGTGCTGCTGACTTCGGCCGCGCACTGACTACAGTGGGACCTAGAGAGAATGAAGCCGAATCAGAAGTAGCTGAATTTTCTAAACAAACCGAGTCGATCCAATTTTCGGTTTGCCTAATTACTATCAATATGTGTGTGTGTGTGATTGTATATATGCTTATTTTTTGAGTTTAAATACATTTGAAAAGAATTTGTTTAAAGAGCCCCACCCCTGAAAACTATCCTTAATTGAAAAAAAAATAAGACAAGGAGGAAAAACAAGTACAAAAGAAACAAGATGTGGACAAGGCATAGATTTCATCCTGATATATACTGAAATCTGTGCTGCCACTAATAAAGTTGAAATTTGTGGACCAAAAAAAATGTACTGGTTTGGATCAGGAACAGTAATGTCGCCAGGTTTTTATAAATATGTGGACATAAATTTGTTAAGTACTGGATTACTACTTTTTACTGTTATATAAACATTAATTTCAAAGAACATAGTAGAAGTCCAGTCATTCTAATACAAACAGCAGTATCTTTTTTTTTTTTTTTTTGCATGTCTACTTTAAATAATTTTTGTTAACACTTCAAAGGATGAAGATAAACTGACAACCTACCTTTTGATGATACAGTATGTATGACATACCAGGCTGTAGCAAGGCACTGATGTCCAAATAATATCCACTATAATTTTGACGACTGACCAGTATCATTCTATAACAACAAACAGATTGATTACCCTTAAGCTATTCCTTGTAATTTGTGTATGTAATTGCTTTACGTGTGTGCTTCCAGTCTTTTAATGCATAGTTGAATCTGTCCTCAGTTAAATTATTACAAAAATGCCAAAATCGCGTATTTCAATATCCTGCATTCCAACCACAGTCTGTTATGTTTTACCATTGAGCCACAAAGCTCATGCTGATTGGGTTGGTGGCTACCAAATATATCAGACAAATATGTGGTTCATGTCATTATTGTCACTTCTGGAAGTCACATAATAGCAATTAAATTTATTAACAAAATGGGAGCAGAAATAAACAAAAACAAAGAGTTAAAAATCTGTGAAGTGTTTGTTAAGCAGGGGCAGCACGGTGGCGCAGTGGTAGCGCTGCTGCCTCCCAGTTAGGAGATCCGGGTTCGCTTCCCGGGTCCTCACTGTGTGGAGTTTGCATGTTCTCCTCCGGGTGCTCCGGTTTCCTCCCACAGACATGCAGGTTAGGTGGATTCTAAATTGGCCCTAGTGTGTGTTTGTGTGTGTCCTGCGGTGGGTTGGCACCCTGCCCGGGATTGGTTCCTGCCTTGTGCCCTGTGTTCGGATTCAGCGGGTTAGAAAATGGATGGATGTTTGTTAAGCAAAATACAGAAAAATCACCTATGAAAAGTAGGACCTCTAAGTGCAAACAAAACAATGGATCATGACAGAATCCCTTTGCCCAGTTTATTTTTTGAAGGTCTTATATCTTAGTTGTTTCATACTTTTAAATTCTTTTTGTCCCATTTGGAATGTGGATTGACTTGATTACACACTTATCAAATACGATACAAAATGTAAGACAGCCTACATTTTTTTTCTTGACATATTTAATGCATTGACTGTGTTTAAATATGATGATATTTACTCCTGATTTATGAATATTACTGACACTTCAAGAATGACTGTTGACATTGAAGACCATTTTCTACCAGTGTTAATACTGGCAGGTTTAGAAATAATACCATCATAAAAAGAAAGCTGAAAGCAGTTGTCACTTCTGTTTGACTGGAACAGAATATGAAAGTAGAGCATGAAGATTATTTCAGGTCATCAGTTTGCCAAAATGTTGCATCTTGCTCCAGAGTTTAATTTGTATAGTCTGCTAATTCAACTGTTCTTATAAACTATCCATAAAGTAATTTTTATAATTTGTTCCAGTTTTATAGGTCTTGCCTTCTGTAGTGCATGCTTATTATATTTTATTTTTTTGTGACAACAGTTGAGCCTAGATCTCAAACTATGATTAGAATGCTTAACCTTTAAAATAAGTGTCTCGTTAAAGTCAAGTGGCAAGTATTTGGGGGGAAAATAATAAGACAAGGTACAACAATTAAGCATTGTAATTTCCAATCTTAATTAAAATTATTCAATGAGATTTTTTGGAATGGATTGAAAAAAATCCATCTACTTGTTCAGACATTCAAACTCAGTCATATATAACTAATGCTAAAATAAACTTGAACCTGAACTATGTAACACAGTAAAACCAAAGTAAATGGAGACAATCCACACAAACACAGGGAGATATGCAAAGTCTGTAAAAATATTAAAATGAGTGGGATCCATTCCTGGGGCCTCATGTATAAATGGTGTGTACGCACAAAAATATTATATACTCCTGTTTCCACACTGAAATCGCGATGTATAAAACCTAAACTTGGCATAAAGCCATGCACATTTTCATGCTAGCTCAAACCCTGGCGTAAGCAAGTTCTCCACTTGGTTTTGCAAACTGGCAGCACCCAGCATCAAAGCAGTGCTACTATTCCAGTATGGTTTCCTTTTCTTTTTTAGATCCACATCCCTGATGCAGCTTTATCATATACACTGAAATTAACTGCATATTGTTTATTAGTTTAAGGCATCTGATTGTAATTAACCTGTAACAATATAATAGTCCACAGAATGGTCAAACTATTCCAAATATCATAGCTGCTTTAGCGTTGTTACTCTCACTGCACCTTCTTCTCCTTCTTTCAGCTGCTTCTGTTAGGGGTTGCCACAGCGGATCATCTTTTTCCATATTACTCTCACTGCACCACTCAGAGTATTTATATCACAGTATCTGAGTGAGGAATCAAAGATCTACAGAAGCTGAGAAAGAGAATTATCGGTATACAGCATCTAGCACACGCTGCCTCAGCCATGCTGTCTATTGAAATGCTCTCATACGGCATACACTTTAGAGTCTTTCCTGTACTGACCTCGCAGTTCAGAAACAGTTTCATCCCAAGAACTATAAACATTATCAATCAGTCCATCAAGTGCTCCTTGTAGAACTGTTTATACTTATAAGTACAATCACCTCACTGTAAACTTGCGATACAGGTATAATATTGCACAACCTGAGCCACATTATAAAGCGCATATTTACATATGATGACAATATCATTTTTAAGATGAAATGTAGCAAAATATGTTTATTATATTATTCAGATAAAATTTGAACTTCATTTAAATAATCTATATTGTTAATAATTAAATGTGAGGACACTGTGTCGCAGCGCTAGCAAAGAGCTGGCACCTCGTTCAGAGATTGTTCCTGCCTCACGCTGTATTCTTGCTGGGGCTGGCACAACCCTGGAAGGATAGATGGATAGAATAATTAAACATGTACTACAAAGATATTTCAATGTTCCTCAAAAGTTTTGAAGAATCTCAGGTTACAGATGGCTTAACCTCTATTACAGAGCTGATTGTGTGCCGATTGGGTATTTGGAGAAAGAAAAGGAAGGACAGGAATTGGGGGTTAGTACATTTGAAAGAGACAGTACTGCTGCAATAAATTATTTCATCAAAGGTCACGCACGGCACAGCAAGCATCGATTTTAATGTTCCTGCAGGAACCTTAATACAAGATAAAACCTTTCCCAGTCTTGCAAAGTCAGTTCACGTGAGCCACTCGGAGTACATGCATCGAAGCTTCTCAGCTGTGCTTGTGCTATCTCGTGCGATCTTGCAATGTTCACGGCTTTATTTAATGTTAGCTCAGACCTGGCATATTAGCAATTTAAACTTCGCTTACAGCAATTTTAACTCTGTTACCAAGTGATCAAAAGTCTCGTTTAAACCCTGCGTCTTCTCATTAAACTTGTATCTCGCGAATATTGTATTCGTCGTGGGCATGACAAACGCCAGCGGCAGCCTGCCTATGAACTTAATTTAAACTTTAGGTTTACACCGTGCTTTGTTTACGAAGTAGCTGCACTCAGGAATAAGCTTGTATGTGTCACTCGCTTCATATTCTTTTGCTGCCTTCTCAATTGTGTGATGCGTTTTTTGAACAGGTTTCATTCATCGAAGAGATCACTACCCAAATCGGTACTCGTGACTCTAAGATGTTTAACAGGCATTCCCGGTATTAAGTTGTGGATTTGCCTGCGAATATTTAGCGGCAGCATGCCTATGAACGTAATTTAAACTTTAATTTAAGCTTTACACCTTGCTTTCATTTTGATATGTGTACAAAGGCTTGTTCAGCATCAGAGGGTTTCCGCAGTAGCTGCACTTATGAATATGCTAAGCACAGTCATTCACCTGCGAATATTTACCTTATACGGACAGGCACTCAATTACGTGGGAGGCGTGATGATGCGGGACGCAACTCCGCCTCACACGGTGACCGAGCTGCAGGCTATGGCTATGGCCGTATATATGGACGAAAGTAGGTTCCAGTTATGACCATTACGCGTAGAATTTCGAAATGAAACCTGCCTAACTTTTGTAAGTAAGCTGTAAGGAATGAGCCTGCCAAATTTCAGCCTTCCACCTACACGGGAAGTTGGAGAATTAGTGATGAGTCAGTGAGTGAGTGAGTCAGTCAGTCAGTGAGGGCTTTGCCTTTTATTAGTATAGATAACAGATTTGACATACACCTGGGATTGTTCTGCAATAAGTCTATTTTTCTTACGGTTGTAAACTTTAAAAGGTATGCATTGACAAAACAGAAGAATTGGACAGCATTGATATTTGCATGAACAACATGTCAGAAAAAATCAGTGGCTCATCTTACTTTTAATATTTGCAGATACATCTTGGTTGCACTGAACTACCAAAGCAGATTACACATCAAACAACAAGCATGCCTTATTTACTGTACGTTTCATGGAAGGATGCTGGTTGTGGAATAGTACAACAGGCTGACAGAGTTAGCAGTGACAGAACCTTAAGAGTCCCTGACATTAGAGAACAAGGAAGCTCTGTCAGATGGAGGCTTTTTGTCATGTCTGAAAAGAAACTGGAATATAGTCGGGGAGGGGTATTTCTTTCATTTTAAGAATTTGCCATGGAAGTCTTCATTCCAGGGACCAATGAGTAGGAAAGTGGAAGTAGGGATCAAACTGACTCCCTCATGTTAAAAAGAAATAAAGAAGACCTCTGTACTCAATGTCAGCTCCTGCTGCATGTTATAAATAAACAGCTAGCTGTGGTGCCTTCAGCAATGAATAAGATCCATAGCTCAAGGATGCAGAAATACCTGGGATTGGTAGAGGGAGATTGCAGAAGGAAAGTAGTGTCATATGTCAAAATTTAAAAACACCAAACTCTATGATGGTTCTTTAGTCAGAACCAGATCAGAAATAAAACAGACTAACTAAATTTGAAGCAACTTTAACATAGTAGACCAACATTTGAGTCAGTAATCTAAAAGTATAAAACCGGTGCAGAAATGGGCACATCAGATGTAAACTCTGTTGTTCATTTCCATAAATGACATATGTCACTTGATTAGTCTGTCAGTTGACAACAATAAGCAAAACATGTAGATGCAATAGAGTAAAGATGGATTCAAGATTATGGAGAAAAATGTTACTTTGCCTGATAAATCAAATATCCTACTTGTACGTGTAGAAGGGAGGATGAGGATCATGATAAGAATAAGGTTCTGTTTTGTCAGGGGGTAAATTCAAGACGCTACTAATGTAATGAATTTGTTTGTAATTTAAGGGCACACACTGGATAATTGACTTTCGTTATCCATCATGCATTATGCATGTTAATGGCAATTATGAATGTACTTTTTCTGCAGGATGATTGTCCATGCCAGAAGACTAAGTAAAGCCCTGGAATGGCCACCCGATTTCAATCCAATAATACTTCATGATCTTATTGGCAGCCAATGTGTGACACATTGGTTTTGAAATGTGTGCCAGCATTAATGTGTCTTATTTTAAACAACTTTTTGAATTTTGGCTGCTCCCGAGACAAAATATAGGAACAATTATGTACACTCACCTTATAAATTGGACCAAGTTTCTACATCAGCATAATTTGCTTGGGGAAAAATCAATCCAAATTGATGTCAAATGAATGTCCAAAATGAAACCTACATCCCAGATATCCTTAATCTCTATCCTACCACTCTGATCTCTTCCATATATCATTGCAAAAAATTTCCACATTTCACAAATGGATCATTCTGCAGGTGCATTTTTTCCATAATTCATCTGTGATCTTCTTAAGTTAATCAGCTACTGTACTTTACACAAAGTTCTTGCTTGCAGTTGATTTCACAAGTTGCGCCACTTGCCCAACTGGGCACTTTCTGTTCTAACAGGTGCCACTGTATCAATCGTAGGTACAGTATATCACCAACAATGCAATAACAGTCTGGTCTGGTCTCTAAGGAAAATTAAATATTAAACAACAGGCTTATACCCAGTCAGAAAACCTTATCTTCTGTATTTCTTGCAAAAACACTGTCCAACCATCTACATACTGCAGGTGAAAGAGGAAAGTGGCTTGCAGATACTATAGCTTCAAGGAGCACATTCGAGTTGTTAAGATCACTGACCTCACATCTCACATTCCTATCATATCCACCCTGATCTCTCTGTTTGTGCTCTTTCACTGAACTTCAAAGTCACATTTCAAAGAAAAACTTAAGAAATGTGGTTCATTCACAGGCTTGGTTAACACTTTTCTTCAGCACTAAATGAATGACTAACCTTTTAATTTCTCCCATCATCTTCTCTAATAGCCATTTTCCCACACCTGTAATGGTCTTTAGCTCCTTTTCATCTCCCTGTCTTTATTTCCTCCTTCATATGTAGCCTATTCTTCTTTGTTAGTCACATGCCTGATAAAGGAAACTCAGATGAAATGTTGTCTCTTGAATTTGCTTTTTGTTCAATGTGGAAATCATTTTTTTTTCTTTGTATAAAGGAATTTACTACATCTAAGCCAAGAGTTCCCAAAGTGGTCGATATTGACCCCCTGGGGTCAATTTGAACTTTCTAGGGGTCGATAGTTTCAATAAAAAAATTTGGGGGTCGACGACAGCAAAAATAGACCCCCTTACTACTGCTATTTGTTTGTTACTTCAAAATATCTATGAGTCCAATAGGTACCTAATTAAGAAGTAAAATAATTCAATAAAACACTTTTTTGATAAAAACACATTACATACCAAACTTGCAAACAAAAAGGTAAAATATGTCATTAAAAGAGTCACACATAAGAATGCATGAAAATACATGTAGCACAAACATGTCTGTGCATTGTCTTATCGAACGTATCAAAGCAAGTGTGGACATGAAAAACCGTTGCACGTCCGCACTTGTTCGCTGTGGGACGAGATAACGGATATTCGATATTAGCAGAATCTATCAGTCTTGTAGGTCATGTTTTCATAAAACACTATAAATTAGTTTGTTTGATGTGACATGTACTTATTTGTGATTTGAACTTTGAATATAATTATTTATTGAGGAGCAGTGCTATGAAAAAGAAAATCGGAGGACACAATTTATTTATTCGAGTAAGAACAAAAATCTTCTGTTTGAAGTAAGTACATACTTTATTGGTTTTTTTTTATCACAGGGGCTGTTGTTTGTTAATAAAAGTTTTTATTTCTTCAGATAATAATAGAAAAAAAAGAAATGCAGACAGTACAGCTTGGACTATTTGTACTTATTTTGAATTTACATATTTATTCCATAAATGTCAAAAATGTAAAAAAACTCTTCTCATATTTTTTTGCTTTAATTTTCGTTAGTGCAGGTTTCAATATTAAATTTTGCACAAGATAATACCATATACTGTAGTCCTTTTATCTTTTTCAATCATTAATTACAAGTGATTAAAATGAAACGTTTGATATCTAGTGAAATATTTAATATCGAGTACTGTACAAATTTATTAATTTGAGTAAGTATAGTAAATGACTAGGGGGTCGACGGTTTTAAAAGTATTTTGGTAAAGGGGTCTGCAGCCGAAAAAAGTTTGGGAACTCTTGATCTAAGCAATCCCCTATATATGATGTATATTACGGCATATGCTATAATATGATTCTCCAACCCACTTAATCCAGTTCCAGGTTGAATTAGAGCAAAGTCTGTATTGGCAGTACTGGACTCAAGACCTGGAAAGGGCTCTTTTCAAACTCAGTATATATTATGTTGTAAAAAAATGACAAACATTTCTCTGCTCTTTCAGGCCAGAATTGTCAGTAGATACTCTGTTATCATCTCCTTACTTTGAGACATCTTTTTATTTCTAACATGCTGAGACCTATTTGAACAGAATTTTAATAATCATATAACTCCTCTCCCTATTCACTCCATGAAAAACAGCAATTGTGAAATTGATACTACTAAAACTTCTATACCTGTAAGTATTCACTCACTTTATAGACATTTTTATCTTGTATTTAACCTAAAAAATCTTAATCATTTGTATAAATGAAAACACTACAATTTATTAATCCTCATATAATCAGTATAGCATGTACTTCCTCAAAATATTGCATTTCTTAACTTGTTTTAAGGCTTTATGTTTCTGTATGTAGCTCGAGTAAAGAAGTCAAGTGTTTGTTCTACTAAGATGACCTGAATCTGCCATAACTCTCAGAAGAGGAAATGTTTAGAATTTGGACCTGCCAGATGCAAAAAACAATCTTGACATTTAATCTGAATATAATCATTGTTTTACTTGTGTAGGCAAAAGATCAATGAGAGTGAAAACTGTGATTTTTTTCATATAAAATGAGGGTTATGAAAAACATTAACAACTACAAAAATATTAATCATATCTATAATGTTAATATAAATTAAAGAGACAAAAACAAAGATTACAGAACTAAAAAAAGAGAAAATTTCAGAAGCACAACTAAAGGAATTCTCTCATATGGCAGTGAGGAATGAAACCTGCTATATAAGCCTAACTCTAAAACATAAAAGCTCAATAAAGAAAAAAAAATCTGTTTTTAATTTTGAAATATCCTCCTTTTCCAGGTTCACAGGAATAGTGAGCAGCTGCAGATTCAAAACTGGCAGATTTCTCCTACTTCACTACAAACAGAGGAGTGCCCATCTGTAGCAGGCAGAGTGCATCCTATAATTACGGATTTGTACAGAACTCCTCACTGCCCCTATACAAGACTCTACTCAATGGCCTGGCCTAAAAACGCAGCCAATTGAGACAAATCATGAAACAGGAATTACACTTTACTTTTACTGGAAAAAAAAATAAAATTCATATAACATACATAGAACAATTGAATCAAAGTAAAAATAATGTAAATCATTATTCCTTCAAACCTTAGATCTGAATATAGATTGCCATAGTATCTGAACAAAATAAACCAGCAGAAGACAAAAAGCCTCAACAAATACAAGATCAGTGAAGAGAGCCTTACCATTGAAAATGTCTACCACATAAAGATCTACAAACATGCACAGGGTAGAAGTTGTGTTGTGAAGCAGAAAGGCAAAGGCAGGAATGAGATTCTTCTTATGTAGCCAAAATGTTCCACAAAATTTCAAATTCACAAAAATCAACCCTAGTACACCATAACCACATAAGCACATGAGGCAATTTTCATTTTTATCATGTGTAATCATTTTCACCCCGATTATCATAATAAGGGTCACAGCAGCTAAGGCCTCCCTATCCTCAGCAGCTTCTTTCAGCTTCTTCCAATCTTTTCTGTGGAATTTCCAGACACTCCCAGGCTAATTAGATTATCTCTCTCTATTGTGTTCAATAAGTTGCAAGATAAATGCAGCTCCTTATTATTTATTACTAAAATCTTCAAACAAAGGCAGAGGCTTAGTGAAGCTGGACCTTCTCCCAGCAGTATTCCTGATCTTACACATAATGTTATAACTTCCTCTGCATGTTCTTTTCCTGGTAGCTCCCATGCCTCTCCTTCTTTTTTTTATTTTGTCTCAGAAGAAAGATTGTTTTTACAGCTAATTTTAAAGACTTTTGAGGAATTCCATAGAGTATATTAAAACATATGCCATCCCTAGTATTACTTTATGCAGGAAGACTCAGTTTCAAAAATCAGTCAGAGAATAACTGTTTGTTTGCCCCTGGAGATAAATAAAGTTCTATCTAATCTAATCTAATAAACAAAAGTTCCAACAAAAAATCTACAGGATTGTCACTCCAAAAAAGATATTTGTTATATTCAACATCGAGTCTGTCATGCACAAGCACATGAGACAGCCATCTTAGGCCATCATGAAAAAACTTAAGAAGTATTTTTGATCATCTAAATTACTGGCCCTGATTTCTTTTTCTTTTTCTTTTTTTTGCAGTGAGGTATCTCCTCCTACATATATACATGGTGGGCACAAGATAGTAAGTTGTACGCACCAGATTGTTTCCCAAGAAGAAAAAAAATATACACTATATCTCCTCAGGGGCTCCGTATGAGTATGCAGATGAATACGTGCAAACATTAAGCATGTACCTAAATCCTTACCCTCCCACAAGCCTAATCTTGACCATAGTGTAACAGGGTATGAGATGGGCATTTTGTGACTGACGTTGTGGGCATTACCTGATGTACATCATAGGTATTGCAAGGCTGCAGTTAAATCTATCTCCAACTATCCCACACTCCTTTAAAAAAATAAAAGCCCACCCGTCTGCTTTTTTATATCACCACGCTACAAGAGCTGGAAGTGATGTCAAACTGAAGCGATGTAGCTTTGGTAAAGGCGTAATCAGAAGCACAGTTTTGTAATTTTTTAATCTTACTTTACCTCATACGTACGTGAAACTATCTAATTGAAATGTGAAAACATCTCGCACGTACGTAAAAGTATCCCGTACATATGTGAAAACATCTTGTAAGAATGCAAAAATTTACTTTTACGTACGTGCAAGATATTTTCACATACATACGAGATTAGTGTTATCCCATATTGTTTTTTACTGTGTGGTTCAGCACTTCCATACCCTCCCACCATCATCTATACAATCAGTCATGGAAGCAAAAGGTAAGCTTGGAAACAAGCCACATTAGAATTAAACAAAACAATTCATTTGTTTACTTGTTCAATAAAATACGGGGGAGGCATGGTAACCTACTACTTTGGTCTACTGCTTCACAGCTCCCGGATGGGCTTCAATTCCAGCCCGGTCACTGCCTCTAGAATTTGTACATTTTTTCCGTGTCATGTGGATTTTTCTCCAGGTGTTCAGGTTTTCCTTTCACTTCATGTTGTGTGTTAGTTTAATTGCTGAAGCCCTAAATGACAATTTCAGATACCTATGACCCTGGTCAAGAAATGCACACAATGTAATATATTAAAGCCAAAATAAGAGCATAGAATAAATTCTGGACAGAGCTTTTAAGATTAAGACATTGGTTTTCTGTAACACACAGTGAAATAGTGACAACAATCTTATGCTAGGCATACATTGTGCAATTTTTATAAATTTTGGTCAAGTGACTACTTATACTGCATGATAGAAGTTCTAGCCGTATATGTGTCTCAAACTGACTGATATGCCACAACGAGGGCAGTCACACTTTATGTGTACACTTTCACTTATTGACATTTTGCATTAAAGCTTTACCCATTCAAAAATGGTCACATGCTTCTCAAAATGTCAATAAACAAAACAGCTGTATTGCTAACTTTTGCTGTATTGTGTTCTACAAAGAAAAGATAAAGGCATAACTGAAGATGTCGATGGTAGATGTGCAGAAAATATGGTCCTATTTTACAGTGAGAACTTGAGGTGCATAATCCATGTAATTTACCATTATGTGTGTTTATTTTGGGTTCTTCCATTAAATGTTTCCTAAGGTACTTTTGTTTTGGCCATTTAGTTGTACAGTATGTGTGTTGTTATTAGCTTTTTGAAATCAAAAAGGTGAAAATGAAAACAACAAAGGTGATACCCAAAGTACCACATTCTGTTGTCACTGCATGACGAATTTCAGGAAGTGACATCAGAAAATCGGCTTGTGAGACTGCACATGCTACAAGACAAACATATGACAGAAATTATTGTGGTCATACAACAGCTCTTTGTAAGATGGTATCACAAGAAGGTATCACAAACAATCTTCTACTGCATGTGAAACAACGGTCGATAAATATAACATTGGGCCTGACAAAGGGAAATTGAAACGTGTAAAAGAAGAAACAGGATGAATTGGTGGGTGGTTAACATTTAAACAAAGCTTCAAAACCTCACAAACAAAATTGGGAGGAAAGTTCCACATGGTAGTAGCTACAAGGCTGCATGAATAAGCCCAACATCTCTACTGTCTAACTGTTTCATATGGTATCAGCACTGTGGGCAAGTATTCTGGTGCTACAAGAAATTGTTATACAAGAGAGGAGCGAGCAGCATTGTATTGTGGGTGATTGTATAAGTATGAACCGTGATGGACTGACATCCACTCTAGGTTTGCTTTCTGCCTTAAGCTCGATATTGTCAGAATATACTCTGCCTCTCTACAACATATTGTACTAAGCAAGCTAAGAAAATGGATGTATGGAAATCCATTGATTCATACAATGCAATATTTATCTGACAGATGCAAAACATACAAAAACAAAAATTAGATAGTGTAGTTGAAGACTATGGAAGTGTAGAGGGTTTGTTTTTTTAGAAGAAAAACATTACTTGGCAGCGAGCATACTTCTGTGCATCCAAATCTCACACTTACAAGCTAAATTAGCTTATCGACTACGGTCAAGTCCTGTTGATAGATCATGGGGAGCATCCTTTTTGTCTCTTTTACCAGTAAAATAGGCATGATCTTTTAATCACATTACATTATGGAAAAAAAACTGCTGTAATGCTATCTTACTAGTAAAAAGCGTTAGTTTTGTAACTCAATCAACAATCAGCATTTATTTATGGTCATATTTTAATGGATATAGTTGGTTCACTCATCATTATGATGGCCACCTACTATAGCATATGTGATGCAATATCCCCAGTAAAAATAATGTGTAAAGTAAAGCCACATTCATACTTTATATATGCTGCATATTCATTATTCTTACATTTATTCAAAAGTATCTGTAGCATTATAAAAATTGTTTTTTGAGTAATCAAATTAGGTCTAATTGTTTACTACAAAAGTTAAATTTAAAACACTAACCACATAAGAGAATACAGATTCCAGCCTTTAAATTTGTACTAACCATGCAATATGATACAGGCTCCTGGCTTTTAAATTTATAAATATTTGTGGGTTAAAAACTGTTGGTCTATGATTTGGGAAAACTCAGCTAAACAAATCAGAATGGCATTTATACAGCACATAATGTGCCAAATATTCTTTGGACAAAGTCACTCATAGTAGATCAATACAATGTACTCCATCCTCCTGCAACAAGCTGTAAATGCCTTTCACTTGGCCGGTTTTCATCAATTTAACATTGTTAAAAAGACAGCCGGGCATCACTCCCAGTGTGTTCTTTTAAAAATAAAAACAAATCAATTTTTCTTCTAAATAAACATTGGGAAAGGCCCATTTTGAAAATATTTTCCACCATGAGAAAAAGCCATACTAGAAAACTAAACCCTTATAAAATGGATTCATAGTATTTTTTATTGTCAAAAAAAATCTTTTCATTGGTCAAAAGTCTTTAATTTGAAAACCGGAGTATGTGAATGTGTTTCCCCAGTGTGCACTGCTCTGATTTTCCCTGATATTATATATTTAACTTGTATTTTGCACATTTTCAGTATATGATTAGGTGTCTTGACATGTTGACTATGAAACACTAGCAATGTAAAATTTTTTCATGGACATTTTTATTTTGTTTGCTGTGGTCCAGTGTTGGCCTCTATAGACTCCTGTTTTCACAGAAAGTCTGCTATATCTCTTCGCCCAGAAAATATGAGATTAAAAATTTTTTTTGGCCAACAATACAAACCACATGGGTGTCTAATATAATACAAATATCACTCTGGGTGGAGTACTCCTTTAATAGGACTTCAGTATGTGTAGTTATCTCTACAGAGTTGTAAGAACATATGAAATTTGACAAAAATGAGGAGACCAGTCCATCAAGCTTGTTTCTTTAGCTAATTGCTAATAGCTAAGATGTCCCAATATCTCATCCAGATACTTCTCAAAGGTGTGAATGCTTGTGCCCAATCAATTCATAATAATTAAAGACAAAACTAAAATGTGTTTAAATATGCAGCAGTAAAACCTACCAAAATTCAAAGGTCAAACCATCTTCAAGATCCAGTTCCACAATTCAGGTTTTAACCTGCTTATTTGTGTTTCAACTAAAAACTTAATATACTTTATACCAGTGGTCTCAAACTCCAATCCTGGAGGGCTGCAGTGGCTGCAGGTTTTCATTCTAACCCTTTTCTTAATTAGTGACCTGTTTTTGCTGCTGATCAACTTCTTTTGATTTAATTTTATTAAGTTTATACTTTATACTCAATTGCTATTCCATAATCTGATTCTTGTACTGTTATGTTTCAAATTGTTTCTGTTTTTACCATTTTTCATATGGAGAAGATACTTAAGCAGGAGACGTGTAATGAGTCTCATGTCTCACAAGAAAAGAGATCATATAGAAATCATAGCATATAAATGCTACACATTTTAAATTAATAAATGCATTAAATATAATTACCTTGCAAACTAATATTGTAAATAGCAGATTAAAAACAGGAAATTAACTGTAAAATGATATGAGGATTGACATCTATTACAATCAAATATTTATCTCTAAAAATAATAATTCATCAATTTCAGTTACATCATGATGAGATCAAATTGAAAATTTCCAGCAACTTGAAATTTTAAGGAGAAAATGCAATTCTTTCAAGTTTGAGGGTTCAAATGTTACTTTTGCCAAATCTGGTTACAGCACTAAAATGTTTAAAAACTAAAAATACCTACTAGCAGAAGCCTCTTGTGGACATGAGTGGGACAAGCAAACTCAACACAAAAAATAACTCAAATAAGAATTGAACCCCATGTCCCTGAACTGAGAGTCTGTAGCCTTACACACTGTGCAACTATGCAACCTGCACGGCAGATTATTGCTTATAATCATAATATTGAGGTTTATTAAAAATGATGGGTAGTATTGAAATAAAACAATAACCACAAATTGCCAGGTGTGACACCTAAGCATTGCATTTGATTGTGTAGCCCAATAATAAGGTAAACACAGAAAGTAGAAAATTCCTTTTTTTTTTTCAAAATTTTAAAATAGTTACAAGACAGCATAATTAAGCATCTTATCTGTAGAGCACAATTAAATTAACTAACAAAGTAGCAAATTAACAAGTAGCAGTATCTTAAA
>JANRMT010062837.1:61483797-61513976 GCA_026402145.1 Polypterus bichir lapradei
TAGATAGATAGATAGATAGATAGATAGATAGATAGATAGATAGATAGATAGATAGATAGATAGATAGAACTTAATTTCTCCCGAGAGGAAAATTTAGCTTTTTACAGAAGCTCTTACATAAATAACTAGATAAGTAAGTAAATATATAAATAAATCACACACACTTTGGTCTGGACACACACCAGAATGACTAGAAAGCAAGAATATTAAGAAGAAGAAGAAGTCTTTAAAGATGATGCCTGAAGTTATGTGGAATTGTTACTTTGCTGCTGGGCCGGGTTCAAGTGGAGGATTCTTCATGTGTTGGAGTGCACTCCTTGTCAATGCTTTGCTGCTGCTTACTCAGCTTGCTGCAACTTAGGGAAAACCATTACTCTTTCTAGTACAAGAGTTCAGATGCTGAAGTTCCCTTTTTGAAGTAATGGCCGCCTTGCATCCTTCAGACTGGCTCATTGTTTAGCTTCCCAAACTGGATCAGGTTCAGAAGGAAGAGCAGCTATTAACTTTTTAGGTTTCAGAGACCAGGTTTCAGAAGATCATTCTGCATGTTTTCCTCTACCTGAGAGAAGGTGCCCCAGGAGATTCCCCAGGTGTGAGTGTCCAGCGAATATCCCAGAGTCTCTCCTTCTACTGCCTTTGACAGAAACAGCACTGCAAAATCAGCGTATTCTAATAGTAAGTTCTTCTGTCCATCTTAATTGTCATCCATTGAATTATAGATCTTTGTCCTTGCTTGAGTCCATTTTGCACTTTCTGGCTCAAGAGTTCTACAGGGGGTCCTTTAGAGGAATGTCGGTGCAACTCTGATTTATACCTTTGTTATCAGATAAAAACCAGGCAGATCCTGTTACAAGCTGGAGCTGGAGGTCAGTTCAGTTTTGTGCAGCTGGATGACTGCATCCCTGTTAAATCTGCTTTGTTAACAGGCCTGGTATGCCACTAAGGCCTAGCAGAATGGGCAATGCCCACTTTGTCCTACAGTAGCTGGCTTGTGCTATATTAACATTTGTGGTTCACATATGGATAGATATTAACTGCTTCCTTGTGTATTCTATTTCCATTTCTCACATCAAGTGTCTGTTACTGCAATTTCCAATTCTACATATTTTTTTTTTTTTCTTTTCTTTACTAAACTCCTTTGCAGGACATCTCCTTTGATTCTGTTTTACGTTTTCCTTTTCTTTTTTTCTCCCTTTTTTAACTTCAGCCATTTTAAAACAGCAGTTGCCAACTGTAACAGCTGTGGTTTAATTCCTAAACACAACACACATGGTGTGCATTTCACATAATGGAGTTCTACATAAAATTAAAGTTGCTTTCAGTCTTACTGGCTGATTCTAGTTGAAGATTCTTCCTTAAATGACTGACCTGCTACTTCACAGGCACCCATATGCCACTGAAGAATTTTTAAGTAGCTGTGTAAAGGGTGCTTCATAGCTTTCAGTTGACATCTGCTCCATTTTATGTGGACATGCTATCTTCTAGACTTCCTCTTTGTCTTTTTTTTGTATTGTGTTTTTGCCAACCAAAATAAAAAGTAAAACTGCTCTTATATTCCCCTCAGCACCTGGTTTGCAGTTTTTGACTAGGTGAATAACTTCTGTATTTCAGGCATCTGTTTTAAGAGCATTAAATGTTTTAAGCTTGGTTCATTTTGAGTATTAACTTTTGTAGAGCAACATGTTTGTGTTGAGTTAAAGGTTTAATTATTTCTAACTTGTATATAGTTTCTGTTTCCAAGCTTTCCTCCATCTGAACTACTGGCTCTTTCACTGTGTTCAAGAATTGTTTGAAGACACTCTTGGTTGGTGAATTCCTGTCTAAGTGATATTAGCTCTTTAACTTTTGTAATCTAGGAATTGCAACAAGTCATTTTGTGTTTCTGAGCTCTAAAGTTGTGGTGATCAATTTGTACCCTTGTCCTGTATAACTTGTTTCTAAAACAGTCCCCAAACTGACGTGTACTCGATTATGTTGACCTCCAATGTAACCCATTTTGGATAAAGGTTTAAGTAAATGCTTTTTGTAAACTGAAATGGTTCATCTTGCTTCTCACATGCCCATCTTTCAAACGGTGTGCATTTAAATGGTTTGATTCTGAGCCCAGTCTTTTTTTGCCATGCATGACATTTGCATGTTCTCCTACTGTCTTTTTTGCAGGTACTCCATTTTTGTGAATTTCCCCAAAGATAAAAAAAATATAGACTGATTCACAACTCTACATTGTCCATGTGTGAGGGAGAGATGGATTAGCACCTTGTCCAGGGATGTCCAGGGATGGTCTGTGCCATCAGGGTCAGGATCCAGCAAGAAGTTAAATAGAACTTCAACAAATACTGTACCCTATTTTCCACTAAACACTGGCTGAATAACTTTTAAAGTGGCAGATATCAAGTATTAGCTCTTGAAGCAAAACAGGAGACTTTAACAGCACTTTTACTCATAGTTTGACCTGCCATTTAACATTCTGTATTTTATTAAACTATCTGTGAAGCTTTAAGAATGGTACTGCAGGCTGCATAAATAAAAATAAAAAAAAATAAAACAGTTGCCAACCATGTGGGAGATCAGAGAAGCATGAAATAAAACAACAGGCTGGCATGAAATAAACCAACAAGGTGGCCAGACACAAAGAGAATTTTGTTGCCTCTTCACAGGCAAGCAGCCATATAAAAATGAAAAAGCTGCTGGAAAGTCACTCAACTAGCTCTAGAAAACTGGACAGTTCCAGAGAGGCTGGAGGGACATTGTTTGGCAAAAACAAAACACCAAAGCGACAGAAGCTACTGCAGAGTGAGAGCTTTTTACAGGTCAACTGAACTGGACATAAATAAAAAGTCGAACAAAAACAAAATGCTTTCCCTAAAATCTTTCCCAGGGTCCCCCAAACTGTCTTGAGTTCTACATTAAGTACAGAAAACCAAAAGTCTTATATTTTCCCCCCAAGAAATCTAAACCTCTTCTATGCCTTTTTTAATATTTTGAAATACATCATTGTTTTTTCTATTTACCAAGCAAAGCACACAAAAAGAGTTTTGTATGTAATGGCACCCACATATAATCACAAATGGCCATGACTGTTCTGTCATTGTAATGTTATAGCTACAGTGTGATGTCACAGGAACTACTAAGCAACCTGCAAAAGAGTAGAAACAAAAATGTAATCCTCCCAATCCTATAGACAAAAATGGAAGCTATTGGAAAGCATGTAAAACTGTGAAAATCATGCAGGATTGACTCTGGCTGTCAGTTTACATTTGAGTAAAAGGTTTAGAAAATAAATGAATATGCATTGCTTTCTCTCTATATAGCCCATATTGTGCCTATGAAAACTATTCACTTTTCTTGGTAGTTTCATTGAACCACAATCTAATGTGGCTTCTCTGACACAGATCAACAGATAATGTAAAAATGAAAAATAGATCTCTGCAATTACTGTAAATTATTTACAAATTTAAAACACAAAATAATTGATTGCATAAGTATTTAAGTCAATATTTTGTAAATGATCCTTTGGCAGCCATGACCGTCCTGAGTCTGAGCACAGGTCTCTATCAGATTTGCACCTTTTCCATTCTCTTTTTTTTTTTTTTCAAAACTGCCCAGGCATGAGGATTGTGAATGAACAGGAATTTCCAAATCCAGCCATAGATTCCAAAATGGATTGAGATTTGAAGTCTGACTTGGCCACACTAGGACATTACCAGTGTTCGTTTTATTCCCGCTCTATACAGCTTTGATTTATCCTTGGAGTCATTCACTTGATGATAAACAAATCTTCTCCCAAGGTGCACCAGAGTGTATTAGGTTTTCAACCAAGGTTTCCCTGTATTTTGCTACATTCATTTTACTCTCTACCCTCAAAAGCCTTCAAAGCCTGTTGCAGAGAAACAACTCCACAGCATGACGGTGTCACCACCATGCTTCACTCTGGAGATGGTGTGTTTTTGAAAATGTGTAGAATTTTAGTCTGATGGCCAAAAGGTGCATTTCTGCAAACTCTAACAAAGATTTAATTGTATTGTTTTAAAAAATATTATTTAAAAAATTCACCTGGATATCATCGAGAGGAGTCGCAGTGCATGGCTCGATAGCAACTCTGGTCTGTACCGGGAACTGAGGAGGACGGCTGCGAGGGCTCTGGGGGCAGATAAAGAGGCGTTTGTTAGAGGAATCTGTGAGCTAGTGACACACCATCTGTGGTCTAGCGACCCACGTCCTGCTTACAGAGGAATCAAAGCATTACGCACATCTGAATCTGTTCCTCGGAGAGTCACAGTCAGGGCGGCTGATGGAACGGTACTTACGGATTACACTGCAGTTGTGACCCGCTGAGCTGGCTACTTTGAGCAGTTGTTTAAAGCTGATCCTCCGGCTAGGACATTGGATATCTCTGGTTCCACGGTTCTTGAGGCTGATCCTCCGATTAGCTGTGAACCACCCAGTCTCACTGAGATTGCACAGGTGGTGAACCAGCTGAGGGGGGTAAAGGCTGCAGGGATCTTTGGTATCTGGGGTGAACTTCTCCAGGCTGGTGGTAAGGCTGTCCTCCTGGAATTGCAAGCAATCTTTGCTTCCATTTGGGAGACTGGCATCATCCCAACTGACTGGAAAACGGGACTTGTCATCCATATCTGGAAAGGGAAGGGTGATCGCCTGGATTGCAGCAACTACAGGGGGATAACACTGCTCTCGGTGCCGGGTAAGGTCCTTGCTAGGGTCGTCCTCAATAGGATCTGTGATCACTTGTTCACCTACCAGCGACCGGAACAGTCTGGTTTTATGCCTAAGAAGTCTACCATCGACCGCATCCTGGCACTGAGGGTTCTCATGGAGCACAAACGTGAATATCGGCAGAGTTTCTTTGCAGCCTTTGTCAATTTTCACAAAGCGTTCGACTCAGTTAATCAAACTGCCCTGTGGGACATCCTGAGGGTTCGCAGGATTCCCTCGAGGTTGCTGGATATCATGACCAGCCTGTACACTGGTACTGTGTAGGAGGCAGGGCCTCTGCGTTTTTCCCAGTTAATTCTGGGGTTCGTCAGGGGTGTGTTCTTGCTCCTACTCTGTTAAATGCTTGTATGGACTGGGTGTTGGGCAAGGTCATGAGGTCTAGCGGCTGTGGGGCATCTGTTGGTGAAGAAAGATTCACGGATTTTGACTTTGCTGACGATGCTGTGATCTTCATAAAGTCAATGGAGGCTCTGATCGTGGCGCTCGAGAGACTGAGTGAGGAGTCTGAGTGTCTGGGCTTGCGAGTGTCCTGGATAAAAACCAAGATCCAGGCCTTTAATAACCTCTTGGGCACAGCCATCAGCAGTGTGTCTGTTTGCGGAGAGAGTGTTGACCTTGTTGAGAGGTTTACTTAGCTTGGCAGTGACATTCATGTCTCTGGTGACTCTTCCTAAGAAGTCAGTAGACAGACTGGGAGAGCATGGGGGGTCATGAGGTTGCTGGAAAGGGTGTGTGGTGCTCCCAATATCTATGCAAAAGGACGAAGGTCCAAGTCTTTAGAGTCCTGGTGCTTCCTGTCTTGTTATATGGTTGCGAGACATGGACGCCATCCTGTGACCTGAGACAAAGACTGGACTCCTTTGGTACTGTGCCTCTCCGCAAAATCTTTGGGTACCGTTGGTTTGACTTTGTGTTGAATGAGCGGTTCTCAAGTAGTCCCGAATGAGGCACATTACCTGAATTGTGAGGGAGTGTCAGTTACAGCACTATGGCCATGTGGCGCGTTTCCCTGAGGGTGATCCAGCTCGTAAGATCCTCATTGTTGGGGATCCAAATGGCTGGACCAGGCCAACGGTTTGCCCACGTAACACCTGGATGCGGCAGATAAAGGGTCATTTTCGGAGGGTGGGACTGGACCGTGCGTCTGCCTGGGTGGTTGCAAACCAGAATCCCGAGTTGTTTCATCGAGTAGTGGGTGCGGCAACGCACTGTACTAGTGCATGCTCCCCAACTTGAATTGACTTGTTTTAAAAAAACAAAAGAGGCTTTCTCTTTGCCTCTTTGCCACTCTCCATTAAAGCTTTGACCGATGAAGCACAGTCTCTCTCTAATCTTTGTCAATGTAGCTTGTAACTCCTTCAGAGTTCTTATAGGTCTCCTGGTAGCCTTCCTCACTAGTCTTCTTCTTACACTGTCACTCAGTTCTTGTGGATGGAGTGCTGTAGGCAGATTTACAGCTTTGCCATACTTTTTCAAATTCCTAATGACTGATTTAACTAGACTCCAAGTGATATTCAGTGACTTGAATATTTTCTTGTCTCCATCACAAACAATGGCAGACTTTCAGTCTCCACCTACAATGCTGTGTTTTAATTAAAATGTTGCTGAACACTGGATTTAATTTTTAGGTTTTATTAAAGATATAAAAACAAATAAGCATTGAATTTACGATAATTACACATAGCTGTAAAATGTAATTAAAACTAACTGTAAGAAAAATTTCAGTGTATAAATGTTGCTAGTCATGTTACACTCAAACATGGAATTTAGGTGGAGATGTCAAAAAAATGGCAGAAGACCAAATGATTATAAAAGTAAGGTTAAAGGGGAAATTGTAAGAGGTAGAGAAAGGTGTTGATAATAAGAATAACAATGTGATGCAATTGTAAATCATACCATATTTTAAGACACATTTATACATAAAATGCTTTTTTTTCAAAAGGGTTCACATATTTCTTGCCACTGTACCTTCAAAACACTGAAGTGGGGAAAGCCTCGGGGTGCTGTGAGGAAAAGGTGCCTTGTAATAAAAACTGGAGTTCTTTAGCTTTTCATGTTCATATTTCTTGCTCACATTGTTAAAAGAACAGATTGATAGGCAGAAAAAAGTTTGGAGTGTCAGCTGGTAAAACCCCGTTTAATGCTGGATAGCAAAAACAAGAAAAATAAAGAGCACCTACAAGTGTAAAGACACGTTGGCATAAATAGATGAAGTGAGTCACAAGTCTGGTTCCTCAATGAACGCAACCTCCGGTAGGTGGGGTATTTTTATATCAGTGTCCCAGAAGGGGTGTGGCTTTGCCACAGAAGTGAGAACAGCATCAGTCGTCATCTGGCTGGTGAACGTGTAAACTATGGATGGGAAAGGAAATGAAGTTAATAAAAGTGCCAGCTGTCTACTTGTGGTGTTACTGCTTACCTTATCAGAGCCCCAAAGGCACGCATGCTTAACACATTTCTTGGTTTTAGGAGGGAATGCTGTTTAAAGTGCTATATAAACTGTGGATGGACAGGGGCAATTTAGTCTCAGTTAGTAAAACTCCAGATAAAGCCTGCTTTCATTATTTTGGCTACAGTCTCAAGACTTAGTTTTTACTGGGTGACAGTAATTTACTCATTGTCATAAAAGGTCAGCCAATTACAGCTAATATATGTAAGCATTGTTATTAATTTGCTATTTTAACGTATCTATATAATAAGCTGTTCATTGCTTTTATTCATATTTTTATTCATGCTATTATTCTTTATTGTAACTTTTGTTATTTCTAAAATGTTAAGCAGTACATTTGTGTTGGTTAATCTGGATCAGTAATTAAAAGCCCAGATGGAGGGGTCTCACATTTCTGTTCAGGTTAGTAGAAAATGTGTTTTAAGTAAAATTAAGAAAACAATTTTTAATGTAATTATTTATACATAGACTTAATTTGTGCTTTTGATATGGAATTGTCTTTAACCGATCGCAAGATTGTTTAATAAAAAGAAAAGGCCATTCCTTCTTCTGGGGTTGAAAACCAAAAGCCATATACGAACAAAACATGCTTCATAAGCATAGACAAAATGTACAATAATTACTAGTTTGAGAGAGGAAAAGAAATGATGGACAAAAATCCTGTGTACAAGCCAAATAGAAAGAATTCGGTGAGAACCACTTAGAATATATGCGGCAAAGAGAAAGAATTATGGATATAATTCATTTAATTTTGCCATTTTTGGAGCTGGTTTAAATATAGCTATTATATTAATTATAAGAATTATGTAAATAAGTAAGAATTGCTGATTTACTTAAAGAAGCAAATAAGTACTTCACAAAGTGATACTGGTATATCTTAACAATACTGGTATATCTAGACAACACGTGAAAGTCAAGCAAAATGACACCTTTGTTGGCTAACTAAAACAATAAGAAATTTACAGGGTGATGCAATATCACCTGAGTAAGTTACACATGCGCAATTTGTTGCTGGAAGCTATGCAGCACTTTATTCCAACCCATTAACTGTAAGTGGTGACAGCTGCTTTTTAAATTGTGTTCCATTTGAAGTATTGGGTAAAGCAGTTCAAGAAGAACACCAGCTGTATCCTCTTCAGCTACCTACAGGAAGGAGGAGCAGACACTAAATCTACCAGCTTCTCACTACTTTCTCTTTTTTCCATTTTTTTCTCCCATCAGCTATTTCTGGTTGTCAGCTGCTCATTTATAACCACTACCCATTCCCAATTCAGTTATTGGTCACTATGCTAAAGAAAATGTATTGTCTTTTTACAATGTTCATCTCTATTAAAAAAAAAACACTTGGGTTAGGCTGGTACAGAGGTTAAGCAAATAGTGTGTGGTACGTTACAATAAACTGCTGAAAAATGTTAGAATTGTGAATGGACTGCATCCTTCTAGCACTCTCCTTACTAAGCATAATGTCAAGATGTCTGAAATTAAAACAAGTGTATTCATGTTGATTTCAAATAGCTATGGGATGGATGCACACCCTGGAAGAACAAGTACAAAGGGAAAGATTCAACAAAAGCTATTACCCCTCCATGTCAGGCTTCTTCCATGGTGCCAAGCCCTCTTATTCAATGTGTCCCTTGGTGGTTCACCCTCATGCACTGCAAGGACTACTACTGTCCTAGCCTCCTGTTTTCCAGCACTGACTACTTTGTTTGCCAGTGTAGGATTTCATCATTTTGTAATTCCCTTTGCATTTTTTCTTGCCTTTTTCTGCTTGCCTTGTACTACATTTCAGTCAATTCTTCACATAATATGTAGTATTATCAATATTCTTATATGATACACTACCGTGGTTGTCCGTTTGTCAGTCCAGCATTTTAAATCACCTGCAGCCAGCAAACCGTTTGAACTATTGCCTGAAATTTGGTACACATATACTAAGTGACATCTATGATCCGCTTTAGAGGTGATGATTGACCTTCAAGGTTATTCCTCTTTTTAGTTTTATTGTATCTTATTGTAGAATCAACTCTCAGCAACGTCTGTGCGGCACGCCTTTCTCATCCCTACCACCTACACCATCACTTCCCCTACCTCTTCATATCTTAAATCATTCTTGGGGCAGATTGAAGACTTAATTGCCAGCTTAAGTGAAAAGTTAAGGGAAACATACTAAGTAATTTCAACACAAACACTGACTTAATCAGTTTTAATGTGAAAAGATGCCAACAAAAGAAGAGAAGAAGCGGGCCGCTAGGGTGGAGAAAAGAAAAGCTGCTCAGGAAGCAGTAAGTGCATCATCCTCTTATCAAACAAATGCTAAACGTAGAAAGAGTATGAAAACTAGGAATGCTCAAGTCAAGTGTATTTACTGCACGTTATCATGCAATGCACCATTATTGGTATGTAATATTTACCTTATCAATTAATTTTTGAACAAAATCACTTTTTCTTTCCAGGGAGCTTTGCATGGCCAAAGGAGTCTGTTGCAGAAGCTTCAGATGAAACAAAGGAGCTAATTCCTGGTGAGGTGCCAGCTCATCACAGGGCAGAAATATATTCACACTCTCTGCTTCAATACAGAGTCATAAATTAAAATAATATGATACAGAATGGGTAAAAAGTGATCTCTCTTTAAATAAATGTTTCTCTCCACTTGTATTAGTGGTGTTGAGTGTTATTTACCATGTACTGTAGAATTTAGTTTTGCAGTTATCTTCTAGGATGTGTATTTCACATTTTCAAAGCATCACATATTTTGTTTTCTTGCAGTTGTCGCCTTTTTAAATCCCTGTAGTCAAAATGCAATGGCCGTCTT
This sequence comes from Polypterus bichir lapradei, assembly GCA_026402145.1. Classification (NCBI taxonomy): domain Eukaryota; kingdom Metazoa; phylum Chordata; class Cladistia; order Polypteriformes; family Polypteridae; genus Polypterus; species Polypterus bichir. The sequence goes on from JANRMT010062837.1 coordinate 61,493,796, forward strand.
TAAGGTCTTGGCATTGGAGGTAGTGCAAGGATGCATCATTGATGCAACAGTATAAAAGCCACTGCCTAATCATCTGCATCATCCTAGATACAGAAAAAAACCCTATTCCATGGGTGTTAACTCTCCACTAGCTCTTGTTTTTGACTTGGATTTTGGCCTCACAGTTTTGTTTGGTTGCCATTTCTCTTGTCTTCCAAGTATTTCACCCATGATTACATTCTTCTCCTGTTCCTATATTCTCCACAACAGGCCATGAAAAGTACAAACAAGCAGCAGAGAAATTAACCCAAGTTTCTGGAATTACATTAAAATATACAGTATATCATCATGCTATTTATATTCATCACATATCACAATGACTTGTAGTAGTAGCAGTATTGTCATGTGGACATATGCTGAATTAGAGTATTATTATCTTGAATTTAGTGCAAAGCGTATCATTCTCAAAACCAAGTAATCCATCACAGGGTTACAGAGCCTATTTCAGCAGAACTGGTAGGGATGACCGGCCGGGCCATCCTCTTCTGATCAGTTTGGATTGACCAGTCAACCCTAACACACACATCTTTGAATGTGGGAGGAATTCAGAGATCCTGGATGACAACCCACATAGGCACAGGGAGAGTGTGAAGGGATTTACAGAAATTAGATTTGTCACAATGTATCAACTATAATGGTTTAAGCTTTAAATATTAATCTGAAAAGTTACAGAAAGTTTGAAAAGTACAGAAGCTCAGTGCAGGCATGCTGAAAGTTCTGCACTAGGATATACAATGAGATGCAGTAAGCATCTTGTATGCATTCTTTTAAAAAGCGCATTGTACTTAAACATTTATTTAAGAAAGCAATTGGATAACACACTGTTTTATTCATTTGATGTCTTTTTAGCATATAATTTATTTTAATTTTACATGTTCTTAGTAATAATTTTTAAAGACAAGTTGAACCCAAGCACTAGGCAGGAAGACAAAAGCTCCTCAACCAGATCCTCATAGTTTTCCGTCTTTGTGTTCCCAAGAAACTTGTGGTGTACATACACTTTTTTTTTTACTTTCTTCAAAAGGAAGGCTGTGTACTTGTTTACTGTTTGCCAACCTGTTATCCGGTCAAGACGATAGATGGACAAAACCGACCTTAGATATTTCTGTATAAAGCATGTACACAAGAATTCCCAATGTCTTGGACATAAAAAGGCATTTTTCTGACATAAATATGAATTCCAGGCTGTTTTGACAGAATAAGAAAGGAGAAAAAAAATACTAAATGGCAGCAAAAAATGTGTAGGAAATACTTAATTTTGGGGATGGCTCCATCTCCGCTAATGTTAACACAGAAGATAAGTGCCAAATTTTCAGCTCAAAACATACTTCAAATAATATTATGAGCATGAAAAATACTTATGGCATAAAACAAAATGCAGCTTATTAAAAAAAACTATTTTTTTTTAAACTGTTTTTCACTAAATGTGATATCTTGCAAAAACACTTTGTGGTGGAGAGATTCCAGATGCAGAAATGGATTCAGCAGACTGACATGTATAAAGTAAACTATTTTTGTTTTTTGCACAGAAGTATTTTGTTACAAACCAATGTTTTTAGATGTTTTGTTGATTTTATATAGGAGAGGTGTGCAAGTATACCAAGAAATGTATTGGCATTCCAATGAGGATTGGCTCATATTGCACCTGTTTCTCTTTTCTGGATAAAGTCGACTCAAAATAGGACAGATTGATATACAATATGATTTATCTTGAATTTAGTTCTGGCTGCAGTTTATTCCCATCACTTTGAGTATTATGGCTTTGTGAAAAGTAGGTGAATAGTTGCATAGCTGGGCCTATGATGCACAATAAATTAATGTAACTTCATGAAATGGTGGTTTAACACTAGAATCCCTGAAGGCTTCTTCTATTTGGGCAAATGCACCGTTAGCATGGCACTGCAAAATCTAAACACTAGTGTGGCGAATTTCTCGCATACTGAAGTGACTATAGCTGCAGGTGGAAGTCCCATTTTACTTAAGGTGCCAAGCAGAGTTGTGTTGCGGTGCAGCAAAAGCAGTATGAAGAAGCTGTCTGTTGTTATGGTTCTGCCTTTGTCCAGAAACGGCTCCGTAAGCTTTATGACCACACACTCAGAAAATCTTTGCGCTGGGTTGTAACTCAAAACACAGTTCTCAACAAAATGTTTCCAGATGCCCGAAATTGCAGTAAATCTGTCATTTTTTACATGTTTTGCATGGGTGTCTTTGTTGTCAAAGCACAACTGTTACATGATAGTCTGATAGTGGTCGCGAGACATTGTATCTTTGATTGCTGGTACAACAACAACATATAGTTCTGAGCTGGAATCAACCAAAGGAGCAACTGTGGTCATCGCTGCTCTTGTGAAAAGAATGGAGATAAATGCCATCAACTCAGAGAGGGAGAGGCAAGTTTGCTGTACCACGTGAACATCACTGACAGAATAAAAGTGTATATTTTAATCAGTATTCAAAACGCAGAGCACCTGAACTCAAACCCAGAACCTTTTGGTTATAAGGCAGCAGTTCTTACCGCTGCACCATCCAACAATACATAAAACATTCTGTTAATTGACATTTGAGCTTAGGTTTTTAACTCATTGACAGCAAAATGTAAATTGAATGATTTTTCTTCTTTGTTTATATTCTTGAATAAAAGTGCACATCTTTATATGATATTTGGACTAAAGTCTTCACACATACAATTCACGTCATTAGAAGTATAACATGGAAAAAGTTTCTGTTTTAGGTATGTGATCAGCATTTCTTGCCTCGCATTTCCTGCCATCCTACATTTACACAGATCGTTGTTGACACAGAACACACATGAAATGTATGGATTCCAAATAACAATATATCATTTACCCTATACAACTCCAGGCACCTCACACCCAGATAAACACATTTGAGCTCTGAGAATTTTGTGATTGACTTCAGCTCCATCGGGGGATTTAGCAGGCTGCTTGCTGCTTGTGCTGACTGACACATTTGCAAAACAAAAGACACTGATGAGGAAAAGTGGGAAGGAATTTAAGGTGGCCCGGGATTACAAGTTTCTTTGTAGGCTTCAGGAATTCTAGTGTTAAAAGTTCAAATACAGAGCATCAAACTTCTTGTTATCCTTATAGCTCATTCTCTACTTTAATTACCCACAGAAATAAACAGAAAGTGTGTAATTGTTTTGTCTTGGTGCAGTCGTTTTTTAATCTATTTTACCCTTTTGACTCTTTATTGTGCAGACTTTATCAGAATGCTTCAAATTCCATAGACTTACCACTGTTTCTATGGTATTGTACTTTAGCACTTCTCCCACCTTCCCTTCTACATCTATAACTTCAGGCAATTGCACAGAGTAAAAGGACAAGCAGGAGTTAAGTTGTATATTTTAATAATGTATTATTGATAATATTAATAAAATGATAATAATGAAGCAAAGTATATGTGAATATTTTCAACCATACAACCTGATAAATGCTAGATGTGTAGTATCAGGTGCCACACAGACTTGTAGTTAATCGAATGTCAAGTCATCGTTTCTAGTTGGTTTTCTTCAGGACCAGCCACATAACTGTCTCAATATGGCTGCCGAGTTGTGTTCCTCCTTGTGTTCTCTTCATGGCCATGGTATGAGAGAGAGAGAGAGAGGGGGAGGGAGGGGTAAAGCGACCAAGTTTATACATTCCTGTCCAAATCCTTAAGCCAATAGTGTGTTGCGGTACAGAATGGCCTCAGATTCAAAACCAATCCCAAACAGCCATATTTCAAACCAATGGGTGCACACGCTGTCTTCTCACACCTACCATCAAGTAGTGGATACCATTTGTTTAGCTGAAGCTTGCCAGCTAGGTAGTTTCATGGCCTTCCAGCAGGGGATGGCTCATAGAGTGTCCTGCAAAGAATCCGACTTATTGGTTTGAGGCAAACCTTGTAATAAATTTCACATCCTGAGTCAGTCCTGAAGACTCAGAGGTTAGTTAGTTAGACATGAAAATGTCACTAAGCTTAATCTATACTAATAAAAGGCAAAGCCCTCACTGACTCACTCACTCACTCACTCACTCACTCACTCACTCACTCACTCACTCACTCATCACTAATTCTCCAACTTCCCGTGTAGGTAGAAGGCTAAAATTTGGCAGGCTCAATCCTTACAGCTTACTTACAAAAGTTAAGCAGGTTTCATTTCGAAATTCTACACGTAACGGTCATAACGGTCGACAACGTCCGCCTTTCTTATTTATAGCCCCATCTTCACGAAATTTGGTAGGCGGCTTCCCTGCGCCAACCGAAACCGATGTACGTACTTATTTCGATGGTATGACGCCTCTGTCGGCCGCCATATTGAACTTTCCAACGTCTCTAATTTTCCAACTTCCCGTGTAGGTAGAAGGCTAACCCCATCTTCACAAAATTTGGTAGGTGGCTTCCCTGCACTAACCAAAACCGATGTACGTACTTATTTCGGTGGTATGATGCCACTGTCGGCCGCCATATTGAACTTTCCAACGTCACTAATTCTCCAACTTCCCGTGTAGGTAGAAGGCTGAAATTTGGCAGGCTCATTCCTTACAGCTTACTTACAAAAGTTAAGCTGGTTTCATTTCGAAATTCTACGCGTAACGGTCATAACGGTCGACAACGTCCGTCATGTTGAACTTTCTTATTTATGGCCCCATCTTCACGAAATTTGGTAGGCGGCTTCCCTGCACTAACCGAAACCAATGTACGTACTTATTTCGGTGGTATGACGCCACTGTCAGCCACCATATTGAACTTTCCAACGTCACTAATTCTCCAACTTACCGTGTAGGTAGAAGGCTGAAATTTGGTGCTGATTTCGGTGGTATGATGCCACTGTCGGCCGCCATATTGAACTTTTCAACGGTCTTTGTTACTTATGGGCCCATCTTCAAGAAATTTGGTACGCGGGTTCCCAACGCTAACTGAATCCTACTTACGTACATATATACGTCCATAGCCTGCAGCTCGGTCACCGTGTGAGGCAGCGTTGGGTCCCCTATCCCAACGCCTCCCACGTTGTTGGCTGCCTGCCTATATAAGGCCGTCCGTCGCTCCGGTCTCTACATTCCTTTCCTTGCTTCGCCATGGGATTCACGTCTCCCTGCTGATAACTACAGCCTTTTTATTTAATCCACGGCTTCTCCACTGTTATATTGTTCATTTATTACGATTATAGTTATTGTTTAGGTATTTTAGACTTACTTTACATTGTTCAGGTACCCATTTACTTTATAATTCCAACCGTACTGCCATTAACATGTCTATCGAGGTGATCACCATTGATCAAAGAACAGTCACTTACCGAGTGGTTTCCATGCCCAGAGATGGCACCTACCTTTTCCATTCTCTTTGTTACATATTACATGGCCAGATCAGGCTCACTCTTGATATCCGGAGGAACAGTGTGTCTTATGTATTGAATGACTGGGACAGGTTCAAGGTGTGGTTTAATTTTCTTCTTAATAAAGCAGTACTTCGCCGCTGCGAATCGCGGGCATTTTGCTAGTGAATCACTAAAATTATAACTGGTATGTGTAGCTTACAATTAAAGACATTCAAAATATTTATTAACTTATATACAAAATATCACTCCACCACAATAAAGATTTTAAGCCATCTGTTGTTGCTCCAGGTTTTGATATACTGACCAACAGTCAACAGGAGACATGTGTGACATATACACAAGAATGTTTCCTTTAATTTAACAGAGCAGTTTATTTAAAAATATGTACTATGGGGAATTAAAATCAAAATTATAACTGCTTCATGAAACCAAAGCAATCAAAATAGGTGTGAAAGCCCACTTAAATACATTATTCAGTGAGAACAAGAGATACAAATTTTAAAAACCTAATTATAGTAATCCCTATAAAAGCTATACAAAATATTTTTTTGTGGAATATATATTTTAATAGATTTGTTTCAGACTCTAAAATAGGACTCCAGGGGAGTTTTGGCACCAGTATTGCCAAGGCTGTAATTTTAATAGGTTATACTGTTAAAATTACTGCAAGGCTGCAAAATGTACATAGTTACACATTAACAAGTTTTCTTAAATGTACTGTTTGCATTTAGCAACCTAATGACATTAAAGACATGATTGCCAGTATAAATAAACCTGCAATCCCTTCTAGGAACTCCAAAACCACTAATTAGTCAGTTGTGCATAATGAATTATTTCATTGGTTTCGAGTCTGGTGAATGCCATTACAAATGGACACATTTTAGTTCACTTTCCCATTACACAGACCCTCAAAACCACACCACCTCAACAGAATGCAGATTTGGGGCTGGTATTGACATATGTAAAGCTGGAAATGTAAATACCTATTAAATATACTGTATTTCTCAAAACCAACGCAGCAGGACAGTTATACTTTTATGAAGCTACTTTTCATTATTAGAGTGTCTTAAGCTGGAAAAGGATTTGTGTACAGTACAATGTATGCCACTTGTAAAAGGTCTAATGAAAAATATCAAGTGTTAGAACTTTTAGAAGGACCATGGTTGAGAAGTATACTAGAATAACCGTATTTATTTTCAGTTATGATTTCTACAAATTATTAATTCATGTTATTTCTATTTCAAGAGTTCTGAGGAGTGACTGAAAGATTAAGAATGCGTGTACAAGGGCCCCAAATGAGGTCTAGTGTGCTGGGCTCTCTCTTTCTCATGACAGGGACAGGAACTCGGCAATATACGAGGACCACAGAGTAGATCCACAGTTTCTGCAGAATGAAAGTCAATCTATGTGGTTTGAGATTATCGTTAGGATGCCTCCTATGAGCCTCTCATAAGATGTGAACCAGAAACAGCCTAATGGGAGAAGACTCAGAGGCAAACCCAAGACAAGCCTGAAGGAGTGTGTGTCCCGACTGTTCAGGGAGTACCTGGGTATTCCCTAGAAGGGTGCTGGGAAATTGCTGGAGATAGGGAAAGTTGGGCAACTCAGCTCAGCACATTGTTATCACCAACCTTGATACAGAAGGAAATTGAGTGAATTAATAAATGGCGAATTCACAATAATAATAAGGTCAGTGTATATTATATTTATTTGGGAAAAGTGGAAGGAAACTGAGTGAATTAATAAATGAGTAATTCACTATCATAATAAAGGCAGTTCAAATTATAATTATTTAAACATGAACCAATGGTTTTAACTCCTGAAAATAAAACACTTTTTAAATTATTTGGTCACTAAAGATAACATATGCTGAAGTAACAGAACTCCAAATCAGTGATAAATGTGGTTTTCTTGATAATAGCATCTTGGTACAAAACAAAAATACTGACTGGCTAAATTAGCTGAAATTAAACAATTGACTAGTTTGATGAGAGTGTAAATACCATTCAACATTACTTAAGAGGAAGATGTGTAATTCAACTATTATGCTAATTAATATCAGCATGTAAGCTTTTAATTTCATAAAGATGGATTTTTGATGATTTTTTTTAATGAAACACTAGCAGCTGTCATCACCTCACTGTCTTTTATCCTCATTTTCCACCAGTGGTAATTTCTGAGTGAGTACAAAACTGGGTTCTGATTACACAATAAATTGCAAAACCTTTAACACACTACTCTTCATTTCTTATGGAGCCATCTAGACATCTTATCTTAAGCAAAATTGCACTTATTTTACATGATTAATGTCTGGAGATTCATAAAACAATCTCTAAAGATCTCTAAACAAGTAGATGGCTGCTATTCAGCCTCTTAGGAAGCCTTGTCTCTTATTACAGATAACTTCTTTAATCTCTGGCATATTATGAATGAAAATGTTAACCTGTCTACAACAATAACTGTTGGACCAATTATGCATGTGCGTCAAAACAACACCTTTCAGGATCATCTAAGGCAGCTTTTCTCAACTGGGGTTCCATGGAATCTTAGGGTTCCTCAAGACATCGCTAGGGGTTCCGTAAGGGTAATGAATAGCAGTGGCAAATAAATAAAGTTGAACAGTGCAACAAAATAATAAACTTTCTCCAAAAGGAATAAATTCGAATTAGGGTTAGTTGTATTAACACTAGAATTACCAGAGCCAACGAAAAAACTCGTAATTCCATTCCACCTTAAATCCCTTTGCACCTCTCCGTCAGCTTCTTTTGTCTTCTAAATGTGTCAATAAGCCCAAGCAGCAAGCAGCCTGCTATTCCATCCCCCCACTGCCTCAGAATGGGCATAAAGTTCTCCCAGTTCCTGCCTTGATTGATTATCTGGGAGTGAGCTACCCAGAATTGTAAGGAGAAATAATTTGATGTGTGTTTTGTGTCTACAACAATCCAAGTATAAATTTTTCCTTGACCCACAGCTTCTTGCTTGAATATATTTTCACTTAAATGTTGGCATATATTTTTAAATAAAATAAAAAAAAAACCTCTTCAAGCTTTCACTGCCTCTCATCAGAAAACTGTTTAAGTATTTATTAGAGAAAAGCAAAACAACACATTTCAACCAGCTGCAAACATAACATAACAAATGAAATAAAAACTTATGTTTTTTTTTGTAAAAATTATTTAAAAATTTGCAACCATACTTGCATGTTTCTGTGGATAGTATTTGTAATCAGCAAACACCATGTAGGCTGATCACAAACAATTCACATCATCATATTCCTTTAGCATCTCCTCATGCACAGCGGTTATACAGTTTTCTTGTGTTTTATTTTGTGTGCATCTTCTCATTTGGAACTGTGAGCAAGAAGTACAGAAAGGGACAGCTTATTAAGTTGTACTACTCTTCAACAAAAAATACACTCCAATATTTAAACTTCTTGGCATTAATCCTGAGTGTCTCTCTGGCTCAGAATTCTATGTAAATATGGTTAAGCTTAAGTGTCTCTTGGGAATAGCTGTATTGTTCACATATTCAACATTAAGCTTGAACAGCAGTCTGGACAGTATTCTAGTTCCATATAGTGAAAAAAACAACATCATGCTTTAAAAAATCATGAATAACTTTATGATTTTGCCACACTATGCTAATTTATTAATATTCATGAGTGGGACAGATCCTTCAACCAAAACACACAGCGTTGTGCAAATGAAAAAATGTATAAAGTCAGTTTTAGAAAAAACTGAAATGGGACCATTAGTTGAATCAAGTGAATGAAGTGATAGTGATGACAATGTGAATTGGCTGTCAGACGATACAGAAAAAGAAACTAATGCATATGGCACTATATGAGCAAACTGTCCTGATATGCTTGGTGAATTTGATCATGTGAAGCTTTAGTATGGCGTGCCCATTGTGCAGATCAATCACTGACATTCTACTCTCTCATGCGCAAGTAACAAATAAATGTAAGACAATTGTACCAAGAAGCACGTATTTATTTTCTCTCCAGACTGCAACATCAAGCTGTGTCTTGGTGACTGTTTTTAAAAAATATCACATGAAGGATGTGTACTAAATCTTTATCAGTACAGCAGTGCACATATACCTTTCCTACCGTATTTATGTTGACATTTTGAGATTTACATGTTTTTGTTACAATAAACATTTTCTTGTTAAAACGTGCAGCAATTTTAGCTCATTTTTTGTGCGGTGAACATTAAGCTAAGGAGGTTCCTCGGAAAAAGTATAAGATTTTTCAATCAGTTGGACACAAAAAGACAAAAAATAAAAAACATACTTGCTTCACAGAATAAGTATGTAAGCATCCAGCAGCATGATGAACTATGAATTATAACACTCTCCACATCAGCAGTCTGCACACATTTTGGAGTCTATGAGAAGCTTCTGTACACAAAACATTGGATTTTTACTTAGACTTGTTTTGTTGCATCGTCCCGCTGCACTTTATTGGTGTCGGCCTCCTTGACTGTCTCTTACATTGCCTTTCACAGTGGATGGCAACTCCTTTCTCATTTTGTTTACAATTTAGTATTGAGCAGTCTTTTTGGCAAGTAGTTTATTTCCCATGTAAAGTTGAACTTTATGAGGTTGTTTTTGCTGCGTTGTTCTATTTGGCACTGCATCACCCCTTTCTCAGTTGCTGTTACTTTGACTATTGCTCGTGTTGCCTGTCACTGGAGCAGTCAACCCCAATCCCATATTTTTCACTGTACTGAGCAGGGTTGTCCTTTGACAAAATACCTTGTTTGCTAGGAAAAGTGTAGTGAAAATATTATCAGCACTGACATTTTTTGTATTCCAGTATATTTCTTATTTGCACCAGCATGTTTTCTAAATTTGATACCAGACCTATTGGCTTTGCCTGACTTTCACACTATCAATGGGTATCAACAGTTCACCAAAAATAACTGCTCAATGATTGTTCTGCTCTTATTTATAACACATGATATAGCTCTGCACAAAGTATGCCAAGTGTCTCATAGAGTAGCAAAGTTGTCATTATATAATGTTCACAGCCAGCATCAATTTGATGTGGGGAAAGGAGAACATGTGAGATGGCATAGTATGGAGTGAAGAGCCATCTTCACAGCAAGCACAGTGCTGGAAGGTAGCTCACAGACACAGAAAACCCAACAATGTATGCAAAAGTGAGAAAAAATAGTCTGTAGAAAATACTGTCAAATCATGTTTTCTGAATTGAATTTTACAATTACAACAAAATGACATTTGCATGAGAGCCATTTAGAAAATGTCAAGGAAAGACAGGAACATGAGATGCACAATATCCATTGACGTTGTCCACAGTGCTTTTAATTTTAAGTTGCATAGTGTGCCAGTGAGGCTTTATCTAAAGTACTGTGTGGAGTTTTTGGCCTTTATGCTACAAGATGTATATAAAGGTTTAAAAAAATGAGACTTATTCTAGAACTACAGAACATTAGCTATAATGGAGTTGGACTTTTTTCTCTTAAAAGGGGAAATTTTGTATATTTGTGGAAAAAGTTATTTTTGAATAATTACAGATTGCAGTTATTTGCTTAAGACAACTGATTTTTTTTTTTAATAAAAACTGTTTACCAAGTGCTTTCCAACTGAAGTCAATGAGCCAGCAGCATAACCATAAAACAAAGACCTAAAAAATTCCTTATTTAACAAAAAATATCTCCTGTGTTTCGTAGATACTTTTATGAAATCAAAATTAAGTTGATTAAAAATCTACCATTACACTTCATCACTCATTACAGTTCTCAGTTCATAAAAACTAGTATGGGTGAAATGTTTAAGTGAACAGTAATAGAAGTGAAGGATGGAGCAGAGTGAGATGGAAGTGCAATGTGATAGTAAATCACATATTCCAAAATAAAATATATGCCTGTGGTATTGTAACAGTAGTAGCCTTATTACTATAATAGTGAGTAAATGTGTATACTCAAGATGAAAATATGCCTGTGCTTTAAAACTAAATTTAATAATCCTAATAATTTTAAGATATGTCTGGTAGTTCTTAGCTTGGATATCAATACCAATAATCTATACTAATAAAAGGCAAAGCCCTCACTCACTCACTCATTCACTCACTCACTCACTCACTCATCACTAATTCTCCAACTTCCCGTGTAGGTAGAAGGCTGAAATTTGGCAGGCTTATTCCTTACAGCTTCCTTACAAAAGTTGGGCAGGTTTCATTTCGAAATTCTACGCGTAATGGTCATAACTGGAAGCTGTTTTTCTCCATTTACTGTAATGGAGATGAGCTTGAACCCCGTGGGGGCGGAGTTTGACATCATCACGCCTCCCACGTAATCACGCAGTACGTAGAAAACCAGGAAGAGCCCCAAAAAGCGCTGAAGAAAACATGCATTATATAATTGAGAAGGCAGCGAAACAATAAGAAGCGAGCGAGTGATATATACAACCATATTCATGAGTTCTGCTACTTCGGAAACAAAGCACAGTGTAAACCTACACTTTAAATTAAGTTCATAGACAGGCTGCCGCTGGCGTTTGTAACTTAGTGCCTGCCCATATAAGGCCGTCCGTCAGCAGCAATCCAATAGCAAACTGCCACGGGTAAATATTCACGGGTGAAGGACTGTGCTTATGCAGAGGAAGATGACATAGTCAGGGTGGTGTTTGGCACAAACTCAGCGAAACTGCGAGAGAAAGTTTTAAGTACCGGGACTTCGGTAGCATTAGATACAGCCATGAACATAGCACGACATGGCAACAGCACAGCTGGGAAACTTCGATGCATGTACACCGAGCGGCTCACGTGAACTGACGCAGTGCACAGACAAAAAGCAACAGTTCCGAAAAGCGCTGAACAAAAACCGAATTACACAATGGAAAAGGCAGCAAAAAAATATGAAGCGTCTGATAAATACAAGATAAGTATGTAATAAGTACAGCTACTGCAGAAACAAAGCACACGGTGGAAAAAGTGAATGTCCCGCTAAAGTAAGACAGTGTTAAAAAAAAACCCGTGCATGCAGTGTGTCAGGTCTCAGATAAAGAAGAAGACGAGCTGTTTATTGATGCAGTAAGAAACAAATCTTTTTCATAGCTTAATTAACACACTACGTCTCCGCTGCGATACGCGGGTATATATATATATGTATATGTATATATATATACCCTGATCTACATACTCGAATAATGAATACTTTATTCGCAATCAATGATTGTTTTGGTAAAGCCATACTCAGTGTATTCATTAGATGAACGGTAAAAAAGTAAGAGCGAGGGGAGGGTCACTTATTGAGGCATGCAGGCAAAACCACATTAGCACGCGGGCTCGATGTACGAAAAAATATATCTTTTCAAGTTCTATTTAGTCCATATGTGTCAAATTCAAGGGCCACGGGCCACATCCGGCCCGGCGTGTAATTATATCCGGCCCGCGAGATCATTTTATATACTGTATTATTGTTATTAATGGCCCGGGTATATGAAGCGCTGGTAACACAATAAACTACAGATCCCATAATGCAGCGCTTCACCTGCCTTGCCGAACACTTACCGCGTTAATCAAGTCTAGCTTGCAAGTTATTGCGAAGCTAGCCCACACGATGCTTAAGAGAAAAGTTGATTCTGAAAATAGAGCCTTTAAAAACCGATGGGAGGCTGAGTATATGTTTACTGACATTGCCGTTAAACCCATGTGTCTCATTTGTGGAGCTAACGTGGCTGTAATTACAGAATTTAATCTAAGACGGCACTATGAGACAAAACATCACGGTAACCTGAAAGACCTGAATGCAATGCAGAAGATACAGAAAGCAGAAGAATTAAATAAGAATCTGACACTTCAGCGGACGTTTTTACCCGTGCACAATCACAAAGTGATTTCAAGTGAAGCTGCTTTTATGGGAGACACAAATTCACCAGTGCAACTTGCCCCACTTTCCCTGTTGCCAAGTAATGTTGAACCAAGTCGTCACTACGGTGTTCCCAAATACGCACTTTGCTGATAAACTGAGCGCACTGAGTTTGCACGGCGCTTTGGTGACTTTGAAGAACAAAAAAAGTCTGTCTACATGCGGCTCGAACCTTGTGCATGTTTGGTAGCACATATCTGTGTGAGAAGCTCTTCTCAGTGATAAAGACTAACAAAACAGCACACAGGAGTCGCCTCACTGATGAGCACCTGCAGTCCATCCTGAGAATCTCCACAACACAGAACCTCACACCAAACATAAACGAACTTGTTGCCAAAAAAAGATGCCAGGCGTCCAGCTCTAAAATGACATATGAGCAAAGACAACTGAATGATTTGATTTGTTATTGCTGAAAGGAACACATTTTATTTATATTTCCAGGTTTTGTTATGCAGCATGTTCATATTTGAATTTGTATAATTTTGACAGGATATATTTTTATGGAGAGCAAAATCTTTTGGGATATTTAAAATCTAAGTTTATTTTTTATATAAAATTACATAAGAGTAAAGAAATTTGAATGTTTGTTCTTTTAAAGTTTACTTTATTTCTAACTTGTATAATTTAGACAGGATATATTTTTATGGAGAGCAAAATATTATAAGTTGTTTAAGGTTTGAGTTAATTTATTCAGGAATAATATTCCTGTCTGTTTTTACCATTCCTACCAAAGATATTTCTGTCGACTAAATAAAAATTCCTTCTATTTAAAATTTAAATAGAACTTGAACAAATACGATAGTTCATAATATCCACGCAGACTTGCACGTAAGAGCGGGAGTTATCCGTTTTAACAAGCAGCGTCTTGCACTGATACGAAATAGCTGTGTGTGTATATATGTAGATATGTATGTATATGTATATATATGTTTATATATGTGTGTGTGTATGTATATATATATGTATTTGTGTGTATATATGTGTGTGTATGTATGTATGTGTGTATGTATATGTATGTGTATATGTGTGTGTGTATATATATGTGTATATGTATAGATATGTATATATATATGTTTATGTGTGTGTGTGTAAATATATATATATATATATATGACAGCAACACTCATCACTCACAACAGTGACAAAACAATTACATTGACAATCATGTTACGTTATTTTCAAAATGTTTCCTTTTCTTTTTCATTGCTTCTTTAACACACTACTTCTCCGCTGCGAAGCGCGGGTATTTTGCTAGTAAATAATAAATTACACAACAGTGCTGCCGAATATTTCAGAATATCATTTTGAAACCAGTGAGACCTCATATCTGTCAGTCCAACAGACATCTGGAAAGGTAATCATGCTGCATGATGAATTTAATAGGTTAAAAGCTCTTGAAAGTTATTATTGCATTTCAAAATATGTTTTCTCCCAGTTTGATATACATAGCTTAAAGGTGAACCGAACTGGAAGAGTGGCATTAGCATTTTAATTCCAAAAGTTTCTTGTTAAGAATCTGTTTTGCTAATCACATTTTCTTGAATTATTTACTGTCTTGCTAGGTTTGGAATGTCTAGGGGATGATGAACTTGATAAGTTGGTAGTAACATCAAATTTAATAGGTTAGTTATCAATTTAATATCTGTATTTTGATATAAGTCACTTGCTTAGTAAACATGTCAAGTCAGAAACAGATCCCAAGCCACCAGGCTCTTAGGCCTGACAAGATGCTAAGCTCCTCTTCTTAACTCTTGCCATGAGTCAGAACCAACCTATGAACATGTTAAATAAATAATAATAATAATAATACATTTTATTTATTTGTAAGCGCCTTTCTAAACACTTAAGGACAACGGACAATAGACAAAACACAGATTATAAACAAAAGTAAAATACAAAAGTTAAAATCAGACAGAGCAATTGTAATCAAAGAGAAAAAGCAGTCTTAAACAAATGAGTTTTAAGTTTAGATTTGAAAAGTGAAAATGATTCAATATTTCTAAGCTCAGGTGATAGTGAGTTCCAAAGCTGGGGAGCAGAGCAATTGAATGCTCTGCTCCCCATAGTGGTAAGACAGACGAAGGGGACAGTCAAGTGGATGGAGGTAGAGGATCTAAGGGTACGGGAGGGAATGGCAACATGGAGGAAGTCGGACAGATATGGAGGGGCAAGGTTGTGGATAGCCTTCAAAGTTAGTAGGTGAATTTTGAATTGAATTCGGAACTGAACTGGAAGCCAATGAAATTGCTGCAAAACGGGAGTGATATGGTGAATAGAGGGGATTCAAGTAATGATGCGGGCAGCTGAATTCTGGACCAGTTGAAGCTTATAAAGAGATCTGCGAGAAAGTCCAAAGAAAAGGGAATTGCAATAATCCAGACGAGAAGTGACAAGGCTATGAACAAGGATAGCAGTGGTGTGGGGAGTGAGGGGGTGTGAATACAATTAATGTTAACCAGGTGGAAATATCCAGACCGGGAGATGTTACTGATGTGGGACTGAAAGGATAACGTACTGCCAAGGATGACACCCAGACTCTTAACCTGTGGGGAAGGGGAGACAGAGGAATTATCAATAACAAATGACAAATTATCAGTTTGGATAATGTTGATTTTGTACCAGTGAGGAGAACCTCAGTTTTGTCACTATTTAATTTAAGAAAATTTGAAGAAAACCAGGGTTTGATTTCTGCTGTGCAATCAGTAAGTGAGGAAGGTGGAAAGGAAGCAATAGGTTTGCTAGTGAGATAGAGCTGGGTGTCATCAGCATAACAGTGGAAGCTAATGTTATATTTATGAAAGATATTTCCAAGGGGAAAGAGGTAAATAATGAAAAGGAGGGGCCTCAGGGCTGAAGTAACAGCAGTGGGTTGGGATCAAGGAGGATGAGAATAGTAATTAAACCAGAATCAGCTACCATAAGGAGGTCATTAGTAATTTTTATAAGTGCTGTTTCTGTACTGTGGAGGGGACGAAAACCAGACTGGAACTGTTCATACAGATTATTTTGAGATAAATGAGAATGAAATTGAATCGCCACCATGTTTTCAAGAATTTTGGAAATGAAGGGTAAATTAGAAATAGGATGAAAATTACTGAAATTAGTCGGATCGGCACCAGGTTTTTTCAGTATTGGGGTTATTGTAGCAGTTTTAAAAGATGAAGGAACAGTATCAGTAGTGAGAGAAGAGTGGATTATAGCAGAGATAAGGGGGACCAGAGAGAGGAAGCAGGCTTTGACCAGAACTGTAGGGAGGGGATCCAGCTGACAGGTGGATGGCTTAAACTTACAGACAAGATCTGAGATTTCTGGGAAAGCAGGAAGCTGAAAAGAGGCGAATGAGTGAGTTGGTGGGTGAAATTCAAATTAAGTACTGGAGGAATCTGTACAGAGAGACTGATGAATCTTCTGGATTTTTTCATTAGAAAAGGACATAAGGGAATTACAAAATTCAGTTGAGTAAAAGTAAGAAGGTAAAGAATCTGGGGGTTGTGTGATATTGTTAATTTGTTGTTTTCTATTTATAGTGCATAAAAACATTCCAATAAGTTAATTTTATTAGCTGAGATAGAACTTACATAAGATTAGTTGCTTTGCATGAAAAGTTGGCAATTGACGAAAACACAATAGCCTATACAAGATTTACAATTAATAATAATAAAAAATACAGTAAACCCTGCTATAACACACCCAGAAATAACGCAACATTGGTAAATAATGTGATCGTCTTTTCTACAAGTGATCACAAACATTACAGTCTTGAGTTCTCTTGAACTGAGACAGTCCTTGCTAAAGCCAAACAAACAGTATAGCACTAGATTTTGTGGATACCAAAACTATGCCTGAGTCTTATAGCAATAAACATGATCTCTGTTTAATATTCCATCTGTAAAGAAACGGATACAATCACAAAATGAATGCTCTAAATGAACTTAAGAATAGAGGCATTACATAAATCACTAATAAATAGTACATTTAATATCTTCTTTTTCTTCTTGTTCTTTTTTTCCCAGTTCTATGTGGGTGGTGATATGCCTGATTAACCTTCTTCATACAGCTTGGTCCTACATCTCCTCCCTAGTCAAGATCTTTTCATTCAGATTTTCCTTTACTTTATCCATCCACCGGTTGATGATTTTATTGTTTTTACACTGTAATTGGGTGTTTAGAAAGGTGTCTTGAAGAATTTTCTAAATTGGTAAGAAGGAAGTCTATTCCATATACAAATTTGGTCAGAAGGAAGCGTGAATAACTGCGTAAAGAATCAGAGAATGTATACATGACTGTCATAGCCTCATTGAAGCTAAGCTAAACAGACCTAAGAAATCCCATCTGGGTCTTGCCTAGGAAGAATCCTTTCAAAACCTCCAAAAACTGAAATACAATTATCAAAAACCATACTGAAAAAATGTAAGATTTTAAGAGCTTTCTTTGACTAGTATTAAAGATACTTTTTAAAACAAGTACATCTTTTTGTGCATCTGAATATCTCCACTGTGATTATTGGGAGGAATATGTAAAGGTCCAAAGCATGAGGTGCAATTCTAAAAGATCACATTCCCAAGGAACATGCACCCGATGCTGGATACAGGGCTATTCAGCATATTAGGAGGATGTTGCATAGGTGAGCACAAGGACCAGTAATTGAGAAGAATTAACATATTTTTTCTTTGTTTCATTAAATTAACCGTTTATTCCTCATGTATGTTTTGGTTGATAAAGAATTATTTTTGATTAAGAAAATTACAGTTGATAGGTGTGTTCGCATAAAATATGTGAAGCACCTATTGCAATAGCCATGTCACTCTGTTAGTCTGTGTCTGTCCACATGAAACAACTCAGCCCCCTGTGGATGAATTTTGTTAAAAATGTGGCAAAATTATTATTCAAGGAAATTTGTAGAGAAGCTTCTATTATCATTGAGATATCCTGAAAAGATTGCACTGTACACATTTTTCAAATTTCAAAATCTCCCATTGAAAACAACTGGCAAATATGCAAACTTGTTTATCTTAAAATGGAGAAACTTTCTATTTGACTTCAACTATAAATTGGTTTTCTGCTTTAATTTTCCCTTAACAGTGGTTACATCAACTTGTATATTTTGTATGTTTTAAGCCTTTCTATATCTGATAACTGATACTGAGGGCAAAGAGATCCCCAATACAAATTAATGAAACGCCAATGGACTCCACAGGGTATAGAGGTGCTGTCACTGGATGATTGTGAGCTCACGAACGGGACTGCTACTCTCTATTGGCAAGTCCGGCTGAGTGTGTGCAGAACCCTCTGCGTGAATCTCCCTCTTCCGATGCTTTAAGTCATAACTACGTTTAATGATATTACTGTGATCTTACTCACCATAAAAGTATAAAATGCATGCAAGAAAAACAAACAGTTATCTAGATAAGAAAGAAGTACTATGTGCCATATAAGCACTTGTACACAGAGCAAACAAAACATTTTGTCAGTACTTTTTATCATATACTAAAGCAAGCTTGTAACTCTATTATCTGCAGATTATAACAATGTACTGTTTCACTGTCCGTCTAATTTATCTAGACATCAAGGTGATGGGGACAGTTACAATTTCAGCCTATAAGTAAATACCTGAATAATATCAAAATGTCCTGGTTGTAAAAGGCTACTCATATAATGAAACACTGCTCTGCCCTAACATCCTCACAATTTATATTAGGAAAATATAAATGATATTCCATTCAGAACCCTCCACAAAAATCTGACGGGCAAAGCTCGATTAAAAAAGTTGAAAAGTTAAATTTGAATAGCAGCACAAGGACAACAAAGAAGCAGCCAAAAACACAGAGTACTGACAGTTATTTGTTTCAATTTCAAGCACTGTGTGGAATCATATGTGTTCATTTGTTAATGTGTCCTTTTTTCTTTATTTCCATGCCCTGAAACCTTACTGCTGATGATGAGATAAAGCAGGCATTGAACCAGTGAGGATGGATTTTTATGTTTGAGCATACATGCTACACAATTGTACTGGTTTGGGACTTTGAAAGTCTGGTCATCCTGTAATTTAATATTAAAGTGCCACATTCATATGGTATTAATAATGGTCATTCACTGTAATAAAGCTTGCCTTTCATATTTGTCATAGCTGAATAGTTTTGCAAGACCCATTTCATGAAAATTATTATATCCGACATGCTTAAGCACATAAGAAATTAATTACATAAGTATTTTTACTTTAGGTTATGTTTTTTCTGCCCTCACGATTGTGTGTTCATGCAGCTACACAGATAGTGAACAATAACTTCAGTAAACCCATTTCTTGTTCAGAGTGAGGCTTTTACTGACAAATCTTTTATTCTTGGTTGTAAAAGTACAAAACACAATACAAAGGGTGCTCTCTGTATAATGCTCACACCAAACAGTCAATACAGAAATACATTTATGTATAAATCAATTAAATGTGGCAGATAAACATCTTGACAAGCATTTACAAAATAATTATTTAAATGAGAAACTTAACAGGTGTGACAGATGGTGGCCTGTGCCATTACCCGACAGGGACACCTCTGTAATGGAAGGATAGAGAAGAGTTGATTTATGAAGGGTGCTGTCTTTCCTGAACTGCTATTTGCAGCCCCCCTGGGGTGTAACAGCCCCTGAGAGTCCCACAGGGATATATGAGACTTGGTATAGGTTGGCCCAGTCCTGTTGGGTTGCAGGCATACTGCCAGAGGGAGCTGCTTTGGGCTTCCACCACACCTGGGAGTAATTCCAGACCTCCCTAATGATCCACCTGGAGTTCTGCCAGGTGTAGCTTAAAAGGATGCAGCTCCTTCACAGAAGTAAGCCGGAGTTGGAGGACAATGCTTGCAAGGAGAAGGAGAAGGAGAAGGAGAAGGAGAAGGAGAAGGAGAAGGA
>JANRMT010062837.1:61513986-61599847 GCA_026402145.1 Polypterus bichir lapradei
AAGGAGAAGGAGAAGGAGAAGGAGAAGGAGAAGGAGAAGGAGAAGGAGAAGGAGAAGGAGTGGAGTGGAGTGGAGTGGTGTACTGAAGGGGAAAAACAAGAAAAAATGGACTGCATATTGGTGCCTTATTCTTGTGTACTGTTTGTACTAGGCTGAAGTAGTGAGCAAGGGAAAGTGCTTCCCAATGCAAATAAATGTATGTGTTGCAGATATTGGTGCCTGTGACTGTTGGGTCAGTTGTTTGGGGAGCTGTCTTCACACAGGCATATCTTCACCAAAGCTTAACATGAAAGAACCTATGGCACCTTATGTCTGAAACTTCACTAAACTGCCTTTTAAGAAAGGTGGATTGAATAAATGTAATAAAGTAATATTTAAAACAATACATAGGTGACAAAGTTTGAGACAAAATTGTGAACAGAGTAATGTGAAGATGGGGAGTTTGTGTGTGTCTGTGAGAGCAGTCATTGTGATGGACTGGAGTTCTGTCCAGGCCTGTTTTGAAACTTTTTCCCAATAAAGGTTAGGATAGTCTTCTAGCCCCACCACCCTGAAATGCTTTGAGAAGGTTCTAGAGCTTACCTACTGAACACCGGTCTTTGAAGACCACAGTGCTTGCACAGACCTCGAACGCACCTGCATGTTATGATATGAGTACATTTTCTAACTTGTTTTTACATTGGGATTAGCACATGAATTTGATGACATCTTGCAAATCAAAAAGCAGAGGTGATGTATAAAATACCTGGCACATGATTAATCTATGTTATCACCACTATACCCAGCAACATTTGAAAAGTTTTCTTACCAAGTCAAATTTGTACATAACCTCTTTAGAAAAAGTGAAGTATAATACTCCAAGTTTTTCTAATTAAATAATTAATTATAGCTTTCTGTGTATCACCAGTGTATGAATACTTTGTGTTTAAGGTTTGATGGATACAGTACTTAACACAAAGGTGCTGTAATTTCCATGATACTTCATTGATCTTTATAACAAATGTGCCCTAAAATAGCTGTTGGTATCATTTATAGGGAGAGGTTAGTAGAATAACAGCCTGGTGATTCAACTGCTCGGCATGTGGAGTGTTTGAGATGTGAAAGAACATTTATTTTCTTCCCCTATTTCATTAAGTTTTCTTGACGTGCTGGTCTCTTGATGTTTTATACTTTTATAGACATTGCACTTTTGCAGAAGAATCTGTTTAGAGTTAGTGCTTGCTCAGCCTGAACCATCTTGAAGCTCAAATGTTGTGAGCTGATGTGTTACATTCCTGTATAGACCAGTCATCTATCTAGTGCAGAAAAAAGTTTTGGAAATTGAGTTTTTAATGGGCTGAAGCTGAAATGGATGTGCCAGTATGTTTACAGTTTCCCTTTCTATCATCCCATGTCTGCATGTCTAAAGCTTGAGCATGTGTTTGGCGGAGTAACTGTAGACCTTTAGTGGCTAGTCTATTAGGTTGCTGTTCCTTAGTTTTCTTTTATTATTATTCTAGATGTATTATATAGATTTATTGGGTCACTACTGTCATATATACAGATCATAATGAAATTCTTACTTAAAGTGCTTTTTATGTCTATCTATCTATCTCTTATACAGTGCCTTTCATGTCTATATGGACATTTTGACAGTATTACAATAACATAACAGAGCCAATGTTGATAGCATTGCATGAAAGAAATGTGTTTAACATGTATTATGTGGTATAATCTGAGATCTATTATGATCAAATAAGTTTGTATAAATAAATACAACTGAATTATATTTTCATACAACAGACTACAAGACTATGGTAACATTTAAAGAAAAAAATCACATTCTTGTTAAAAGCATGACATTTTCTAGGAATCATTGCTAAATAGGAAAGGACTACAAAGTAATCAATAGCAAAATAGGAAAGATATTAAGTACAAACAAATATACATTTAATATACAATCATAAGCCCTCTGGTGGGACCAAAGACAATTGCAGTTGTCAATCTGATGGACGGTTGCCAAGTCAATAAATATCTTTTCTATGTGCCTTGTTTCTCTACAGCTTTGAAATTTTATTTTACCATTACTGTGAACATTTTGTAGAGGATAATTAAACGGACTGGAAACAAAAAAAATAAATTGTGCCTGTGCCTAATTGTGTGAACAAAATTTAAACTGACTGTGTTTCTGTAAATTATCGTGTTTCGGGTTCAATTGTTTAAGTGTGTTTTGATGTTATTATTTTTTATTATTTTTACTTTAGTGGTGCCCTTAAGGCAGTTTTGCTGTTTTGTGCGACTGCCAATGTTCGATTGTTTTTTATGATCCACAAATTTGTCCTTTTAAAGGAGGCCTACAGTCATGGTAAGGCAACAGTTCTGATTTTAATTAGTATTGACAGTCTCAATCATTTAGGCATCAATTTTGCGCTGTTGATCCTTTGGTTTTGGGATTTAACTGATCTAGGAACTTGTTGTTAACTTGGATTTTTTCTACATTTTTTTTTTTGCTTCATTAGGAGCTAGCTGGTTTAGGTAGGCACTCACATTTGTTCGTGTACAATTAGCTGACCAAACCAAGACACCTCCGGAAGGTGTTTTTGGGGTGATAACTGGTTTTATGGAGCCAAGCATTGGGTGTCAGTGGGTTTAAAGTAAACCTTAGCCTGTAATTTATTTTGAAAAGACGAAATATTATTATTATTATTCAAGAATATCTCTGTCTCCAGAAAGGTAACAAATTTGGAATCAAGCTGAGTTTGTAACTTTATAGTTGGATGATGTTGATTTAAAAGGTGCAAAAAGTTATCAAATTCCTCCTTTGTGTAAGTCCTCCAAACACATCATCAACATATCTGAAGTATAAGAATGGGAAGCGGGGGCACTTACCAAATGCCCCCTCCTCCCATTCCGCCTTATAAATATTGGCACAGGAGAGTGCAAACCTCTTCCCCATACTGTAGGTGTACTGAAAATTATAGATTTTATTATCAAATTCGAAATCGTTGCAGCCCAGACTGATTTCCAAGAGTTCTAACAAATATCTGTCAGGTCTCTCTGGACTCAGATACCTCTTAAAAATATTGGCCACTGCCTGAAGACCCAAAGCAATATCTATATTAGTATATAGTGACTCAACGTCCATTGTAAATAACAGTGTACCAGATGGAATTTATGTGTTTTTATTATTTCTAGAAAATAATAAGTATCTTTTATGTAACTTCTATGGCGTTGTGAGATAATGATCTATGTATTCAACTATCCGGTACGATTCATAAGAACAATCCAACACAATTGGCCTTCCAGCCAGTATTTCAAAGGGAACTGACCAAGATTCTGGAGGTTTGTGTATTTTGGGAAGTAAATAAAATTTCCTCAGAGGTGGTGAAGCCGGACCAGAAAGATATTTCTGTACGTAATATAGCCTTCCTCTAACAACTGCGATAGAATATCCAATATTTTTTGTTTTGTTTGTATTTGAATTGTTTTTACGATAGGTCTATAGTACAGAGTATTTTTTAACTGACACCAAGGTTCATACAGATATTGTTCTCTGTCCATAATCACAGTCATCGCCCATTTATCCACTGGTTTTATTATTATTTCCCTGTTTTTACGCAGGTAACTGAGGGAAGCTCGCTCTTCTCTAGTTAGATCATCCTGTAAATGTTCTATAAAATTAAGATCCTCTAAATCATTCCAATCCTGTTCAATTAAATCCAGGATTGGTTTACTAATTTTAGAATCTTTTCGAGTCCAGATGGAAGGCTCCATAAATAAATGGGAGGAATTACTTGCCATATAATCAAAATAATCTAACAATTTAAGCTCCCTATGGTATTTGCACACATCTTGCCTGATCCCTTCTGTAAGGGAGTTGGAATAAATTTCATACCTTTTTGTAAAAGGGAAATATCTGAATCTGTCAATTTAAACCTTCTAGAGAGATTATAAATATTCACATCCATGGGTGAAATTATTTTCCTGGGCCCATCAAAGAGTTTAAAGCAGTCTGTCAATGACCCAAAACAAAATATGCTGTCTCTGCCCAATAGATTTCATCACCCTCCAGTATTATTATAGGTGTATGGGATTTGTGCTACGTAAATCTAAGCACTAGGAAAAACACTAGTTGTTGTAGTGATTAAATTCCTAAAATAAAGTTTTATGATTTTTGGTAAATTATCCAACATCACATTACAACCCCAACTGAAAATAATAACTTCTTGATTTTATTATTAGGTTTTAATCTTTTTTATGATTGCTGTAATGTGTTGTATTTTAGCTCCAGGAAAACTATCTGTTTGTATCTGATCATCAAAATATTGTGGAATTCTACTCAAATTAGAGTCACCAATTATCAATAAAGGCCTAGTCGGATATAAAACTCAATATACATTTTTATTTTTTGTGGCTAATCTGGTGAAAAGAGTTCTGGTTAGGCAGGACACAAGTCTATTCGAGGGTAAACACACACATATACAGTTAGTTCTGCAATGACACCTAGCCTGTATGTCTTTGGACTGGGTGGAGAACACCCAGCACATACATGGAAACCAGGCAGACTCCATGCAGGGAACACCTAGGACACAAACCCATTCTCCTTAAAACAAGACAGCAGTATTGCCACTGTGCTGCCCTGTTTAAAACTCATACTCTTTATAAATATTTAGCTTATTTCATGAAGAACCTGTTTAAAAACCCAAATTTTGAAAATTTATATAAAATCCTTTTTTCCATATTCTCAAACCCACCTATTCCAATTTCTGGTTGTGTGGGGAAATGGTTATCCCAGCCAAACTGGACACAAGAGGAGAAACTGAGTCTGGATGGGGCATCAGACAGTTGAATAGCTTTTTGTAAATGATCTTGTCCTAAAGTAGGAGGTGTTCTATTTAAATAGATACATTGAACCTGATTTGCTCAGCTATTCCATTTATAAGCAATTTACTTATTCATTGCACATGAAATTAATTCTATTTTCACACCACACATTTCTGTATTATTCACAACTTCTGACTGTATTGTAACATTGAGTGAGTTCTAGGCAACACAAAGAAAACAAAATTATAAAAAAAAATGGAGAATAATTTAAGTTTTATTCTAAGGAAAAAGAAGCAAGCGGTTCTGAAAACTTTTCGTTTTAGTTTTTTTCTGTGGCATTATGGTAGAGTACAAATTGTCTGTCTGTTTCAGAACTGCATATGCACTAAACAGAATCTGATAAGCATTCACATAATGTGCAATGACAAATCTGTGAATGTGTCAATTAGCAGGAAAAAGTAAAGGAAAATTGATCAGAAGCAGTTGCAGTGAACAAAAAATAAATAAATAAGTGAAGAGCTATTATTGAGGATACATGGATAACGACTGTTTTGATGGAATAATTGTGTTTGAGAAAAGCAGTCTAGCCACAATATAAAGCTTTGAGTTCAAGTTCCACTTTATTGTCATGAGTACATAGTAGAGTGAAATTCTTTCCCAAGTCTGTCAGAGATTAATGAAAGTAATGCGATACCAACAACAAAAGAAGACAATGAATACAATCATACATTGACTGCAACCTATACTGTACATTCAATGCATCTGTACATGTGACAATATTACTGCTACTTCTACTACTACTATATACAGTATATATATTTTTATACATGTAAAAACAGAGTAGAGAAAGCAGACTTGTGTCCTTCAGTATCAGTGCCTGCTGAGTGGCCTTATCACCTGTGGATGAAATCTGTCCGAGTCTTGTGGTGTGAGTGCTAATGGTTCTGTGGTGTTTAGCAGAACAGAGAGGAGGAGGAACTGCAGGACTTCTGAGGTTTTCAATGGTACTGCTTGCTTTCTAATACAATTCTTGTTCTATATGGATGGGACTTGTCTACCACTAATATTTTATCTTGACTTCCCCATTCTCTTTATAGTTTGGTCCAGATCTAATTATGCAATTTTCATTACGCTATAACTTATTAAGTTTATTACATAGAAAATCACCCAAAAAATCCCGGACCATCGAGAAGTGTGCGAACTGATGACATGAAGAATTGTCTTTGTGCCTAACTGGAATCGTCCCCGCATAAATGAAAGTCATCCAGACGATCTGCATCTGCATAATTAGATCTGGACCACCCTGTAGTGATTTTTCAATACTGAGCAGATGCTACATCATTGTGTTAAATACTCCTGATAAATCTAAAGAAGTAAAAATGTTGGTGAGCCTTCTTGTGTTGATGTTACATCTCATTCTGTGCTTACAGACACAAGTTGCAAATGAGAAGGTGAGAGTAAAAAAAAATAATGGATCAATGACAACACAAGGCATTTAAAAATGATAACTTAGCCTTAAACACATTTTCATATGATGGAGATCAAAACAATGTTTTAATACAAAAACATGAAGAAATAATATAATTTATTACAGGTAAATTACACTAGAGACTACCAAAAATTAAAATGTTATAAATGGGCTGCATGGACTAATAGAGAATTGAACTGAGGTGCTAAATAGCAAGGCCAGATACACGAGTGTCTTAGGATAAAATACAGCTCACATTTTTAGATATCTGAATCTCAGTTTGTGATATTTCAAATAAATTACATTACATTCTGTCTTTTTAAAGATATTTTTAAACATGGTTCAGATGTTTGGATTATTTCAGATATCTCTAAAAAGTTAATTTGCCTTGCCATATCTTTGCAATCTTGAACTAAACAAAGGACGTGTGGATGGAAGGATGAGGTTCTAGGTTTCACCTAGAGATAAAAAAAAATATAAGGAAATGGTAAAGGAAAGTGGTGACATTAAAAACAGTGAAAGCATATGTTGCCACTACCCAAAAAAAATAGAAAGACAGATTTTCTCATATGTCAAGAAAGTCTAGATAAATTGAATTTCTGCTGACATTAGATAGTAGTGTAGTGATTCTGAGATTCTCAACTCTTCCATAAACAAGATAAATATAAAATTTGTATTACACCAATTGTAAAAAAATATTCTCAGTTAAGATTATTTTGATTTTGTTTTTTTTTTTTTTGTTTTTTTTCTTTTGCCACAATATTTCAATACCAAATAAAAGGCTGAAAAACAGTAAAGGTATTGTTACTTGAGAAACAAAATGGTAACAGTTTACATTGCGTGTCCATAATTACACTGTAACTACTATGTAATTATCTGTATAAGTGCAATGTAACTACGAGTTATTACTCCGTACTTACTGTGTAATACAAAGTAACATTATAGTTAATTACTCAGTTGACATTGTTATTCCACAGTTTATATAATTACAATGTAACAATTTATCACTGATCCAAAAACAAGTGTACTTACATAGTTACATTGTATCTGTACTTTCAAAATGTAATAAAAACATCAGGGTATGTAACTACAACTATGTAACAGATGTTCCATGGTCTGGGCAATTGTAATGGAGAATAGCAGTGATAACTGCATAGGTTTTCGATGATATTTCAAGATCTGTTTTAAATGGTGAAAACACCTTTGCAAAATGGTTAACGCTTTTGCCTCAAAGATCGATTATCCTGAGATGGAATTCTGTCTGGAGGCTCCAGCAGACCCCCGTGACCCTGTGTTAGGATATAGCGGGTTGGATAATGGATGGATGGATATGTGTGTAAAATTTGTACGTTCTACCCATGTGTCCCTATGTCTTCTTCATGGGTTTTACTGCCATATCCCAGGGACGTGTAGGTTGAGTGCTGGTATGTTTGTCAGTGGGCCTTGTAATGGGATGGCTCCCCATCCTGGGCTGTTTCCTGACTTGTGCCCGGTGACGCTTGGAATGGCTCTGCGACCCTGTGTACCTTGATTGAATGATGCAAGTTTGGCAGTATTATGTTAGGGATGGGTATAATAATAGCCCAAAAAATTCAACAATAAATAGTGTAACACAATTACAAGAATGTGACAAATGCTTGTTTAAGCAAAACATGTCAAGGAGGTGCCCCTCTATATTTTGAGAAAAGCGTTAACCATTTTTCAAAGGCGTTTTCACCATTTAGAAAAGATCTTCAAATATCATTGAAAACCTATGCAGTTATCATTGCAATTCTCCATTAAAATTTCCCAGACCATGGAACATCTGTTACATAGTTGTAGTTACATACCCTGATGTTTTTATTACATTTTGAAAGTACAGATACAATGTAACTATGTAAGGACACTTGTTTTTGGATCAGTGATAAATTATTACATTGTAATTATATAAACTGTGGAATAACAATGACAACTGAGTAATTAACTGTAACGTTACAAAGTATTACACAGTAAGTACAGAGTAATAACTCATAGTTAAACTGTACTTATACAGATAATTACATAGTAGTTACAGTGTAATCATGGACACTTAATGTAAAGTGTTACCAAAAAAATTATATGACACTAAGATGAATACATGCCTGTTGTTAAAAAGCATAAAGTAAACAAGTGGTTTCTAGGCAGCACTGTACCAAACACAAGCCAAGCTGATTTTGGACAACCATTAATTACTATCCATTTACTGCAGTTTCTGTGGTACAATACAGTCGCTAACTTGGCTATATTTTGATTGTTACGCAAGTAAAAGAAGCTAAGTGGGATTTTGCTTGATTGTGCATGCAGACGAGGCCTAAGTAAGATACAGATTGGAAGGCACCATGGGAGCGGCAGTGGAGAATAATAAAAACCCTGTCAAATTAGCATTCATATGTGCATTTTCACATTACATTTATGCAAACTGAGTTAATGCTCATGTTTGAAGAAACAGCGCAGAAACTACAGGACTTGTAAATGCCTTCATGTTGCAAACAAATTACTTTCTTTTTCAGTTTGACAGATTTCCTTTTATTTGTCTGACAGCTTTGTAAAACTCCTTGTAAAGTCAGGACATGGAAGACAAACTGAGTAAGAGTTTAAATATATAAGTGCTTCATATAACAAGCTATTCTCAAACACATTTTAAATGCATTTGTTTTCATTACTTATAAGAAGCTTCCTTAAGTAAATGAAATGCAACATCAGGAAGAATGGATTAATATTTGCTGCAAGAAAGATCTGCAGGCAATGCATTGTGGCCTTTGTGTATTCTGCTTTTTTAAAAATACTGTAGTGACTCTAATCTGTGAGGAAATACAAAGGTAAGAATATGCAAGGGACAGAGCCATGGGTGATGTTATGCACACTCATTTCTATGGGTGTGTTTTTGAGATATTTGGGGATTTCAGATAAGTGGAATCTACTTCTGATATGTATTTTGTGATTTAATTTTTCTTATTTACCTGTCGTTGTTGGAATTGATCACATCACCATGATCGTTGTGCTTGTGACGTCATGTGAAACTAGCTTTAAATATGGTGGCATCTGCATCAGTTATCCCTTGTTGGATGAAAAATCTTTGCTCTCTTCAGTGTTCATTAGCTTTACTTAAACTAGCACCTAGTGTTAGATTTGATGCTTTGGTTTGGCCTCTTCAACATTTGACTTACAATTGTGTTTTGTGCTTTGGTTTCTCGTTCCTCAGTCTTATTTTGACCCTTACTGTTCCTTTCAACGTCGCTTCTTTTTATCTCATAGATAATCCTCAGGTACTCTGCATCTCCTCATCAGTTAAGCATAATGGCAGGTTGGATTGAATAAGAATGAGAACACATATGAAGAGAACTCATGAAGATGGTGAGGTACCTTACTTGCAGTCTCTCCTGAGGCTGACAGGAGGAATTAGTCAGGGTCCCGTTCAAAAAAGCATTAATAAGCATTCCTTCCAAAGGCAATTAGCTGCTGCTTGTCTCCATCCTCCACTGCACCTCACACTGTGAAAGAGAAAAGCAAAATTATAATATAAAAAATTGCAATGAACATCCACAAAAATTAGCAATTGAATGATCAGTACATGTGAGTTTCTTCATCTTGTCTTAGGCTATGTACTATATGTCCACAGATGTAGGAGTCTAGATGGTCTATGGCGTACTCAACCATAATCAACAAGTCTTTGACAGCAGCAGTACCCTGGCCTTTTAAAAGACTATCTACTTGGGCAGAGCAGATATTACAGTTATCACTTGCTTCTAGGGACTGGTACGTGTGTGAAATTTGCACAGATGCAGGGAGACCTAAATACCACAATCTGACCTAAAATTAACAATGAAGGAGAATGAGAGATAGGTGAGATAGTCATTCACCTGAATGGAGGAACTTGTTGAATATCTCAGTAATATCATAATGTTGTGTTGACATCATTTGGCTGAAGTATTGTAAAGTGATTATATTTTGGTTAAACAGAAGCTAAAGATAACAACACTTTATACAACATTGTAACTTATGAGACACTATTGTTGTTCAGTCTGCAGAATTCCACTTGTGCTCCTTGTTCAGTTAGGCTGTGTTTGTTATCTGCTGCAAAATGTGATTTCTATAAGCAACAAAAAGAGAAATAATAGTTTCTCTGCCATTTAATTATTTTGTTTAATATGTTTGAAAGTGAAGGTTAAATATTTTTCTTGCAGAAAATGCTACAGATACGTGAGGTGAACATTAATTCTAGTTTATTATTTATCAACTGTATAATTTAAAACTTAAAAAATGAACTGATAGACTATCCATTTTTCAAAATCTGGATAGTGTTTTGTGCTACATTTTCAGAAGTGATTTCAAAAATTAATTATTAACAATTTTCCTTGTTTGAACAAAAGCTTTACTACATTGAAATATGTTCTCTAGGCTAGAGTAAAATCAATCATTTTCCTGTTATTGATTCAATAAGGCAAATGATTGAAAATAAAAAAGGATAAAAAAAAAATCAATACTCTAGAGTTGCAAGAAATATTTATGAAGTTCTAGTCTACAATAAATCTGATTGTTATTGGAGAAAATACTAATTTCAAATGCTGTAGATCCTTTGATATACCATCAAAAATATGCAATATTCATGAGGACTTACAAGATGTATTCCTAACATCAGAAAAGACTAAAGCAAATTAGGAAAGAGTATCAAATGTGAATCCTTAATGACAGTTTTCCCTTTTTATTGTGCTTTACAATTTTATTTTAATTTTCATGTTAGTGTAACTGCATTTCATTCCTGACAGAATTATGTTATGAATACACTGCAGCTTTAAATTTTGTAATATTTTGCATTATTTGGTCAATTGTAGATGTTTATATATTGACTGTTATGCTAAATCAAATACCATAGTTTTCTATGGTGAACCTGTCATTCAACATGGTGTTATTTGGAGTTTCAGGCTTCAATTAACCAACATACTTTCTTTTTGTGTGCTTCTAGTCTAAACCTTGAGGCCTAATACAATTTAACCATTCAGACCACCCATTCACATTTTATTTCATCGCAACAGATCTGTGAGTGTTCCTGGTTTGCAAGTAAATCTGACTAGTATTCTTACATTGGGCTGGGCAAACGTGAAATGAATTTGAAAAGAAGGATTTTATCTGTCACTTTATTGATTGGATTTAATAGTACCTATCGGTGTATACCTTTTAAGATAACCTGGATGAATACGGAGCTGTGAATAAGAACCAGACTTGAGTGATGTCCTTAAACATAAACTGGCCTGAAATTTTCAGGTAAACAAGACATGCGTTTTGAAGTAATGCTGTTCAACACATTAATTATGGTGCTGGAGTGTAGCAGCATACTGCATGTTGATTAGCACATGCAAGTAAGAATTTCACGGTACTTTGTGTTACTGTAATGACCCTATAAATCTAAATGAATATTTTTTTGCAACTGAATGTTATTGGTATTACCATCGAGTGACTGTGTATTCCGTTTTGTGTCCAGAATTTCATCGTCCTCTAAGAACTTTGAGGACAGTAAAACCAGACTGTGGTATTTGTAGGAAATGAATTAGCTACAGTGGGATGCAAAACTTCCCCTGATTTTGTTTGAACAATTATTGCACACTTTCTGTAAATCCAATAAACTTCATTTCACTTCTCAAATATCACTGTGTGTGTCTCCTATATGATATATTTAACTGACATTTTTTATCGTAACAACCAACGATTTATACAGGAAAATAATGACTATTAACAAGGTTGGCCAAACTTTTGCATCCCACTGTATACTGCGGTGGGCTGGCGTCCTGCCCGTGGTTTGTTTCCTGCCATGCGCCCTGTGTTGGCTGGGATTGGCTCCAGCAGATCCCCGTGACCCCGTAGTTAGGATATAGCGGGTTGGATAATGGATGGATGGATGGATGGGTTAACTATAGCAATTATATTTCACACACCAATATGTTCATTTCTGACTTTGTTCTGGTAACGTATTTGTTGTTTAGGTGGTTATATCTAAAATATTTGTTTTGTTTGTAAATATGTAAATAACATTCATTTTTACTGCTTTTCATTGAGTGTTGATCTGAGACATGTGGTGAGTGGGTTAAAAAGGACGAGTGTTGGTCACAGAACTCCAGAATATTTCAATTAAGCATATTAAGTACTACTGCTAATACTACAGTGGTGTGCTGATCTTGCGTCTGTACTGGGCTTACTTAGTTTACTGGGGTAGCGGTACAATTCTTTCTTTGTGTCGTTTGGCAGTTTTTTGTATAGTTTTTTTGATATTTTTACTCCTCATATCCATGCACTGTAGTGCTTTGTGCTTTGTAAGAACCAGAATGGATAGGTAAGCACTTACATTGGCCATATAGAATCAGAGGAGTGAAGCATGTCCTATTGGGTTCTAGTATAAGGCCTGCAGCTTAGCTTCTATTCGGTAACTGATAGGAACGGACAAAAAATATTGCTCTCTTACTCTGATTACTAAGATTGTTCAATCAACAAGAGCTACTGGAGGTAAATGGTCATTAAAGAATGAAAAAGACATTGCCCAGAAGAGTAAATAAGGACCACTGAGATGTCTTAGTATAGAAAACAAGAAAAGTCTTATTTAAGTCTCCTGGATTGAAGGTTGAGCGTTTATAAATTCAAAAAAAGTCCCTATATAATAGTTGTGTATATATATATATATATATATATATATATATATACAACTATTATATATTATATAGGGATATTATATATATACAGGTATATAGTATATATGGGCGGCACAGTGGTGCAGTAGTAGCACTGCTGCCTTGCAGTTAGGAAACCTGGGTTCGCTTCCCGGGTCCTCCCTGCATGGAGTTTGCATGTTCTCCCCTTGTCTGCGTTTGTTTCCTCCGGGCGCTCCGGTTTCCTCCCACAATCCAAAGACATGCAGGTTAGGTGGATTGCGATTCTAAATTGGCCCTAGTGTGTGCTTGGTTTGTGGGTGTGTTTGTGTGTGTCCTGCGGTGGGTTGGCACCCTGCCCAGGATTAGTTCCTGCCTTGTGCCCTGAGTTGGCAGGGATTGGCTCCAGCAGACCCTCATGACCCTGTATTCGGATTCAGCGGATTGGATACTGGATGGATATATATATATATATACTGTGTATACAGTATATATATATATATATATACATGCCCTGCAGTGGGCATTTGTTTCCTGCCTTGCTCCCTGTGTTGGCTGGGATTGGCTCCAGCAGACCCTCGTGACCCTGTTGTTAGGATATAGTGGGTTGGATAATGGATGGATGGATATATATACATGTATAATATCTATATAATAGCAAAATCATCCAGTCTGGGATGTGGTTTGGAAACCTCCCGAAGAGTCTATTTTAAATATGTGATAGTATGGTCTTTTCTCTGTCTTTTTCATTGGCGTCCATATGGTCAAATATGATCTTTGGTTTTCAATCAAGATCAGCTGCCTTCTTTAAAATTATATTTATTTATATTTTGTTGTTTCTTTTTGCATTGGTGTACAAGACATGCTTGTGTCAAGAATCCATTAGAACACATTGTGCTTAGCTTTTTGGTGCACTTTTTACAGTAGTTAGTTTTTTTGGTTATTGGTTGGATTCACATTTGAGGATGTCCTGATTAATTTATTTTAATTTTCGGAATTATTACTGATGTTTTCTTTATAATAAACTCTTTTTGTTGCCTTTCATGGGTACAATTGTTAGCCTGGAGGACAGACTTTGTGTTCACACAACATCGCATCTAATTTTTATAGGATCAAGAGAAGAAGCATTTGTGCAAACTTTTGTGACAATTAGGGGTATGATTTGGAAGCTGCATGTTTCTTTGATTTTTGGCTAGCATCTTGGTCTGATTTATTAAACTGTTGAGAATTCAAATGTCCTGACTTCTACTCAATAAAAGATGACTTTATTTATTTATTTACTTATTTACTTATTTATTTATTTTTCCTATTGTTAAAGTTTTACTCTGTTGGCCTAGCTCTCTTTCTCATGGGTGGGGTTGATTTGACTTGAACTTAGTTCTGTAAAATTTGATTTGCTTGTATGGAATATTATTTGCTTTTAATAATTTCAATAAAATACTAATAAATAAATCAATACAAAGCTGACTCTCTTCATCTGTCCCTCCAGCACAACAACTGCAGCTTCATTTGTTTTGAATAACTGTTGCCATTGCAATGCATTTTGTTCTTATGATTTACACATTATAACTACTGTCAAGAAAGCAGACCACTCAGGCCCCAAGCAAAGGTGTAGCCTAAGAACCGCATCAGGTCAAAAATGAACTGGTGGTACTCAGATATTACAAAATGAAAATTGATGTGTGAAGATATGACCAATATCACACATGTGCACATGGGAGGCAGCTAAAGGGCTCAATAGAAGGTAATTCCATGCCAAACCAGGGGATGGCAGAGTGTACCAATCCTTTTGATTTTTTTGTTTCTTAAATGGCTTTCTCATACACCAACAGGACACAGAATATATTACATTCGTGATGTTACAGCTCTCTGAACAGTTTAAATACTAAGATATATACTTGATCATTTTCATGGTGATAGAAATTAAAGCATTTTATAAATCATCGAGGCACGTTGGCACAGTGGTAACAACGAGCTTGCGCCCCTTCTAGAGATTGTTCCTGCCTCCCACAAGATGCGTGCTGCACTGTGCGCGACCCCCAATAAAATAATTTATTGCAGCATTACTGTCTCTTTCAAACGTACTAACCCCTGATTCCTGTCCTTCCTTTTCTTTCTCCAAAGAAAAATATCAAGAGCTCCAAGGAGACAGCGCCTGGAAAATCTAAATCAACTTAGAAGCCAGTCGTCATCATCTGTAAATACGCGCTTTCTTCTATTGAATTGAATTGATTCCTTTATTGTTATTGTATTCTACGGTGAGATTCAACATGCAAATTCTCCATAAACTTATTTTCCTATAAAATGGTAAAATAACAGCCACAAAACAATAATAATAATAATATTATAATTAATACGGTAAAAAATAATGAAAATATACAATATGAAAGCATTAATGGGCTCAAGTTGTGCCATAGTACAATTGTAATGCAAGTTTACAGTGAGGCAATTGTATTTATAAGTACAAACAGTTCTACCAGGAGCACTTGATAGACTGATTGATTGCGTTTATATCTCTTGGGATGAAACTGTTTCTGAACCATGAGTTCCCTACAAGAAAGGCTCTGAAGCGTTTGCTGTATGGGAACAGTTCAAATAGATTGTGTGCATGGCTGAGACAGCGTGTGCTAAATGCTGTACCCCGAGAATTCTCTCCCTCTTGACACAATCTACCGTCAAGCTTTTCGATCAGCTGCTGTAGAGCTGTAATTCTACACTCAGATACGTTGGGTTAAAATACTCAGTGGTGCACTGAGAGTAACAATGCTAAAGCAGCTATAGTATTTACAATAGTTTGGCCATTCCATGCACCATTAAATGGTTATGGGTTGATTACAATCAGATGCCTTAAACTAAAAAACAACATGCGGTCAATGTCAGTGTATTTGATAAAGCCGTGTCAGGGATTTGAATCTAAAAAATAAAGGGAAGCCACCAAGGAACTGTAGCACTGCTTTGGTGCTGGGTGCCACCAGTTTGCAAAACAGATCCGAAACCTTGTGTACGCTATGATTTGACCTGGCATGAGAATGTGCATGGCTTTATGTCCAGCTTAGTTTTTATACATCACAGTGTGAGCGTGGAAACAGGCGTACGTAACATTTTTGTGCGTACTCACTGTTTATACATCAGGCCCAAGGTGTTTAATTTTCACACCAGTAGGATAGGTGATTTGTAAATTTAAAGAAAATCAGTTAAAACCACGAACAACAGTTGTGGAACTACTTTGGCACAGAGACCAACCAAAGAAGAACAGCTTAAAAACTTACCAAATATTTACCATTTTCAAGCCATGAAAGTTATGAAGCACTAGCAATGTGCGCCCAACTACGTTGCGCGTGTTAAAGTTGTCTGTGAAGGGCTCCCTGTTTAAATGCGGCTGCCAGTCATGAACTGGGCCCTTCGTCGCACAGCATTATGATTTTTTATAAGGAAAACAAAATTACAAAAGAAAACCCTTGGATATTGATTCGATAGGAACGGCCTACTCGGAATCACTGTCTGAATCGTAATTATGTGGTGGTGTAGGAGCATTTCTGCTTCTGTCCGTTCACAGTCCATCTCGTTTTCACAACCCTGTCGTTTCTTCTCACGATGTCTTTTCAACCTTTCTCCAATCTCGCAGGTTGCTTTGTGGCAATCCAAAGAGTAAGGCAATATACACGGAGCAATGGTTATAAAAGGGGGACACATAGGTATCCAGGCTCTTTAAAGCATAAATAGGGATCACTTCACTGACATGTGAGCAAGTCATGGTACAACTGTGAGACGCGCAGCACTCGCCGGCTACAACGTAACAATAATAATTTCCGGAACGTGCTGTTACGTTGTCATTCATTTTACCCACTGCCTTTCTTTCATTCATATGTTACGTAGGCACGTACCTTTTATCTTCGGCAATCTCATTCTCTAACCAGGCCTCAGGAGCTAACCAGAGTAACACTGTCCACCACCCCTTTCGTTATTCCGGCAAATTGTTGACATCCATGAGTAACAACAACGTACTAAACTGGAAGGTGGCCTACGCATGGGTGGAATTCGTGGACAAACAAAGATCAAGATCTAAATGAAAATCTCTTTAATTAATTTAAAGCACAACAATTTGTTTAGTTTGAATGTCTGTGTTTTGAGGTGTGACTGGCATACTACAGTCTTCAGTAGTATAAGCCTGGAGGAGATTCTTAATGCAATGCCTATGTTTTAGCTGTCTCTCTACTGACATCTAGTGCTTCTTCTTCTAATTCATTCGCGGACAAACAAAGATCAAGATCCTACTGAAGATTATATATAGAGATTGATCCACATCTTGATGTTACATACATATTGTAAAATGATATTTTTGAACAGAAAAACATCAATATTATAAGATTTAGCCATTTGAAAAGATGACCAGCTGTGTGTGCTGTCTCAGTGTTTGTCTTTCTTCTTCAGGCAAGATGGGGCCTGAGTTGCCCCGAAAGCTTGCATATTGTAATCTTTTTAGTTAGCCAATAAAGCTTCACTTCTTATTACATCTATAATGGCTAACAAGATACAACACCCTAGTACTGCATGTACTTGTGAAACTATAGAAGTAAACCCTGTATTATATACTGCAGGTCTCCATAATTCTATGCTTTTGCCACATTTGCGGATTATGACCTTCAATTATTGTTTTTTGTTTAAGATGATTCCCCCATTGTCTTTGGAGAATAAAGATAGCTGTGAAGAACATATAATGTCTCAGTGTATTCAAACGAAGCTGCATAGTATTTTACTTACAATTGAACTATATGTGACTGTCATATCTGAACTTGTATCTGTGGGTAGAAATACATTTTAAGGGAGTCTATAGTATATGGTATTTTATACATTATTTTAAGATCTGTCCATTACTCTTATGTTCAGGGAAAAGGAATTATTGTGATTTCAAAGCTACTGAATTAGTGTGTTGAAATTGCTCACTTGCCATATACTAATACTTAAGGTAAGCATGGAATTTTGCACTTTTTGCTTGGCTTTTTACTGTCAATTCATGAAACAAAGTGAAACCAGAAAATTGCATTATACGACATGAAGTGAATGCATTGTCTCAGCTTTAACTATCAGACTACTAATAGAAAACAGGGTTCCTATAGAGTGATGTTCATGGGCCAAAACCATTCAAAAACTGCTGATGCATTGGATTTACTCTTTAGTAATGGATTTGTTTACAGCTGAAAGCCTTTATTCTCTAAGGAATACTGGGGCTTAACACCACTTGGCTTTTGCTACACTGGTCATTTATTCTGATTAGGAAAATGAAGTCTTATCCAAGGCCATCTTAAAAATAATTGGCAGTATATTCAGAAAACATAAAAAGTCCCTGGGGACTGTAACCTATGTACATATCCTTATGACACAGTTTTGAACAATGATGTTTAAAATGATTGCATCAGTGGACATACATAAATTAGTGTCAGGATATGTACACTGTAATCAAACTATTCACATTTATCATTGTTTGTAGGCTGATGATGCTGTTTCAATGGAGATGGGTTTTTTTCCTTTTTCTAACTCACTCCTTTCAGAGGACGATTTGAAGCATTTCGGGAAATCGGTCATTAGAAAAATAATTAAAATAAGTGAAGGCCAATCTGTTACCATGTAAGCATAATGTGAAAACGAATTTGTGACTGCTACCTTTCTAAAGATTAATGGTAACAATTCAGAGTATGAAAAAATTATAGCTGTTTATTGAGATGTTATTTTAATAGCGTAATGAAGTTCAGATATCCCAGATGTGTTCAATATTCAGTGTCTGTATCACATAAGAAACTTTTTAAAACCTGCATTTTTTTTCTAATTACTGCTAATCTGTAATAATTAAAATTAAATTATTATATTGTTGGGGTTTCTGTCCATGTTAAATGATCATCTTCAGTTAATTTCAGAAGGTTAAAGTCAATCTGCTGGTCTGCTATTTTTCATATTTTAGGAAAAAAATAATTCCTGTGTGATGAAACTGCACATTGTCCATTCTTACACAAGCTCTATAAACAATTCATGTTAATACAGCACAAAGGATTTGCAACCCAGAGTAGATCAAGATGAACATATTAGGAATTAAAAAGAGTGAAAACAAAGGCTTCTGTGGCCTATGCTGCTGTTAGAAAGCCAAACAGAGTGGATAGCGTGCTGATCTTGTAATAAGATTTCAAATAATAAAAAAATGGCATTTCACCACAGCAGTAATTGTGCTGCACGCATGTAATGTCTCCAGCTGCCTAACTTGAATCTTTTAGGGTCACTGGCAAAAGTAAACGGTGAATTAAACAACTGTTTGCATGATTTACAAACAAGGTATATAAAAGAAACACAGACAAAGATCTATATTTTATGCAAGCAAGCCTAAAGGCTTTTATTTCAAAAAATGCTTTCAAAACGAGTATTACTTTTTTGTCTCAGAGTCATTGCATTCAAGGTAACAAATAAGTCCAAAAACTATTCGTTCCTCATTTAAGTCTCTTGAATCACTGATGTTATTTTTAATGTAGCAGAAGTCAGGTTTGCCAAAGTGCTAGCTAAGATGTATGTGGACATTTTTTATTAAGAAATATACAGCACTTGCCAAACCTGAAACATAGATGGGTAGAAGGGTTCAGTGCCAGGCTGAAGTGGTCTTTTAGATAAGATAGGTCATTTGCAGGGATGCCCAATCAGTCAGTGGCTGCTTTATTCCTGAGAGCAACATACACAAAAGATAAAAACATTGAGCAGTGTTGCCAAGGTGGGCAGATGGCCAGCTTGGGCAGTAAGATTTGACTCGTTGGCAGCTGATGGCTTGTTGTGTGCAGCAGTTGAACAGATAAAACACAAACCGGATAAGGTGGCTACCACTAGGGCTACAAACTGAACAAAGACAACTCCAAAAGCAAAAAAGCAGGTTGATTAAAACAACAAACCAAAAGTCTTTTGCCCCATAAATCCCAAAAACTAAACGCTGACCTTTTCTTTGTTATTGTTTTTAATCAAATAAAATTTTATTCCTTCATTGCCCATTATAAAGACAAAATTAAATACTATTTTCATTAATACATTTCTAATTATAGGAGGAGCCTGTTATCTTGTGTAGCACTAGGGGATTAGACAAGAGAAGAGTTGGGGCACCTTTAGGATGAACCCAGTTCAATTATTTGTTTTATTTGATATAGTTTATTAATCCCAGAGGGGAAATTGTCTTTTCACGTGACCTTTGGGGTCAGAGTGCAGGGTAGCCATTGTACAGTGCTCCTGGAGTAATTATGAGGTTAAAGGACTTGCTCAAGGAGTAGGAGTAGGATTCTTTTTGGGAGCAACTGGATTTGAATCAGTGTAACTTCCAAAAACCAGCGCAGATCCTTAGCCTCACAGCCACTGCTACGTCCTTAATGGAGCAACAAAAAAATGTTAAAGTAATTAAGCAAACATAAAATTCAAAGGCAATAGCTGGTTAAACCAAAGGGTCAGTCTTGTAACTGCCTCAATGTAGGAGCTTTGTCTCCTGTCTTCTCTGGTCCATTAATGAACACCCTCTTCCGGTAGCTGATGGTTTTTTATATTGTCATATACAAAGAGGTGGGACTTCTGGGGAAACCAGGAAAGTGATCTCAGTCAGCCTATGATGGTTCTTCAGGACTGAGGAGGAAAGTGGAGAAAGTGTTAGCGACTGCACCCCTTATTGGTCTGGAGTGGGATTGCTTGCTTTATCAGAGATTGTGTTCCTTAAGTACTAGTAATGAGCGAATCCTACAGAGTTCACTTTTCTGTAAGTTCGACAAAATCATGAAAACATTCACAAACCTCACTGAATTCCACGAAATGCATTGAAGTCAGTGGGGAAGGAGGAACATAAGTAGTTTTGAGTGGATTATAGTGGCTTAATGGTCTTTCGAGTGTCCCTGAGGGCTAGGGTAGTGTCTGACAGCTATGCTGAACTGATTATTGAGGGCAAAAAATGTGATGTGAGGTGCGAACCACTACCCCACCATGCCTCAAACAACAAAAGACACAGATAGAATGATAATGATAAACAAAGTATAACAAATGGTAACAAACTTGCAATAAGTAAATATATACTGTTACGCACATATTCATGGGAGACTGTTTATAGACTCAAATACTGTCATTTCTCAGCTGGACCGAGGGTTGGCATTGCCATTTAATCCTCCCTCCTTTTGTCCCTCTGCAGACCAAGTGAAGACCGTACCACCCAGTAACACCACCTCCGATCCACCCACTGATTATATCACTTTGGCACCATCTGATGACGTCCTATCCGTTATCCTGAACCCACCTTCGCCAGAAGTCACTTCCTTTTCTGGCCTCCCTGATTACATATATATATATATTCCTGTAATATAAACTATAAGGCAAAGCCTTCATTGTTAGGTCATTTCTGTTTTAAACTCTGCATTGTAAAGACTTATGTTTTTATTTTTCTCATTTTTCAGTACAAGCACAAGCACAAAAAACAAGAAATTGAGTGAAAAATAAAATAATGCTGTATGTACAAGGGTACTCAATTGAGATTGCTATATCAAAATCGCTCAGCTATCTTCTCTCTCCTACACCAGATAATCAAAAGACGAGCCCTGCTGGGTATTTCTCGGATTTATGTGCCGAGCCAATCTACCTGGCCAATCATTAACACCAGCCCAACACCAACCTGTCAGCGATGCCACTTGTGACCTTCCACCCCATCATCGGCACTCACACACACACTCACACACACTTGCATCAGCCTCCAACTTGAGGCAGCTTTTTTCAGTCAGTCCTCCATGACTCATGCAGTTACATGGATATCATTCCCCGGTATGGCACAAAGTAACACCGGGATGTCAGCGTACTGGCGCTCATGCCATATGTTAATGTGATTGACAGGCCTCCTCACCGACGACAAAACTGCCAACAACGTTTCTACCAATGGCATACTTCAATACCACCACCACCACAGCCATTTGCTCCCAAAGCCTTTTCACCTTCCCAACAGGTAAGTGCTCTCTTTTTATAGCTTACCTATACTACAAATTAAACCACTCTAGTGGTTAAACTCCAAAACAAAATAAACAGGTATAAACAAAGACATTTCATTTATGCAAAATTGATATTCAAATAAATGTCCTTTTCTTTCCACTCTTCTGTTTATGTTCAGACTACACTGCCTTTTCTAAAGGAGAGTTACCATGGCGCATGGTTACAAAATAAATGCCCGAACAGACTCATCCCATTCCTTTTATGGACTCTATGGGGTAAAGACTTAAAAGACTTGCTTGAGAATTGGTGCAACAGCTTTAAAACATTACTATGAAAAGTCTGTTTTATCTCCTTAACTTGGTCTGGTGGACAAATATTAAAATGGGCAGGACCTTTTTGTTCAGTAACTTCAAATGGCCCCTGCCATTTTTGCACTAAACCGTCTTGGGAAGTGGGTGTAAACACAAGTACCTTCCCTCTCTTTGTTTTGTGCAAGGTACTTTGCCTGTAGGCCATCTCAATTCCGGTCTCTTGACTGGCATCAGCACTCCTTGTACTCCTGATTTCCTGTTGCGTCATTCTCCCAATTTTTTGTGCATTTGTGCCAGTGCTTTTTTTTACTGCTGTCAAAAAAATCTTATAGCTGTTCTGTTATTTGAGAACATTGATCAGCAGTTTTACAATTTTCAGATTACATAAATAATAACAAAAACTGGAGTGTTGAGACTTATCTGTGGGGGGGGTCGAGAATGTGTTGTAGCAGATAGAGGCGTGGTCCACCTCTAACAACCTCAGGTACCACTCCAAACACCAGGTAAAAAGTCCACAGTTATTATTTATTATAATAACAATGTGCACCAAGCACTCTACACTCATCAATCACAAAACCACACTACAATATTCTTCTC
Organism: Polypterus bichir lapradei; assembly: GCA_026402145.1. Lineage (NCBI taxonomy): Eukaryota > Metazoa > Chordata > Cladistia > Polypteriformes > Polypteridae > Polypterus > Polypterus bichir. The sequence goes on from JANRMT010062837.1 coordinate 61,536,792, forward strand.
CTCCTCGCCCAGACACTTTGCCCTCCTACCTCCCAGCTCAGCTCAGTGTCTGGACTGGCCATTAGTCCTTTTATAGCCCCTGACCCAGAGGTGTTCCTGCCCAATCAGTCCACAGTTCCTTATTCCTTCCGGGTCAGGGTAAACAGTCCTTTTCTTCAACCCGGGAGCACATCGTTTTTTCCTGTCACGTGACCGTGACGCACTCCCGGGTCATAGGGCACATAAGAGCCTACGAGCCCCCCTACAGCGATGCCTGGTGGCCCCCAAGGTATCCAGCAGGGCTGTGTATAAACACTACATAGTCCATAATGCCCTGCTGGAACTCGGGGCATGATCATGCTGTCGGGAGAGCTCCTCCTGGTGGCCTGGGGGTGAGGGCTGGCGTAAAATGCCGGCAATCCACCACAGTGTATACTCCAGATGGCTTTTTTTCCTTTATTTTTTGTTACATGGTTACAATAACAGATAAACCTTTGGCACCTTTTAGATGGTTTTGGAACTCAGTGTGAGTTTGTTCTATTGCCTATCTTTTATCTTGTGTTCTGTAATATGTTCAGCTTTGTGCTTCCTGATGGAAAATACATTTAGTTTTACTTGTCTCAGTTGGTTGGAAAGATGTGCTTTTGAGGACCACTTTAGGGACTTGATAGCCTTTAAGCAAACCTAAGAGAGAATTGACTTGATTTGTTCTGAAAATTCGTCTATTTCTTATTTGGCTTCATTCTCTCCAGGCCCCACTATAGTCGGTGCATGTCCAAAGTAATCAAAGCCAGTTCAGCCACAGAGTGATACATAAAAGTGAGATAGGAGCCTGAGAAGTTCAAATTTATCCATTAGAACCACAGTCACAAATTTAGATTCAAGACTTATACTGTTCAGGTTCCAGGTAGCCATGATCCAATCAGGACTGACTTTCAAGATGAACGTATGATTGCAGAGGGATACTGGACCATGAAGATGTATGGCTGAGAAGCATGCTTTCAATGCCTGTCAGTCTGAGATGATAAGGACATAATAGAAATACAATATATTGTAGAAAGCCAACAGTTTGGTTCTGTGAAGGTGCTTCCAGTCCAAGATCTGAGCATCTAGGGCAGCAATGAGGTCAGACTTTGAAATGTAAGCTGTTTAAAGACCTTTTAGCAATTAGTTAGTGAATGTATTGAGTAGCTTTGTTTAATATGTTTAGTTCTGTGTATGTAATGAAAAGAGAGTACTTCTTCCTCTCCACTGTAATATACATCTTTGTGTTCTGACATTACCACCTCCAGAAATTCTGAATCCAAAAATCTTTTGATTCTTTTTATCTTTGCACATACTCTGTTTATTGTTTCATCAACTCTTTGAATACTTGGTTTTAAAGCTGATTTCTGTAATGAAGACTTCATCTTTCTTTTGTGCATCATTATCATTTTTCTAAAGTATATTGTCACTTTTTGAAATTGCTATTTACTTCTATTTTTCCCAAGGAGCAGTTTGAATTGTAACATGATGGACTAAGAAGATAGCCTCTGTGCTTGTTCATTGTAGGGATTATTTTCCATTTCTTTTTCCTTTTTAAACTTAGAGATAGTTCTGCATTAATACCCAACATGTTCTCGTAGAGGATTTTTTAAGACTACATAGGGCTTATGGGATAGTTTGCACTTTTTACTATTTTTTTTTTAGCTTTGACATGTTTAAAATGTTTTTAGCTTGTATAATACTTTTTACTGTGGTGGGCTGGCGTCCTGCCCGGGGTTTGTTTCCTGCCTTGCGCCCTGTGTTGGCTGGGATTGGCTCCAGCAGACCCCTGTGACCTTGTAGTTAAGATATAGCGGGTTGGATAATGGATGGATGGATGGATAGTACTTTTTATTTTAAATCTTTGAAGCTTATATGGTGCTATTTTATTTGGTTTCAGTTTGTATTTTACTTTATCAGCATGAATTTAGAATGGTATGGTGTTCAAGTTAAAGGCTAAATTCTTCTTTTTTGCTGTACCTTTCAGTTGGAATTGTTTTAAAGACTTTATACATATTAGCTTTAGGTTAGGAGAGCATTTGTTTAATTGAAATGTCATAACTATATGAGTAATTGTTTGTTTATTTATAAGTTTACTTCAATGTGCAAATGTACAAATGATTTTTCTTGAGTTTTTGGTTTGCCCCTCACTCAGTATGCTGATCCTTGTTCAGGACCATGGATAGCTGTAGAATGTCAAATATTTTACTTACTAGCCATGTGCGCCCAACTACGTTGCACGTGTTAAAGTTGTCTGTGAAGGGCTCCCTGTTTAAAAGCGGCTGCCAGTCATGAACTGGGCCCTTTGTTGCACAGCATTATGATTTTTTATAAGGGAAACAAAATTACAAATAAAAACCCTTGGATGTTGATTCGATAGAAACGGCCTACTCGGAATCACTGTCCAAATCGTAATTATGTGGTGGTGTAGGAGCATTTCTGCTTCTGTCCGTTCACAGTCTGTCTTGTTTTCACGACGCTGTCATTTCCTCTCACGTTCTCTTCTCAACCTTTCTCCAATCTCGCAGGTTGCTTTGTAGCAATCCAAAGAGTAAGGCAATATACACGGAGCAATGGTTATAACAGGGGGACACATAAGTATACAGGCTCTTTAAAGCATAAATAGGGATCACTTCACTGACATGTGAGCAAGCCACGGTACAACTGTGAGACGCGCAGCACTCGCCGGCTACATCGTAACAATAATAATTTCTGGAACGTGCTGTTACGTTGTCATTCATTTTACCCACTGTCTTTCTTTCATTCATATGTTTCGTAGGCAAGTACCTTTTATCTTCGGCAATCTCATTTTCTAACCAGGCCACAGGAGCTAACCAACGTAACACTGTCCACCACCCCTTTCGTTATTCCGGCACATTGTTGACATCCGTGAGTAACAACAACGTACTAAACTGGAAAGTGGTCTACGCATGCGTGATATTCGCGGACAAACAAAGATCAAGGTCTAAATGAAGATCTCTTTAGTTAATTTAAAGCACAACAATTTGTTTAGTTTGAATATCTGTGTTTTGAGGTGTGACTGGCGTACTACAGTCTTCAGTAGTATAAGCCTGGAGGAGATTCTTAATGCAAGGCCTATGTTTTATCTGTCTCTCTACTGCCATCTAGTGCTTCTTCTTCTAATTCATTCGCGGACAAACAAAGATCAAGATCCAAATGAAGATTATATATAGAGATTGAAACTTGGTTTAGTAAATCCACTGTAATGGACTGGTGCCCAGTCCAGAAGATTGTTCCTGCGTTGCACCCTATTCTTGCTGGGATAGGCTCTGACCCTACTCAGTGGGCTTAGAAAATTCTGATTCAGTAAATCTGACACTACTGATTTAGTTAAGGCAGCACCAAATGGTTTTAACTTCCTTTACAAATCATGAAGGTCTGGACCAGAAGGTCACCTAGCAGTGCATTTGTTGTCACCCCTCATTTTTAATTTCCATAGACAAGTAGCAAAACATTACTCCTTCTAACTCTGTGACAAGATGGTTCCTCATCACCTGTAAGGAGTAATCTGGAATGATTACTCCCTTCTAACATCCTCTGGTATGTTAAAGACTTTTGAACACTTTTATTATGCACATGTTTTTTAGAAACTATTGTTTTGGTCTAACATTTTAACTTTTTGCAAAATATGCATATAATTGTGAATCATTCCTTCTGTGTAACTTTGGTCAATGTTTGCCCCAAGGAAAGGACAAGGAATGAGGCATTGTAAATCTCACGTATGTGTTTTCAGTCTGAAACAAACTGGACTGTTTTCAAGTACTGCTTCAAGGCCCTTGTAAGTAATACAATTTAGCAGATAGCTCAGTATTTGCTACTTTTCTTTCTCTATGTTTTAATATCTATTTTCTCCTCTAATATACCTCAACCTTGGCTAAAAAATATTCTGCAAATTAAATGTACTTTTCCTGTTATTTTTCAAAGAAATCATGAAGCTGAGGTTAATTACATTTAGCATAGATTCTGTTTTGCCCCTGGAATATTTCTTACTGCTGTTATAGTCACAACAGACCTTATGGGGTGTTACATATATTTCATTTTTTATTATCTGTAGATTTTGTTCAATAAGCAAATCTTTATTATTCATTTTCCTCTTACTTTCATTATCTCCAAAAAGATATACAGTGGTTCATTTCTTATGGTCCTTGGCATGATTTTCCCAGGCTGTGCATGTTAGATAAGAAAAGCCTTAACTCTCAGATTTGAATCAAGTGCGTTTTGAATTCTGGAGCTCAGAGTTCCACAGCAGTGCTCACAGATTTTTATGTTAATAATCAAAATAATAGCAAAATGAGATCTGCTGCATTTTTTTTGCAGCCTGCATGCATCATTTCCATTCAAATATGTCTATCTGTATGCTTCACATTCAATAAATTTTTGCATCTGTGAATATAATTTACAAGCAAGGATAGCAAAAATCTAAAACCCTGTTTAATGTATTGACAAAAATTGATTCCTAAGTCGTGGATAGGCATTATTCCTTTAATGCTTTTCTAGTGGAAACCAAACATTTTAAAACAAGCTATGTACATTTCAGTCAGAATATGTGTATGCTATTCAAAAAGAGCTAGAATTAGAAATAAAATAATTAAAAAGATATAAACCCCAAAGTCCAAAGTACATGATGTATATTCTTTGATTAAAATACTACAGAAAATATACAAAATATGAAAGATTATTAAAGATATTTAATTGGGTACCAAAACTTGTCAGAATCATTGGCAATATTTGTTTCAGTCAGCAGACGAAAGAAGTTAATTTTAAAAGTCTTAGGTCAAGCAAATGGATTTTGAGCAAAGAATTTAAACTGCACAGAGCTGACACCACAAGTTGGGTTTACTGGCCAAGGAGGTAAATCACAGGAGGTAAGGACTTTACCGTACACATACCCAGTGATGCTGATCTCAGTTTTCTACTCTGTTCAAGTGCACCATTTACCCATCTGCCCACTGACAATTCAACCTTTTTATCTATTTAAGTGTCACATGGAGTAGGTGTGTGTACTGGAATAGTTAGGAGTGATCAGGTAGCCTAACCTGAAGGTCTTTGGAAAACCAGAGAAAACCGCATTAGACAAAGGGAGAAACTCCCAACTTCTCAAAGACAAAGCCAAGACTTATATAGAGACTCTCCTATTAGGAATGCTCTCTCCCATTTCACCCCTAATTGACCTAGCTCAGAACTAACTTGATTCTTAGCCCCCGGCAGAGGAATAGAGCAAATGCACAAGCAAGGAAACAGCCTGTCATGAACAAACCAAAATAAATTGTGGTGATGCACACTGTGCAACCTTGTAGTGCTAGATGTTCCGTCTGTCAAGCTGACTCTACTCTTGCTCTGCTTGAAATCTCAGAAGTGACTCAAAGTATTTTCGGTTTGACCACCCTTTCTGTCCCTTCTCTTTCCAATTAGTTTATCGGTCTAAGAGTAGATACCTATACTCTTCTAATATTAGCTGCTTTCTTTGCTCATAAAATGAAAATCCCTTTTTAAAAAATGACAGCTTCCCACATCAGCAATGGAAGAAACAGCACAACATGCTAGTGTAACTTAGTAATGGCTTATAAAACCATACATGTAATATCATGGCAGTTCTACATTGTACATATGATTTAAACCAGTTAACTGTTATCAGTAATAAAACATGAATAATCAAACAACATTCCACAGCAGCATTTCTAAAATACAAGACTTCAATGCTACAGAGTTTTTTACACTTTATACTTAAACTAATTATCAAATATTCAGATAATTCTTAGGCAAACATAAAAACATTTATGGACAAGGTACAAGTTTCAGTAGACAAGTAACGTAACAGACTGTTTTAGCATAGAAAAATGCAAAATAGCACTTTTTAATTGTTACAAAAAAGTTTTGCTCCTTCCAGAAAAAAATCTGCTCTTTCCTCTAACGTGTGTGTTACTTCTTATAGCTTTTACAGTCACCATTTCTTTGATGCGACTGTCACCAAAAATGCCCGTGTCAGATTTCTACTGTAGATGCAGTTCTCAAAACAGTTAAAAGATGTGTGAAAACAACAACACAGCTGTGCAAAAGATTTTAATACACTGAAAGTGAAAACACCCAAAGCGTGGTCACCTAATGTATTTAATCCTTTTGTCATTGTTTTAATGCTTATTTTAAAAAGTGCTTATTATTTTCTTCAAAACTGTACAGACTGTGGAGTGAGTCTGTTCAGGATCTCATTTGTCTACAGCGCCATCATCCTATACAAAATATAACAACTAATTAGTTTACGCAGTAGTTGAAATTACCAAGTCCAATGCAGCTATACACCTACACCCCTATACTGTCACAAGGCACGACTGCCTGCTCAGCCCTATTGAGGTGACACTACTGTATGGCCTTACCTTGACAAACAGGTGTCTTTTCTCCTTTAGCCTTTCACTGTTCCTCTCAAATGGAAACCTGTATAGTTGTTTCATAGACACTGCAATCTCTTCAGAACCATATCTGTTGTGGAAAGGCTCATAGAGATAATGCTCCTAATGATGGTGCTGTTTCCATCTCCTGGTCTGTTGTGAATACTGAGAATGCAAGACGTATCATGTAAATAAATAGGGAGATGCTACGAATTCTACAACAACAACAAAGTTTATTTATATAGCACATTTTCATACAAAAGATGTAGTTCAAAGTGCTATACAGGATGAAGAAAGAAAAAATATAAAAATAAAATTAGGCAATACTAATTAACAAAGAAAAGAGTAAGGGCCGATGGCCAAGGAGGACAGAAAAAACAAACAAAAAAACTCCAGGCGGCTGGAGAAAAAAATAAACTCAGTATAGAATTGTTCTATCCCTGAGATACACCCCAGTTTCTCATTAATAAAAGTTTGTTTCAGAGACTCACGAGCCTGAGTATGCAATACTGTTTAAATTATATATACAGTTTAACTATATATATGTATGATGTGTTTTGCATGAGATGATTAATGAAATTAAAGACTCTGTCATCATTAGTGAAAAATGAATATAGCTGACTGACAAAAGTAAAAAAAAAGGCTTCTCTGAGTCAAATGAGAAATCTATCAATGCAATGAGAAATGTTTTTAGAGTTGTGCAATTTGTGCTTTAGGATGTTCAGTTTTGTGTGATCAGGATGTGAAATGTGAACATTATGGCTATGAGGAATTTCTGGAGTGAGAAACACATCAAAGTATTCGAGAAACTGTAAATTTGCCCTTTGTGGCCAAACAAGTCAATTTATTGATCTCTCCTGTTTGTTCCTGTCTCACTCACATTTAAAGGGGAACAGTTACAATTTTCTTTTAACAGCAAAAAGTACTCTTTCATAAGTATGAAGTAATTTTCATAAAAACGGGTCTAGTATTGACCTTGTGAAAGAACTCAAAAATCAATGCGGCAGCATGGAGTATGTGGTGCATGGCCAGCTGATCCCCTAATCTGCCACTTCATATATCTAGAAATTACCATACTTACATTTATTCAATTGGAACCATACATATACACATAGATGCTTCATTAGTCACTCTTCCTATTGGCCACAATTCAATTACTTTTTTTTCTGCAACAAAGAACAGGCTGATCAAGGGTCCTAAGTCCATCCAAGGGAGATGCGTCTAAGTAGTGGAAGGTGTATTTTTCTGCTTTAGCTTGGATAGAAAAGGAGATGTGGTGAACTGTGGCACATTTTCAGACATCTTTGGAGGAGTCCCTAAGGCAAATACTGCTGGCTTATTGAAATAGTTTTGTCAATGATATTAAGTCTTGTATTTGTAAACAGACTATCAACAACTAATTTGCTTTCAGAATACCCGAAACATATATAGCATTAACATACTTTTTGGTATTTGATTTATTTAATTTAAATGTACTATGAATTACATTGTTATTTCATTCAAGAGTACTGTCAAATGCAATAATCAATATGACAATTTAAACCAAACATTTGTCAGGTACTGTTGTTAAAACTCCCCCATCATATCTCATAATTAGTGTCCTAAGGAATTAATTTACTTCTGGCCCTAGACTATTACAATTCAGAGGTTTGTCTTTTGTTTGTCCTTTGCTGGTAGGATGGTGTGGCTGTGTAGATAATCAATATAATTAAATACTTCTTGATCTGCTAATTGCATCTCTTTTGTGTATGAACTTCACTTGCAGAGACTTCAGATTGACAGATTCTTTCTCACTTGACATGAGTCTGGTGGAGGGAAGGTCTTTGTGGAGACTGCCAACTTAAACAATTAAATAAATAGAAGGTTCGAGTCCCCTGTGACCCCTAAAACTCCCCTAAAACATCTGGCTTCGTAGGGTGCCGTCTGTAAAGGCTCTAAGTATTTTAAGTCCAACCCAGTATATTAAGTAAAACTTGGTATCCATAATTTTATTTTATCCGCTTCATTTGTGATCATGAATCCATAGAAAAGTAAGACACAACTTTTATCTAGTTTGAAATTTGAATTTCACACAGGCACACACTTATAGTTACTGCCAATGAGAACAGGCTGACCACGATTTTACAAAATTTCATACTTGTATCAAAATCAAACGAATCTTCTTCCTGCTCTGTCAACTCTGAAAAAGTCAATATGTCAATAAGTCATGCTTACAAATAATGCTTCATTTCTGACTGATTGCAAGTTTCCAACTTCCAGGTAGTCTCTATGGACATGTTAAGGGACAGACTTGCCATGTACAGAGTACTTCATGCCACCATGTTGATTCTTTGGATTTGAGATCTTCTACCAGCTCGGTACTAGACCAGAGATGTCACTGGTCCACTCTTTTCTGGTTAGTTTTAGAAAAATGGCCGCATAGATCACACCAAGAGTCCCAAATAAAGAAGTATTCTTCACTATTAAAACCTAACAACATGAAGCTTATCCCCTTCAAGTGTGATTCAGTGTTCAGACTAATTGCTAGTACAATTCTCCTGGCCTGGACATGGTTTAATATACGTGACGTAGGGGGAAAGCAGGGGAAAGAATGGAATCTGAATGGTAGATATGAAAAAAGTAAGTGCATGTGTATATATCCTAGGTGTATAGACTTCAGATGTTGAATGGTGTGACATATGTGTGCATGGGAGGCAGCTTAAGGGCTTGAATGAGAATAATTCTGAACCAGACCGGGAGGTAGCTGAGTGTACTGACTCTTTTTCTCTCCTTTCTGCAGACCATTCATGGGAAATTCCGCCTGGCCCTGATGAAATCAATTCTGGTTCCGACACCTTTGATGTCACTTCTGGGTCCCAGCCTATGGATGAAGACCCTTCCAGCTCTGGCCCCTTTGATGTCACTTCCAGGCCCAAACCTATGGATGAAGACCCTTCCGGTTCCGACCCTTTGGAGGTCACTTCCTATACTAGCCTTTAAAAGCTGCCACCTGTCCTCTATCCCCTCAGTTCTGTTCAGGACTCTGATCTGTACACTGGTACATCAATTTATTCAATTTTGCAGCCAGGAAACAATATACGGGTGGCTGTCCCAAACCTTGCTATGGCTCTTTGTCGAGTTTGTGACAACAGGTGTTTAATGGAAAAAGACACAATAAGGAAAGGTCAAAACTTAAATTGATACTTCAGTCAGGAAACAAAAAAAGTGAAGAAAAAAGTAAACAGAAAAATGAGAACAGCAATCATCAAATGAAATGTCTGCTAATAGTGAACTAATCATAACGATATGAAGACTACATTATAGAATGATACCGATAAAGAAAATAATGAGGAGGATTAATCAAGTCTCAGATCAATCAAATACAAATACAGAATTGTGCCTTCAGTTTAAATATTTTAGATGTATGAGCTGTGAGCCATATACAGTACATTATCAGCAATTTAATTTTGGAAATGAGAAGCAGGAGGTTCGGTAAACAGCTCAATCATAATAACTTATGAATAATGTATGACAACTATAGTTTAGGATTATCATTTATTGGCAGCTACATAATTTAAAAGTAAGTAAGATGAAGTTAAATTTGAAAGGTTTTTGAGTAGAATTATCATCTCTTGTATTCGTTGTCAGATGCTGACTTATTTTAATGTCAGATTACTGATTACTTGGCAGGAAAAGCGCACTTTGTATGACTACAAGGCAGTGAGAATAAGAGGTTGGTCAGCAACACAGAGGTCCCCAAGCAACTGTCCCAACTCCCTTACTGTTCATAATACAGAATACACGTAAGACTCTGCTCCAGGGTCTAGCCGAAACACACTGGAAAGAGCAGCAGGGAGAAACGTGCCAGCTGTCATGAACATTGCCTCACTCCTTCTGTATGGGGAGACCTGATTCTCCTTGAAAGAATACAGGACAGTGCCTCTGAGGAAGTGGGGACTGCGGGGATCTCGGTTTTACAATGCTGTCGACAAACACGTATGCACTTCTCATACAAATGACGTGATAATACCAAACAAATATAGCCTTCAAAGTCACTCATATAATAAGTTCCTTTATTACCTGTGTAATTTAAGCAACACCTTTTGCACTTCTTGGTGTGTATTGCTGTGTTACAATGTTATCTACACTTACTTTGACACTGTTTACACATATAATAACTCAATTGAATTAGAATGCTCTACACAGCCACCCAAATGGCATTTTATTTATGTTGTTGAATGATATGTTAACAGCCCAAGGCTTGCATGAATTGTGTCTGCTTCAAGTCCTGACCTATCAGGTACACTTACTCTTTTTTGGCCTTTATCAGCTGAGTAGTATCTCAATGTTCTCCATGCGAAACAGAACATCATTTACCTCCACGCGTTTGGCATATTAGTTTGTTGTTCTCAGTACCACTTTTACTGTACATTTCCTCTGTTCCTTGTTTAGAGAGCACAAATGCATAGACATATTGACAGATTGAGCATGTGGCTAAGCACGCTAATATAGTGCTTGCACTGTTCCTAGTTCATAAGCTTTGGTTCATAAAAACAAAATATCTGATTGGTCTGATATCACCTGTATTGAATAGAATTGATATGACTGATGATTTTTAAAGGTTTGAAGGATGTACAGTACCCTCCGGAGTGTTCTTTCTACAATGATTTGAGTGTTGCTCTGTCAACAAACTGAGAAATGAGTAATGTTTAAAGTACTGGACAAAAGATGACTTAAAAAAAATAAACCGGGTCAACACAATTGGGCAAGGAATATATGAGACTTCTGGAGAATATCAGGCATTTGATAACCCTATTATCTGCATTTCTTCCTTTTCAACATGCAGAGCAGTTCCAGGACAAGGATGGTTAACAGTGCCCTGGTGGCCATTTTTTACCAGCTAACCTTAGGCAGTACAACATAGGTTTGACAATGAGTTTCTGTTATTTGAATATTACAAAATGGATAAGTCAATTTTTGTTTAATTCTGAGTAGTTTATGTACAGTACTATACTGTACCTTATAATCAGTATCTGTGTGCTTCTTCTGTCATACTGCAGATTTACCTTGGGAACAATAAATTATCTATCTATCTATCTATCTATAGGCCTTTCATATCTATTAGATAATAATAGCAGTAGTAGGTGCCATTTAAAGTAATTCCTGCAGGGAACTGGAGTATGAAATCACACAATACATGGAGGATTTGGGGAAAGAATCCTGGTCATTCTTTACCAAAGCAGTCATTTAAACTTGCACCTCAGTCACATTTTGGTGAGATATTTGCACTTGAAATCCTCCCTTGTTATATGGTAGCAGATGGCTTAAATTGTGTAGTATAGAGGTTTTATTTTAATGAATAAATCGGTTCTACTAATTGAGTGCTGTTGTAATTGTTGTATTGTTTTGTTTTTATTTGTTTGTTTTTCATTTATTTTGGCATTTTTAATAATGTATGCCTGTAATTTAGTTTCAAACAGGTAGACGCAAATTTAGTAAGCTTTATCATTCCAAAATATCCTAGAAAACCATTAAGTCAACATAACAAACAGACAGAATTTTGACTTTTATTGTGTTTATAAGTACTTTATATATAAATTTACAGTAGAGGTTAACAATATGCAAAACAGGATTAAGGATCAAGCACTTTCTCTATTAATTACACAGAAAAGATAAAAATTGTGTTAATAATTAAACACGGGTAAGTGAATCACTCTAATTCAACATCTATACAAATAAAACAACAAACTGTCCTGCCCCCAGCATCCATGCCTGGGTGTAATATTGTCTGATTTCTACATCAGGGATCGATTGGCCAATGAAAAAAAGCAACAAGATGCACAAAGAAAGAGGGGTGAAAGGATTAGTGTATCTGTACAGAGATTCCGAAATTAATGAAATGTACCTGAAATGTACCATTGTGTCTCTTTTATAAAACAGGCTTTTCACTATAGTAGTTAGCAGATATAATGGAGAAAACTGTTAATTCTTCTAATGATGTATAATAAAAACAAAGGTCAGAATATCCATTTCAAAGCTTGCAGTAATTCTGTTTTGGTGATGAAAGAAGTGTAGTCTTTAACATTTGATTAAATACTATTTTTAAGATACCAGAGAGGGTGACACCATCTAAGCTTTGATGACGCCTTTAGCTCGTGAGCTAAAGGAAACGGGTTCTGGCTCTTTGGAAGTCTTCTGTACTTTTTACAAAATAGAGCGTGCAGCCCAACTGTGCAAAATATGTATCTTGAAAAATCCATCTTAAAACTATCATACTATCAAGCTATTCTGAATTCCAGTTTTGACAATGAGCTAGCTGAGCTGTGTAGTGGCAATCACCATGTTTGGTGATTGTCTCTGTGGAGTTTCCATGTTCTTCCTGTTTCTGTGCGGCTTTCCTTCCACATCCCCAGAGATGTTCACATTTGGGTATTTGAAGATTCCAAGTTTGAGTGAGCCCTGCATTGGACCACCCTCACCACAAGACTATGATCTGCTTTGTGTGCAGTGTTTCTGGAATATGTTCTGGACCTCTTTTTTATAACAAGCAAATACCGAAAATATAAAATGTTATAAATGAAGGCTTTATGCCTATCTTCTTTTTAAATGACCCAATGTGCTGCAAAATTGTATTGGTAGCAGAGGCATTAGCAGATCCTGGTTTTTTGTTTGTTTTCTGTTGACATACGTGCTTTTCTGCTCCTTTTCTTGTTTCAATGGGGTTTTTTTTCCACCCTGCGGTGGGCTGGCACCCTGCCCGGGGTTTGTTTCCTGCCTTGCACCCTGTGTTGGCTGGGATTGGCTCCAGCAAACCCCCATGACCCTGTAGTTAGGATATAGCGAGTTAGATAATGGATGGATGGATGGATTATTTTTTCTGTTTCAAATGTAAAATTGTACTAAAAAGACATCCCGATAACTTTTGTAGCCATTATCATGACATATTTTCCCACATTTTTCTCATCAAAGCTACTTTTCGAGCCATTTTACTTGACACATGATGATGTTGTCAGTGTCTCTAGATAATGATGTGATTTCAGACAAAGCCGGAGACACCCTGATTCATCTTATATACAAGCAAAAACAAGGATGACCTTTATAAAGATGAAATAACCTCCTGCACCTTTTCAGTGAACCAATCTCTACTTTTACCATCTTTAACTTTTTGGGAATTATAATTAAATGAAGAACAAGCATGATGATTCCATTTTATTCTATATCTGCTGACCTTGTTAGAGTTGAATAAAAGAATTCCGCCCTAGAGCTATACATTTTTTTAACAAGAACGCTGCTCCAGGATGTTAAAGATGTGATCCATGTTTGTGTCTTAAACCTTATTTACAGAACTCATGTAGGTAAAAACTGCATTATTAGTGGAAAAAACACTTATCTCACCCTAAATATTAGAATTCCAATATATGAAAAACCAGAACAATGATAACAACTCCTCAAGACATCAGTGAATATATAGAAATTCCCATTGGGTAAATGCTAATACATTAAAAAAATAAATAATTAGAACTGTGTCTCATTCAAATATATTACATTTCTGGATAATATTTGGAGGTGGTATTCTGCAAACACTGCCAAGTGTAAAAGTTTCAGACACCAGACAGTTCCCTTCCTACACGTCCTCTCAAACAGCAGACCAGCTAGGTATATCCTGTGAAGAACCCTGTCAGTATTTGCACAACAATTGCTACATGAGATGCTGTGATAATGTTGGGTGAAAAAATCGAACAGCGAACCAACGTCAAATTTCTCGTGAATTTTCACTTTTTCTGTAAAGCAGTTTTTGAGTGACAAAAGCATTCCTGTCCTTGATCATCCTCCCTATTTGCCCGATTTAGCTCCCTGTGATATTTACTTGTTCCTAAAAATCAAAAGTGAACTGAAGGGAACACAGTTTTCTTTAATGAATGAAGTGAAGACAGAAACGGCAAGCCTGTTGAAGACCTTCAAGCAGGAAGACTTCTAGCACTGTTTCAATCAATGTAAAATACGTATGGAGCGGTGTAGAGATCAGGAGGGGCAGTTTATAGAAGGTGACAATGTTTAGAATGCTGTAATTCATCAATAAATATATATTGTTTTACCAATCCGGTTATTTTTTTTGTCTCACCTCGTACAATCTTAATTCAACAGCTGAAAAATGACTGTGGCCAAAGCTATCAAAAGAGTTGAAGTCATTAAGTTAACTCTGCAGCTCCCATGCTCGATGCAGTCTGCACTGGCAACAGGCGCTATATAAAATAAAGCCTGAGATTTGATAAACACTCAGGGAGGGAAATCTGGAGCTTTTTCAACTGTTTAAATATACTCTCGATAGGCTGATTACACTGGTCTACAAAATATATATATATGTTTTTTCACTCCCATTAAAATATGCTGGCATTCTTTGTAGATTTGAGGGTGCCAATTTCAAATCTGACAATAGAACAGAAGTGTTCTATCACATAAAAATTTTATGAGAGGAAGGTTTAATATGGATTAGGGATGAATGAAGGAAACATTGCATATTGCTGTAAATAACAGCTTTTTCTTTTTTAGACAAGGCACGTTATTTCTCTTTTAATTATAAATTACTGGCTGCTTTGATGAAATAATACGAGAGAAAAAAAATGACAGCAAAAAAGGTGTAGGAAATACTTTGGGTTGTTTCCTGAAGTAAGACCAAGGAAGACTGCCATTTTTCAGCACAAAATATACTTTAAGTAATATTCTGAGCATGAATAGTACTTGTGCCTTAAAATTTACAAAGCTTATTTTTAAATAAATAAAACATTTTCACTCAATTTGAAATCTCATGGAAACAGTTTGCGGTAGAGAATTCAATCTCAGAAATGGATTCAGCATACCTAAATCTGTAAAGGATACACACACAGGGGACAGTCGAAAGGCTCTGTTGATTTAATTCCCTGCCAATCCAGCGGTTGGTGCTGTGTCCTAATGCCTTTCCTCTTCTTCCTCAAGCTTTCAGTGTGTTATTGTACACACTAGCATTGTTATGTGGATTTCTGATTACATTCTGAAAGGGCATTTCTAGATTTACAATGTGCTATTTTATTATTTACTTAGAGTCGAGAGTATATTCTCCATAATTGAAAAAAATGGACTAATTAAGGAACAAGTGGACCTCTAGAATAATCTATACATATAAAGGAGAGTTGGGATCCGAGAGACTGTGTTTGTGTGTTTGTGGAGGGATGGAGAGTTAAGACGGGTGGGAGATTCACGTGATCATCTCCCCTCCCATTCACGTCATTTTATTCACTTCATTTCGCTCCGAGCTGAGCTCCGCAGCTGATGCGGTGTTGCCGTTCTTTTTCTGTAGTGTTTAGTCCTCTCTCCTTTACTGATTTACTGTTTACTAGATGCAGTACTTACTGAATAGTATTTTTTCCTTTAGTGTTTCTACTTAGTGTTTCTTAGTGTTTAGTAGACGCGGTGTGCCGGTGTTCCCGGTGGTGTTGCGGTTTACTGTTACTTTCTACTTCATTTTTGTACTTTAGTGTTTAGTAGACTTTTACTTTATCTCATTTACTGTTGTTTTTTACTGTTGTTCCCGGCGCTGTTTCCCTTTTTTACTTCATTTCATTTAGTGTTTGGTAGACTTTTACTTTATCACATTTACTGTTGTTCCCGGCGGTGTTGCCGTTTTTCCTGTTTCTATTTTTTATGTAGCATGTTCACGAATTAGTCATAGAGAAAATTTATATATTTTGGCTCCAGGAGGACAAACCAAAAATGTTGTATATAAAGAAGCTCTATAAGTCGCATGTAGATACATAATTATTCCAACTACAGCAACTGCAGCGAAGCGCACCTGGTCTGCTAGTGAAAAAATAAAACTATCATCATTATTCTCAATTATATCCACAAAGTGTATTACAGAATGACTATAAATTATTGTAAATCACCAATTGTTATCAGATTCATAAATATATGTATAAAACATAAGCAATTCTCTCAGTTGCACCTAATCAACATAAAAACATTATCAGTGAACCTAACCCATAGAGTAGCAAGTTTAGAAAAACATGTTTGAAATGGTAAAGATAAGTGACTCCTCAAAGTGTACGATATATGGGTCTGCAACACTCGGACCAAATGCAGTGGCCATAGATACTCTTCTGTGTTGTCTATACAGTAAAAAAAACATTTCATTGTAATGTCTGTAAATTAATAGAAAACAAAAACAAAACTGAGTGCCATTATGAACAATTCTGCACATCCTCTCTCTGATTCACTAACACTGAGGATTTTCAGCCAATAAATTATTTAGCAGAAGTGTGACAAGAAACACTACTGGGACTCCTATATACCAACAGCAATACACCTGCGTAATGCCTCATAGGGACTGTGACAGCCAGTCATTCTGGTGTGTGTTCAGACCAAAGTTAATTAATTAAAGTAAGTTAATTAATTAATTAATTAATTAGTTAATTAATTAATTTTTTGTATTATTTTTTATTTATTTACTGTATTTATTTATTTAAAGAACTTCTGTAAAAAGACACATTTCCCCCTCAAGACAAATTAAGTTCTATCTATCCATCTATCTGTCTAAATGAGCATCCATCGGTCCATCCATTAAGCATTTTACTATTGAAACTTAATTTGTTAAATATTTAAAGATGTGATTGTCACTATTCCCAGTGAATGAGACTGGGAAATATCCTAGGTAGGGCAAAGAAGATATAAATCCCTGGAATCAAGTCTGGAGTACAAGGAGTTATCAAACGTTACACATGCCCCAATGTTTTACACCCATATACTGCATAGTTGTTATTTCAAGCCAGGTTGTGCTGATGTGGATTGACCTCTTCTTCGATGGTGTAAACTGTAATACGGTCAAGAAATAAGTTTGAAGCTGTGTCACGTACATGTGAATGGAAGGCAGCTTGAGGGCTCTAGTAAATGTAATTACCTGCCAAGCCAGCAGTTGCCATTGTTTTCTGATCCTTTCTCTCTTTCTCCCTTTGCAAACTGAGTGATTGATTGCCCTACCATCACTGATGACATCTCAGGTGTCCGTCCTTCTGGACCTACCCCTTCTTACCATCTTTCTTCATAAACTAACAAACTAGTTACCTACTTTGATGCTTTTTGAACTCACATCTGTAAAGACATCCCTGCAAGTAGCTGTGTGTTGATCCACTCAAAAAACTGTCATATTTTACAGAGTTACCAAGGTGGTACCCCAACTCTTTATCTGTGTTCTTTGTGTTATTTCACAACTGCAGGGACATAACACCACAGAGATGTAACATAAAATAGCATATCATAACATGATATTATCTATATTCTCATGGCTTAATTGTCTTCTCAAAGCTACTTTAATACACTCCAGAGATGCATTTTGCTGGATCCTATGCCAGCAGCATTCAGTGCACTGAAGAAACCTACTTATGCACATACTCAAGTTTGGCTAGTTTAAAAATGGTCATGTAACCTTACAACACACACGCACATGTCTTTCTGATGTGGGGGAAAAATGGTCACAGAGAAAACTCTGTACAGATATAGGGGGAAGGTACACAATCCCACACAGATTAAAAAAAAACAGGCATGGGATTTGCAGTAATCGTTATACACTGGCTGCAACCCTGGAAACAAAGAGAGAAAAAGCAGATTGGCAAATTCACATTCTGGATAGGAATGTCTGCCTGGCACAACCAAATAAGAAATGTTGTTTCTACCTCCTGGAGGTCTGTCTCTGGAGGATATTCTACTTCAAACCTGATGGACTAAATTGATTTTTTGTATGATTTAAAAAAAAAAAAAAAACACTTGAGATTTGATTTTGTTCACAGTGATTCCAATATGCGTATGGCTAGAGCTGCTTGGCTTTTGCTTTCTGTTTTTCTTCAACATGTTAAAGTGATTCACTGTACCCACTGATTCATGTGTAGATGTCAATGAAGGCAGTGAGGTCAAGTTATTTTTAAAAAAGACTGGGAATGCAAAAAGCACAAGTCAAAACCTTACATAAAGTTGTCTCTTGCATATGGGTCTTCATGAGAAACAAAACTGATTTGACCTTTATATATATTAGAAGCTGTCAAGACAGATTACAGATAAAAGAGGCACTGGTCGCTACTTATTTATTATTGGAATCAAACACTTTATTTCATGAAATACACAGAGATCTATTAAACAAAAAACTACAATACATATAAATCATGACTATAATAGCAATAACCCGTTGGGTGGAAAAAATAATCAAAAACTTAAACAAACTATTTCTAAGAATGGTGACCAGAATGTTACGAAGCACAATGGTCAGTTTCCACCAGAATGACTGGACCTACCCTTGGGGCCTGAATCCGCCTGCACTTTAGGATAACTTCTGAGGCTGCGAGATCCCTGAACAGCAAATTACATAATTTCAGCTTTGCATTTACACGTGTAGAATAGTTTAAGTAGCCGGAGAGAAAGGAGGAGACATCAGACCACATTATGCAAGTGGAGGTGGGGGTCCTTTGAGGGTAACAAATGAAAGTATTTGCTACAATGTAATTGATGACATTTAGCAAGAAAGTAAATGGCCACTATGACTGCTTATACAGTTTTCATTCATTTTTACTGTTGGTAGTCCAGTTTTTCCACCTACATTCCAAAGTTTAGTGTGGCTCAGTATGGGTGTGTAAGTGAGTGTGTCCTGGCATCCATTCCAATGTTAGTTAGTATTACAAAGCAGTCAATAAAGGGTTTGACCCCCATACTCAGAAGTAGAGTAAATGAATTTCTGAATGGATGGATGGAGTTTTTTTATTTCACATTTTATTGTGTCTTTGGGGTAAGGTGTGACGTGTGGTCGGTGGCACTGTGTCAGTTTTAAATAAATAAATAAAGTATGTGCTCACGCATGGCTCATCTTTGGATTGGTGCCAGACGATCTGCCATCTGTGTGTTGCCTTGCTGGCACATGGAGGAGGTCTGATTGTCTCATTATTAACCCAAGGTTGCAATCAGGCGATTACACCTGCTACAACTCTCCCACATATAAAAGGACAGATCGCTAGAGACAAGAATAGGCCGGAGGAAGAAGGAAAAACGGTAGACGGAAGAGAGTTGGTGCAGGACAGACTGAGACTGAAAGCAAGAGCAGAGGCGGACAGCTGTGTGGAGAGCCCCTTAAGGAAGCGGGTGGCCAACACCCAGGGGGCTGCTGTAGAGGATCACTCCAGCTGAGCGATTTAGGAAGCAGGAGTGACCACTTGGTGCAGGCGACTCTCCGCAGAAGTCTGGGAAGGCAGCGGGAGTCAGAGGCTCGGACTGGGAGCACCAGAGTGAGCGCCATGGCCTTTGGGAACCCGGGCCTTCAATTTGGTTGGGGTGAAGCCATGGAGTGGCAGGGACCTGGACCCTTGGAAGATTTGTAGTGTCTGTCGGTTTGCTGTCTTCTCCTCCTGAAAGGTCCATTCAGGATATGGGGAGGAGACGTCAATATAATGGGAAGCACTGGCAACTGGAGTTTTTCTCCTTGTTTTTAATTAATTTATTTATCTTGATTGCTTTTAACCTTCACTTTCACTTCTTTTATGGATTATTTATTTATTGAAGACTGAGCTTCTTTGACACTTTGATTTTTTATAATAAAAGCACTGAGCACCTTTACACCTTCCCCTTGCCTGGATGTGTGAGTGTCCTCATTCGCC
This sequence comes from Polypterus bichir lapradei, assembly GCA_026402145.1. Taxonomy (NCBI): domain Eukaryota; kingdom Metazoa; phylum Chordata; class Cladistia; order Polypteriformes; family Polypteridae; genus Polypterus; species Polypterus bichir. The sequence continues at coordinate 61,556,842 of JANRMT010062837.1, forward strand.
GACTCATCCCAGTTATGACTGTCGATAGTGTCGGGTTCAGAGGCTCCTAGTGGGACCTGGTAGCGTGGGACCGACCCGCACTTTCACATAAGATCGTAAATTCAAATAGATAAGCTCATTTTTATAATGTAATAGATTATGTTCAATCCACTTTTTGTAACTGCTAGTTCATTACAAGGAGCTAAAAAATGAACCTAAATCATTTAATTATGAATATTGTTATTGTCCTGTGTTTATAATTATCTCTGATCTTTTGCATATTTAAATAGTTTGTCTTGTTAAGTAGTTATTTATATTTACAAATCAGAGCACACATTAAGATCTCAAACTGGCGGCCTGCTTATGATTACAGGGATTAATAAAATCATAGTGGGAGGTCGAGGGATTAACAAAATCACAGGGGGAGTTCAAGCTTTTAGCTACAGGACCTCAAAGCCGTAGGAATGCTCTGCCTGCTAAAAAGTGCCCCTTCAGTCACAGCTTTTAAGTCCAAGCTGAAGATTCGCTACTTCAGTTTAGGATACCCTGATTAGAGCTACTGATTAACTGTGCAAACTACATCTCAGTTTGTTAATCATCAAAATTAAGTAATATGATATTTATAAACTGTTACTTACTATACTAACTGTTCTTAGTATATTCATGTGGCACTGGGTGCTACTGCTCTACTGTCAAGTTGTTTACCTGCCTATGGAAAAGTCATCTCAGATAAAGGGCTACTGGAATCATTGGGTAGAAGGGTGCTTTCATCACATTGGCCAGCCTGGCACTAACTTGGCTGTGGAAAAGCCAATAGTGAGGAGGCAGTTTGTTGTCACCCATTGCACGCCCAACCTACTTGGAAGGGGATCTATCTTTTCCTTCCATTTTTTTGTGTTTTCTTGTCATCTTATAGGACGTGTAAAAGCGTTCCTTGTGTGATTTTGTTCCATACAAGAAAAAAAATGTTGTATCATCATGACAGTGACATGATCTCCTCACCCTGTTGTATGAGTCATTGTTATTCCTGATGGCATTTTGCATTTGTTTCTTCGGGCATTCAGGCATTATTTGATGTTACTTTGCCTGCTGCCAGCAACATAGTAGGCCCCTTCATCCTAACCTTTGGATAATTCCAAAAACTTTTAATCTTCTTGCCTCTAAGAAATTGTTTGTTAGGAGATTACTTTTTTGTTAATTCTGTCCCTTTGACCTTTTTGACCAAAGAATTTAATCCTGTGTTTTGTTTTTGAGTTTTGTTAGTTTGCCTGTCAGTTTTTTGGTGCATACATTAATGTGCAAAACAGACACGGTAAAGTATGAAACCCAGCCCTGGTCTGGACACTGTTTCATTGTCGGGCCTGCTAATGCAAACCCCAAATTCATTCACATTTGACCCCACCATGCCACCTAAATGGGCACTATGCTGCAGCACATAAAATGTTCCATATTCAACGTGGTCTGTTTTTGACGTGTTAAAATAATAATACCGCTACTAATAAAATAATCCATTTTTTATTTCCCAGGCTGCATTTTACAAATGATGAAAACCATGCAAAAGATGAGAAGCAAAGGTAAAAGAAGCTTAACAAATTACACTGGCTAGAACACTATACACTCGATAAAAAAGATCATTAAATAACACACACACACTGATATACACAGCTGTAAGTTAGCAACATTTTTAAACCTGCTAAATCCACTTAAGGGCTACAGGTGACCATGAGTAAAAAAATATGATGCTGGATGAGAGCGGACAAATAAACCTCATTCAAGATTTTAAAGAGTTAAAGAAACTGATCAGACAGCAAACTGTGAGAATGTGTAAGAATGTCAGTGAAATTAAATCCCACCTCAATAAGAGGGACTAAAGTCGCCTTCTGGAAGAGTTCATGTAAATATGAGATCTAAAATCCTAATAATTTCTAAGTCTTTCATAATGAGCAAATCTGTTTCTGCCATCACACCTCTGTTTTTTAATAATGTAGGGAAGACTTTGTATGTACGTTATTTTATTTTTACACTGTGTATGCTTAGATGTTTACTGTGCAGCAAAAATCTGTGATTTGAAATCCATTCACTAGGCAAGCAAATCTTCTGAAAGAAGGAAAATGTATATTTATAAAGAAAACCCCACTTGTGAGTGATGCAGACCTCAGCATCTTGATGTTTATGTCTTGCTGACTTTGTGTAAAGCTACATCTAAAATATGCGTAGATTTTGTCTATAATAAAGTCATTATTTTTAATTATGAGTAATAATGCCAACTTCTTGTTTTGAATTTAACATATTCTCCAAGGTCACAAAGCATGCCGCTAGATTAAATTTTCAAGTCTCTAGAGCTGTATAATGTATCATGTGAAAGGCTTTCTTTAAGTTGAAGTGGGAAAAGAGAGGATTTTTAAAAATAATTTATGTAATAGAGTAAGTGGGCGACTTAGTGCAGTGTTTAGAACGGCTACATCATGAATTCTGTATCTTGGCTTTGAACTGTTTGTATGGAGGCTACACGTTCTCCCCATGTCTGTATATTGTGTTTTCCTCCTGCATTCTAAAGGCATGCATGTTTACGCCCTGTCACATTACATGACTTTTTCAGTGACATTCAGTCACAGATGTTTACATAATCTTAGTCATCCAGACAGTCAGTCTCAGCAGGCCCATGTGACCTGCGGTTGTGTAGTTTGACATACCCAGTGAATCTGCCCAACCAGTCTGCGACTTGGTTTGAGAAAACCAGAAAGGTTTGTTATTGTCTTAAGTTACAGAGTGGGCTTGTGTGCATATGAGAGTTGAGAACCAATCAGCACTCATCCCGAAGTACAAAGCATGTTGTTTTATGTCCCAAGACAGAATAGAAAAAAGTAACAAAAACACAAATCAACATGCTGAACTCACTGTATCTGGAAAGCATCCATACAGCACTGTTATTATCAAGTGGCACGTTATTGGCTGTCAGAAAAAAGGGCAATCTTGTGATACTGTGGAAATGTGCAGGAAAGTCATCACAGAGTCATCAAATTTGTTATCTCCTGCAGTTTCTAGGCATATGTAACAAGAATGTAAGTTTAATGTCACTGTGTTCTGTACAAGAAGTTATTTTATAAATCCATTCACATGTACAGGCCGGGCCAAAAGGGGCTCTCAGCATTTAGAAGTGCTTAGCCAAGCATAGGATAAGATGGACGGAGACAGCTTGAGGAATGTGTAGTCAGCCTAAAGACAGGTGTATGCTATTTTGTCCTCTGTTGGAAGTGAGCACGGGATTTTCTTTCCTTGTTTGGAAATAGACAATTAGCCAATGTGCAGGCTTGCACGTGGAAGAACCTGTATAAAAGGCTTGGACAGCAGCCAAACACTTCAAAGCCGATGGACGGATGGAAGATAACGTCATCCGTCTTGAAAATCCTTTCAGCGCAGCGACAAAAATGACAAACTATACTCAAAGTGTTGTCATGGCCTCCTCTCCTCTAATGCCACGTAAATCGTCATTAAAGAAAGCTAAGTTATTTTCTCTTATGTGATTTTTACCGCTGTTTCACAATGGGAGGGATATTGCCTTTTTTACATTATATCTATATAGTTTTCGGTTACGCTGCAATTGTAAAAGAACTTATTCCAACTAGGGGGCTATATCGCCCCCTAAAGGTACAGCATATACTCTTGCATCCTCTGAAGACGAGATCAGCAATTGCAACTGTCACCTTTGACACCCTCTCTGACTAGAAGTTGTGTGACGTGCCACCAGCTTTTACAGCAATTCTATGGTGACCCTGTGTTAGAATGCCCATGAGTGGGCCCTGCAACTGTCTGGTGCCTTGTCCAGAGTTGGTCAATAACTTCTCTTCTAGGCTCCCATGACAATGAATTTAAGTTTGTTTGAGAATGCTATACTGTATGTTATTTATGTTGTATATTTTCTTCCCATATCATTTCAGCATTCTTTTTTGAGCAATGAAATTAGCAAACCAGAATAATTTATATTGCACCTTTTTCCAAGTACAGACCAATCATACTTATATTTTGTTAATGCTGGTTAATTGTTAGGTCAGGCTCCTTGGCAGGGCACACTCAAGGGTCATTAGTGGGCACCGAACAAAAGCCCTGACAGTTTACTGCCTAACACGTTGGCCACTACAGAATCCATTACTTCAACTTGGATAAAGAATGTCTTTATATGGCACAATATTTGACCCATTGAACTTCATCATTTTTCTTTCTAAATTTAAATGTACTTTATCAGAATGTTATTGGGGCTTAAGTACAGTGGCAAGGAAATAAAGAAAATAACTGCATTTATATATAAATTTGTGTTAAAACTTGGTCTTTGTCTAAGTTACAATAATAAACAAACACAATCTGTTTAACTAACAACTGTCAACCATGGCGTTGTTTATTTTAAAACCATAAATAAATTAAGAAGCACTCAGGCGTCGCAGGGGTGCAGGTTTGCGTGATAGAAAAGGAGGGCAGCGCCAGTGTGAAGATGAGGTAGTCGACTTGTGCAGTTTGGTCAATTGCCTCATTAATGCTCTGGGGTCTGTAATCAGCATTAGCATACCGTCACCCCTAAAAATATAAAGAGGAGCCTGGGAAGGAAATGGGGAAAAAACTGAGCAATATAAGGAATTGGAAAGACAAAGTCTGGAGGTTAAATGGAGAGAAATAAAAGAGTTGAGATCTTGTTATGGAGAAGGCAGTGACCCCCAAGACAAGCGAGCGATGGGCACTTGAGGGGCAGGGTCACTCCTGCTTCTAGGGTGCTCAACTGCTCTGAGTGGGCCCCCGCAGGCCAGAAAAAGATGGCGGTGGGAGACAGGAGCAGGGCTCGTGGGGTCCCCATGAATGCCGAGGGAAAGCAGCATGGACGCAAGGTAGGCTAAGGTACCCCAGCGGGTGCTGCATGAAGTGGCTGGGGCCCCAAGCTGAAGAGAAAGACGACTGCAGCTGTCCATCAACAACTTCTCTTGCCAAGGAGACCAATAATGGTGGGCTGAGGAGACATCAGTTTTAGAGGGAGACATTAAGCCTCATGGTGGATTTAAAAGAAAATCCTGACTATATTGTAACCTTGAAATGTTAACTGCTTTTTTGGTTTACTTATTTATTTATTGAACCATGGAACTAACCCGAACCATCACAAAAACACACAAATTATTGGGTTTTTTTTGTACATAATGAATATATCATTCATAAACATTCACAGTTTATTTCACAGGCTGATGACTTCAACAGAAACCAACTGGGGTCGAGAGTTAGCAAACCTGGAGTACAGTCAATGAAACACGATTGGAGGAGTTGTTTTAAGCTATTTTGACCAATAAAAAAGACTCTGACATTTTGAGTTTGCTAATCACAAGAAGCATCTGCAGATATCAAGCATGCCTCACAAAAAGAGATCTCAGAAGGTCCATGATCCAGAGATTCTGATTTGCATAAAGCTAGAAAGGGTTACAAAGTAATTTCAAGGAGTTTAAATCTTCATTAGTCCACAGGTAGACAAACTGTGTATAAATGGTGATGATTTAGATTTGTGCCTACTCTCCCTAGAAGTGAATGCCCAGCCAAGATAACTTAAATAACACAACCCAGAATGCTCAGTGAGGCAAAGAAAAGAACCCTAGAAGAGCATCACAGGCTTTATAGGAACAGAGTAACATCTCTGTTCATGAATCTAACATACAAAAAACATCGAACGGGCATGGCGTCAATGGCAGGACACCAAGGAGGAAGCAGCTGCTCTCCAAAAAACAACCACTCCACACTTTCAGTTTGCCAAAGACCACCTTGACACTTCATAGTGCTATTGAGAAAATAGTTTGTGGACTGATGAAACTAAGGTTGAATTGTTCAGGATGAATATGAATAGCATAAAAAGGGCACCGCATACCAACATGAACACATCATTCTAATGGTGAAGTACGGTTTATGGATCTTCATGATTTGGGACCATGGGGCTGAGCAGCTTGCAATTATTGAGGGGAAAATTCTTAATTTTATCAAGGAATCCCAGAAGATAATGTTAGGGCCGATGTCTGCTTGCTGAAGCTCGGCAAGATTTGAGAGATACAACAGGACACTGTCCCTAAAGATTGATATAAGTCTACTATTGAATGGCTTCCAAAAAAGAAAATCTGCTTTTTGGAGAGGCCCAGATAGACCCCAGACCCTGCTGCAGAAAGACGTCAAGAGAGCCATTCACACTAGGCACCTTAAGAATATGGCAGAACTGAAGCAGCTCTGTAAGGAAGAATGGACCAAAATTTCTTCTGAACGTTCTGCAGGTCTAATCCTCAGCTACTGGAAGCGCTTGTTAGAGGTAACTGGTGTCAATGGAGGTTCAACCAGTTATTAAATCCAAGGGTTTGCTTATTTTTTCCATAGCACACTGTGAATGTTTGATGGATGTGTTCAATAAAGACATGAAAAAATGATAATAGTTTGTGCATTATTAGCTTAAGCATATTGTGGTCGTCTGTACTTCTGACTTACTGTAGATGAAGATCAAATCACATTTTATGATAACTTCATGCTGAAGACCAGGTAATTCCAAAATGTTCACATACTTTATCTTGCCACTGTATATGCTCAATACACAGTTAGTCATGTTAAAAATAACACAAATTAATAAAAAAATAATAATAAGCTGAAATTTTAGAGGCAAATATCTTAACTGATAAGCAGATTCCATTTTCTGTGGTATGGATGGTTCCTTGTCTAGAACACACAGCCTAAATAAATATCCTAATTCCACATTTGTCAGTTCTACAAATAAAAAACTGCCTATCCAAGAACACTAAGCTCAGTGGATGTATGGGATGTTGACTCTAACTGTTATGTCAAAATTCATACAACCTTCCATCTTTTAACAACATATTTAAAATCGGTTTATGCAAGAAACACTTAACAAATTAATCTGCAAGATGGTAGCTTTCAGAAAAAATCAATTGTAGCTCTCAGAAAAAAACAAATCAATTTCTCTTATGAGGGATGACTTCAGTAATTATATACAGCAAGTCTTTTAAATTTAAATTTGAGCACTGTTCACAAAATGTGGGAAAAGCATCCATTCATTAAAAGTTGCTTTTTGCTCTTGAAGGTGGAAGGAATTCTTCTGTTTAAAACAATAAAAAAATCACATGAAACTTTAGATTCAACGTGACAGACGAGGGGGCTTACCGAGTGTATAGAAGTAAATCATTAAAACAGACTTTAAAAACAGATTTTTATTGTTAAAATAAACTCAGGGAGACACTTTGGAGGTGCATCACTACCTTTGCCTTCTATTTTACTGTTCTAATTGTTTAAAGTGTTTAATAAACCACTTCCAGTGAATCTGCAAAATTCAACTAAGAGGTAAACAACCTTCGATCTGTGAAGACTTCAGTAATACATTAATGTAAAGGCATGTCAAAATAAATCACATATAGCTGCATTAGAATAAAAAGAAAATCTAATAAATATACAAGAACATCAGACTGTCAAGCCTGAAGAAAATATTTTTTAATTTATGTTGGCTCACTCACTATTACCCTGATTTGTTATCTCCAGGCCTGCCTCCAAATAAATGAAATGGTGCTCCTGCATCTATTTTTCAAGTAAAAGGTCCAAGAGCTAAAAACAAATGGATGACTTCTTAAATGACTAATCCAATCTAAAATCCAAATATCCAATAATTTAGAATGTAACATAATCAAGAACACACAGACTCTGTCACTCAAAAAACAAAAAAAATACTTAAAGGGTGTTATGTGGCTCCGAAGGTAATGGCTTCAAAAGGAAAAGCTAACCCAAATCGACTGAACAAAAGGCATTGTGCTAGAAATATATGAAATAGATAAATAGAAAGAAATGTATTTTGCAAGACAGAAATTCAATGTCTTACATTTCAAATTAGATAAAGAAGTAAAAGTATAAAAAAGGAATAATAAAAGCAATACACTTTAAACACATTATTGCATACTTGCAATAAGATAAATTCCAACGCAAACCTTAATAATTATATGCACAACAAAACGCCTAATCTGTCAACTGCTTTCCTTAAAATAATCGGTTTTCAGTTGACAATCCATTATAGAAAAGCAAAATCACCTTCACTCTCAAAGGGTTTTAAGGTATTGCCATCCAACTGTACTATGCAAAGCCCAGCTTTATCTATAAAATCGTGTTCACTGTACAGTTGAAAAATACTTCAGTAGGCAATTTTCCAAATTGCTTAATATTCACACCTTTAATTATGACTAATTTAGTGTGATGTAGCAAAAGAAAAAATTCAATAGCCACATCCTCTGCTTTAAATTACTGCATATATTACTCCAAAAATAAATGTAACATTTCGTTTTATCATAAAAGGGTCCTAGGTTGACCCTATTCTCACTTTCAGACTTTTTATTCCATGGACCTGAACAGAGTGACCCAAATTCCCACTATAGCCCGCATATGTTTACGGTCACCAGTCGGCCACAAAGATACAGCTACAATCTGCAGCTCAATTTATGCTTACCAACTGGGTTGACTTCTACTGTGGCTAAAATTTCTCCCCTTCCCCACATGACAAACTAGAGCACCAAAACAAAAATGAGAGAAGGTTTATACAATAGATCATGCATTATAGACTAACATTATTTAACTTAGGGTTCTTTGTTTACCTAAAACAAAAGCAAAATGAAAGAAGAGTGACAAATCATATTCAATACAACCTGGGTGGATAGTAGCTCTTCTTGGTCAGAGTTTATGACCCAAAGTGCCTACATTACCTGGGTGGTCCTTCGCAGTAAGATGATTGGCCTCTTGGACCAGCGTGCTCTCTGGAAGAAACGATGGAGTGAAAGAGAGACATTGAGCTTCTATATAACTCTAAATTTATGCCAATCTTGTGTTCCTTGATGCAGCTCTTGAAATAATGACACATTGTAGTGTAGGGGCCGACTCCTCTCTTATAACCCCAGGCAACAAGATAGAGCACCAAAACCAGCAAGGGAGGAGGTTTACACTTTTATTTATGCATTATAGATTAACATTCTCTTGCTTTAGGTTCATAATGTGCCTAAAACAGAGAAAAGAAACAGTAATGTGACAAATCACACTGAATACAACCTGGATGGATAGCAGCTTTTCTAGCTAGGAGTCTAGGTACTCAAAGTGACTACTTTGCCGAGTGACTCTTCATGGTAAGTTGATTTGTCTCTTGAACTGGTGTGGCCTCTGGATGAAATGATATAGTTTGAGAGAGAGTGACATTAAGCATCTATATTTATATTGTGAGGGTTGGCCGGCAGGTTATCCCGGCCAGCACCCCCAGGCTGCTAGATGGAGTCCACCCTGCAACATGGAGGTGCCCCGAATTCCTGCAGGGCATCATGAACAATGGAGTTCAACTTCACAGCCCTGCTGTATACCGTGGGGGCTGCCAGGGGACACTGCAGGGAGGCACAAATGTTTCTATTATAGCCCGGAAGTACTCCCTACTCACGGAGATAGAAGAAATTAAGTACTTCCAGGCTGAAGAAAAGAATAAGTTTTCATCTGACCCGAAAGTGCTATGGAATCATGGACTGAAGGACAGAAGCACTTCCGGATCACGAACTATATAAAGGACTGTGGGAAACCCAGCAGAGAGAGCCGGAGTTGGGAGGAAGGGTGACAGAGCTGCTGGGTGGAGAGGAGGATTAATTGTATTGATTATTAGTGATTTATTGTTTATTGTGGAGGTGGAGGTGCTTTGTGCACAGTGTTGCAAAAATTAAAATTATTTCTTATACTTTTACCTGGTGTCTGAACGTGTTGTCTGCGGGTTTCATGGGTCAACAGCTACCCCTGCTGTCACTTATATTCTATTTTCTATATTGAGGCTCTATATTGATCCCTGAATTTATGTCATTTGTCTGCTTCCATGATGCAGCTCTTGGACCGTTGAGAATATTGTATGAGCAGATTCCTCTCTCATGTTCATGCCTCACATTCTATAACCAATCCTGGCAATCCTTGAGCATTCTGCCAGCTCAGTGTTTCATTCACAGACCTGGGCTTGGATAAACGTGTTTTTGTCTTTGACCCTAACCAGTCTGCAGTCTGAATATAGAGGCCCCGCATTCACAATTTGGTATTCTGTATCCTCCGAACAGGCATACAAGAAAAGTTCTTCTTCTAACTATTGAAAGGTTTTCTAAATACATATTTTGTCACTACAAAGATATACAGGTAGTCTCCAAGTTACGGACATCTGACATGCGACTTATGAACGGGGCTGCAGCTGTTCCTTCATCTGTCTTCAGGACATGACGCATGCGCCTCAGTAACTGCCACTCCGTCATCTTCAGCCTGGGGACACTGGAAATGGTTACTGGACGGAGGCTCCCGGCGGCAAGCGGTGACCCGTGGTCCATAGTCACCGGAGCCACAGCAACCGTTCGTGTGGAGGACAGAGGCTTGATGGGGCAGTTCGCTGCCCGCCCACCACACATGGATACCCCGTTCGTTCTCGGTGGGCGGCTGGTAGTGCTGCAAGCGGTGACCCAGTTGTGGCTGAATTGAGGGCGAACGGGGCAGCTGGGGGTAGCATTGTAGTGTGCCTCAGGTGGTTGCCTGTTGAATGGGGGCAGTGGTGGGAGATTCACTAGCCGCCTTTGTCTGTACCCTGTTTGTTCTCAGTGGGCGGACGCTGCAGGCAGCATACTGTAGTGGAGGTAACTGTGTGGTGGGCGGGTGGTGAACCGCCTCTTGCTACTCCCATTCATTCTCAACAGCAAACCTGCTTGTACTGTTATGTACATAGCAGGAAGTGGTCTCTCGTTCAGTACACCAGACGTGCTAATGACGGGTGCCTTCCTGCTGTGATAGCATGTACAGGGCTGTGCAGAAGAACTCATCTTCACCCTTCAACAATGTCTCCGAAACACAAATCTGATGCAAGTGCTGGTAAAGAAGAGAAAAACCATTACCATGGAAAATAAAGTATAAATAATAAAATGGTCAAAGAGAAGTGAAACTCCATCATTCATTGGCAGAGCACTTGGTTACAGTCGGTCAACAATAGCAACAATCAATGATAGGGATGTTGATGGCATGATATTTTAGCAGTGCTAAGTTCAATTCCTGTTTGTGACAATTTTTTTTTTTAGAACAAAAGCAGTTAAAATGAAATATTTCAACAACAACAAAGTGAATAACTTACCAAGCAATGTTGGGTCACTAAATACTAACAAGACACCTTCAAAGATGTAAAGAATTTACATTTATTTGCTTAGCAGACAGTTTTATCCAAAGCGACTTACAAAAGAGGCAAACAATCAAGTCACATTAGGCTAGGACCTGTTTGTTCAGTAAGTGTAATAGGACGGGTAACAAAAGTTGATTGTGACAAGTGAAAAGATATAATAAATAATAATTTACAATCATAGATTACAACCAATAAAGCAATGAAGCAAATTAGCCAAGAAAATAAAGTATCATACAACAACATTTTTTTCTTCATCAATTCGACAGATATTCACAGAACAGATGGGTCTTCAATAGCTTTTTAAATACATTGAGGGAGTCAGCAGTTCAAATAAAGGTGGGCAGCTCATTCCACAAAATAGGAACTACACAGAAAAAGAGTCTGGATTGAGACAAGCTACCACGCTGTGGTGGCACCACCAGATTCTGTTCCCCTGCAGACCTGAGTGGGCTAGAAGGAGTATAGAACTTCTCAAGTGTCCCCATATACTCAGGCGCTGACCCACTGACTACTCTGTAGGCAAGCATCAGGGATATTTACAAGAATATTGATGATGCTGGGTGGCACAGTGGCGCAGTGGTAGCACTGCTGCCTCACTGTAAGGAGACCTGGGTACGCTTCCCGGGTCGTCCCTGCGTGGAGTTTGCATGTTCTCCCCGTGTCTGCATGGGTTTCCTCCAGGTGCTCCAGTTTCCTCCCACAGTCCAAAGACATGCAGGTTATGTGTATTGGCGATTCTAAATTTTCCCTAGTGCGTGCTTGGTGTTTGGGTGTGTGTGTGTATGTGCGACCTGCAGTGGGCTGGCGCCCTGCCCAAGGTTTGTTTCCTGCCTTGCACCCTGTGTTGGCATGGGATTGGCTCCAGTAGACCCCCGTGACCCTGTAGTTAGGATATAGCGGGTTGGATAATGGATGGATGTATGGATGATGTTTTCACAATGGGTAATGGAGGCCTGTCTAATGTTGATGGTGGTCAAAAGGTGAGCAAGTCGCTTCTAAATGAGACAGAGTGGGAAATAAACTTTACAGGAACACGACTGAGAAAAGAAGCTGTGAGCAAAGGAGGTTGAGACATATGAGGATACCAAGGAAAGGCATAGTAGGAACGCAGAAGGTATACATAAGGCAAGAGAGGTTGAGACACCGGAAAATACTTAGAAGAGGCATAGGAGAAATGCTATTTTAAAAATGTATTCTATTACCTGTCTCTGACAGGTAAACTTGCCTGTTAATTATAACATGGCCTCTTAATGGAATGATTGGCTGTAATCTGTTTCCATTTGTTTCAAGACTGCCTATCTACTTTAAAATACCATCCTATTGGTTCTTTTTTTGCCCCCTCACTATTCAATATCATCTTGAAATACTCAAAAAAATATCAGTGTTTTGTTCACAATAACCTTGTAAACCAGCTGATGGAAATGTAGCGTAGGGTAAAAGAGCATTACACTTGATTTGACTGAATTTAGCCAAAACATGTTCTCAATAACAGAACATTAGCTTTAAATTTAACAAACATCGCCAGATTGTTAGCATAAGCTACAAATTCCACATTAAGACATGATGGGAAAGGCATACAATTATTCAACTTAAAAATTTATACCAATCACATCTGTCTCGTTTAAAATTATCCAAAATGTTTCCAGGACAAGATCCAACCTACGAATGTTGTGAATGTTGCAATCGAGCTCTAGCCTCACTGGGCCACATGTTTTGGGCCTGCACCAAATTAACTTCATTCTGGACCAAAATCTTTAAATGCCTTTCAAACAGCTTTGGTGTCACAATCTCTCCTAATCCATTAACCGCTGTGTTTGGTGTGCTTCCAGATGGACTTAAAATGGAGAAGTATAAATTGATCGTAATTGCTTATACCACACTATTGGCACGTAGACTTATCTTGCTCAACTGGAAGAATCCTAGCCCACATCTTTTAAGTCAGTGGGTAGCTGATGCTATATACTTTTTTGAAACTGGAAAAAAATCAAATTCTCACTTAAAGGATCTGTGCAGAGGTTTTTTAAAACCTGGCAGGACCTAATAAATAATATTTTAGAATAAGCATTTAAATTGGGGGAAAAGGATTTTCTTCTCTTTTTTATTTCTTTTTCCTACTCATAAAGTTTTGCTCTGTCTGTTGTCCTAGCTCTCTTTCTCATGGGTGAGGTTTGATTTGATTTGAAATTAGTTTACTTGAGTTTGAATTGCTTGTATGGAATGGTACTTGCTTTTAATAAATTCAATAAAATGGTAATAAAAAAAAACATGATGGGAAACCTGAACTCTGCAATTTCAATTTATTATTGAAGAATAGGTTTAATAATTAAAGCATATATAAATCTCAAATGGAGTACAGCCACAATGAACTTTCCACCTAACTGAAAAAGGATGGTTCACCAAATCTACACCATTTTAAGACATTAAACATCTATGATCAGCTAAATCAATAACTTTCTCTTAATCAATAAATAAAACCTCCAATTTAACAGCATATAATTTACACACTAATATATCCTGACATAATAAAAATATACGTGAGTGTGCTAGGAACAGAATATCTTTGAAACAGAATTGCACTCATATCCATGAAAGTTCTCAGTCGAGTCCCTGAAGATAAATTTATATTCTACACAGAGAAGACTCAGTAGTCACCAATTGATGATCTGGCATGAATTCCTGTACTCCTTTCTTTTGTAATAAAGTGATAACAGCCATTCTACAATTTCAAGGCAATTCGCCTTCTCTCACTATGAATATCAATCCCAGTAACTGCCAGAGTTCTTTATATAGCTTTATAAGAAGACCATCAAGTCTCTCTAAGATTTTGACAAGATGGCCTGGATAGCCTTGGGAATAACAGTTATATTGGGGAATGGTTTCGACCAAAGAAAAGACAAAAATTTTTATCAGAGAAAAGTCAGGAGTTTATAAAACCAGTACGTCTGGGAAATCGAGACAGCAAAACCAAAATGCAACAAAAATTCATGGTTAAACTACAAAAGTCAAAAATGGTCCTTTAGTATCATAGATTTCTTTCCCCTAACACCTCTTAACAAAATGAGAACTTTTTGTTAATCTTCAGCCCAGCACTTGGACTTGCATCTTATGCAGGCGGGGGAACACATCGAGTGTTCGGCATGTCATGTAACCAGAAGATTTGGAATAAAAATAAGCCTTTTAAATGTTTAAAACTCACAATACTGAACTGTCCTATAATCAATATATCAAATAAGGAAATTGACTGAAAAAAAGAACTCAAAATGTGAACGGTGTGAGCTAACACTTATTAACCTGCCAGCAATAAGGACAGCTGAGTAAGGAGCCATCAAGTAGAAAACCTGCACCTTTCGACCTCATCTGAACAGAGTCTCCTTGGACTTTTTAATTCTTTTATTCCATGTTAAACACACACTCTGTGTATATTTTTAAACAACTGCTATAGATTGATTTTAAATTCTGTATCTTTACTGACCTGAAACTTGTATCTTTTAGATTATTCTTTCAGACTCTTAAACAAATTGTTAAACTGGATTGTGCACCATGACACCACACTCGCACACATCATGCTTTCATTGGCCATAAACAAAAACAACATGGTGATTGCTTAACCACCATAAAGCGCAATGCTTGCCAAATCTTGCTACCTATGACTTCATTTTGTTCCTGAAATTAAAACTGAGGTTGAAGGAAAAAAGATTTGCTACCAGGATAAAACATAGAAGGTTCTAGATACAGTAAACAAGATGTTTATAGGAATATGCTGGGAGAAAAGTGATACATCTCAACAAGTGTACTTGAAAGTAACTTAAAAGGAGTTGCTGTACGTTTTACAATAAAGTTTTTTTTTTTTTTTTTTACAATTCCTGGAATTTCACTTTACATTTCACCTTATTTTTTCTTGTTTATGGTTTGGTGTGGCCAAGTCCAGACATCACTCAAGCCTTACTTGTGAATGTAATTAGCCGTCCTTCAAATGTAAGAATGACTATTACAACATTAATTCATGAATGACTTAAACCATCGAGCTGATTCAAGAGTTTCTGTAGCCTAAAGTCTGTGTCTAACTTTAGTTTAAAGTTCTCTAGAATATCGATCTCTCTTTATAATAAAACACTAATGTCTTTGTGTGTGTCCAGTGCCTCAGAGTAATCTGATTGGTCAATTTGGTTTTGGTCTGATTGGACAGTTTCAATGTGGTTGCTCAGTCAAACCCAATCAAGACAGAAAAGATGTAGGAATATCACTGAGAGTCACCTTTAAACACGGTAATTATTTGCAAGAATGATGATTTAGCATTTCACTGCAATTTTCACCATGTACGTATTGTGAATAAGACGCTATATAAGCGCCCGTCCCGGCACAGATTCACACTGAGGCACGTGTAAATTGAACAGAAATCTTTTTATTTTCTCTTCAGCCGTGGGGCACGTCTTCCCCGTGTCCCACAGGCTCAACACAGTCCCAAACACTTAAACACAGTCCAAACACTCTTCCCCTGTGGGGCACGTCTTCCCCGTGAACCCCACAGGTATAACACAGTCCCAAAACACCTTACTTTAAACACAGCAATCCTTCCGCTGGCACCACCACTCCTCTCAGGCAACCTCGTCCTCTTCCTCCCGATTCTGGCCCAGAGTGGTGGTTGCTGGCTCCTTTTATGGTCTTCCCGGAAGTGCTCCTGGTGCTTGCTCACCTGTTCCCAATTGCACTCCCGTGTGGGGCCGATGATTAAACCAGCTGGGCTTAACTTTCTGCCTCGCCCCCTGGTGGCCATCCCGGGTCCCCACAGGGTTGGGGAGAACTCCACTTCCCATGAAACCCTGCGGGAAACTGAGGCATCATCAACCAGGGAGGCTGCCACCAAGCGTCCCGGGGGAGGTACTGAGAAGTCTATGGCTGCTCCCCCGGACCATATACAGCAGGGTCGTCCCGACCGGGCATGGGACCCGGCTGTCCATTACAGTATATACAGTAATTGCATGTGACAAATAAAATAAAGTTTGTTTTTTTTACATGGCGGGTAATCAGGTCCAGTCTATCATTGGTGGTAATCAAAAAATGGAAAGAAGTTGAGAAAAGCGCCTCAAGATGACATAATCTGAAAAGCAGGCTTTATGGGAATGCGACCAACAGAGGAAGGTTGAGACACAAGACAGCACTGATGAGAGGTTTAGGACGAACGATTAGGGTACATGTAAGGCAAGAGCTATCAAGTATGTAATATTTTAAAATGTATTCTATTACTTGTCTTTGACAGGTAACATAGCTACTAAAAGTATAAAAAAGAAAGAGGAAGGAGGAAAGGAGAAACCAGATCTCAAAGACAGGAATTTTGGGTCATGAAATATATCATTTAAGGAGGTGATTCCCAGGTTTGACTAATTTGTAAAAGAAACCGATCTTCAGGAAGCCACTTTGTAAAACACTGGAGAGTGTCAACGCCACCTGGGAGCTGAACCGAAAAGGTCCTTCAGCCTGTGTCTTTTTATTTATAAAGCATATTTTATGAGAAGGCCCAGATTTAAGTGGAGGGACTTAGATTTGAAAACATTAAAAGGAAATGAGTATAAAGGATGAACATAAGGGGGATCACTTGGGTATTAATCCAGTCTGACAGCTGAAGAAAAATAAAATCTCCTTCCAAGTCTGTTAAGTCCCAGGACAGAACTGGGTGTCAGTAGTGCAGACGAGTGGTGGGATGTTTTCAGAGCACACACTGGGACCCCTGAGTTGAATTTGAATGAGTGTATGACCAAACCACTTCATTCTTTCATCTGTTTTTTCAGTATGAACTATGCCACTTGGACAATTGTATTAAGAATTGGAAAATGCCAGTTTGGCAGGTTAGAATTTTGTTTAGGATACCTTTTTTTGTATTTTGAAAGATTATTTGTCTAGCTAGGTTTTTATATTGAATATGAATTCTTGAATTCTATGAATTTTACTGTGTTTTTTGTTTACATTTTAAGTGCATCACATGACCATTTTAGAAGCCTCGATGTGTTAACACATAATGGGCTGCTAGTGGATTTTGAGTGCTTGCTGGATATCTCCTGCTTGACTCGAGTCACAAAAACGTGTTAATAAATTACAGTGCAATGAAAGAGGGCCTTTGTATGAGATGCGGATTTGATCAATGAACAAGTGCAGCTTGCTAGTCGTGATATTCATATCAGGATTTCAACTCGTAGCTTTTGTGACTCGATTCAGTTTTTATCTTAGTGTTTTGGCTCTGGTAAAATAATAGACCACAATTTTGGTGAAATCCTCTGGCTTGAAAAACAACTCGCACCCACTGGAGCTGTACACAATTTGTAGACCCCTCCATGAAAATAGCATTAACACTGGAACCCCGATTCAATGTTCCTATATTATGTGTTTTCACATATTTATCATTTTTTGGAAGATGCTGTTGACATTAGGAAGCTCTATCTAAAAGAGACTATTGGTTTTTTTTTTTGTTTTTTTTTGACTGGTCACATCAATTTTGTGACTGTTAACAATAATGACAATAATTGTAATTCAATTATTTAATAACCGGTAACGGCGTACGCATGATAATGTGCAGTGAATACACTTGACTTGAGAATTCCTAGTTTTCACACTCTCTCTGTACGTTTAACATTCATTTGCTCAGAGGTTGATGCACTTGCTGCTTCCTGAGCAGCTCTTCTTTTCTCCATCATAGCGGCCCACTTCTTCTCTTCTTTCATCGGCATCTTTTCACGTTAAAACTGATTTAGTCAGTGCTTGTGCTGCAATTACTTAGTACATTTTCTTTAATTCTTCACTTAAGCTGGCACTTAAGCCTTCAATCTGCTTCAAGATTTAAGATATAAAGAGGTAGGGGAAGTGACAGCGAAGGTGGTAGGGATGAGAACAGCGCCCGTACATATGCAATACATTATATAATAAAATTAAAAAAAATAAAAAGAGGAATAACCTTGGAGGTCAATCATCACCCCGAAAGCGGATAGTAGACGTCACGTAGTATATGTGTGCCAAATTTCAGGTCAATAGGTCAAATGGTTTGCAAACTACAGGTGATTTCAAATCCTGGACAGACAAATGAACAGCCACAGTAATGTGTTATATATAAAGACAATAGCAATTAATTTAACAGATTAAATAGATCAAACTGGATCATAGCCCTTAATCCTAAAAATAACTACAGAGCAAATATTTCTTTCTTGTATTGAACACTTTTTCCCAGTGCTACATGGGTCTTCTACTGCATTTCAGATTTGTTAGCATCATCAGTAAAGTCAGATCAAATTAAACTAAACCCATGCCCTGCCTGAGCAATTTGTTGTAGTTCAGAGTTAAATTACTGGGGCATTATAATATAACAATGAAACATTTTGAGCCCCAAGCATTCACTAAACAGTATCATCTCCAGACAGAGGAGCAGCTTCAGCGACAGACTGCTGTCACTGTCCTGCTCCACTGACAGAATGAGGAGATCGTTCCTCCAACACACTATGTGACTCTTCAATTCCACCCGGGGGGTAAACGTTAACATTATACAAAGTTATTGTCTGTTATACCTGCATTTTTATCACTCTTTAGTTTAATATTGTTTTTTATCAGTATGCTGCTGCTGGAGTATGTGAATTTCTCCTTGGGATTAATAAAGTATCTATCTATCTATCTATCTACTGTTTACTTATTACTATTCAAATATTGCATATCCTTATTTCTACTTGGATATTCTTGGCTGTCCTGTTACTCGGCACATCTTGATAACTAAGCTTGTAGTCACCTGCAAATAGAGGAGATGGGAAAGGAGGACGAGAAGAAGAAGAAGCCTGCTTCTATCACGCGTGCCATGATGCTCGACTAACCTGATGTACAGTAATCTCCTCCATTTATGGCACGGGTAGAATTTCAGCAATTCCTCCTACCACTGTTGCTTTAAGTGTACATGTTATCTTTGATGGTTTGATAGTGGCCTGTTGTGCAAATTGCATGATTTGGGCAGCACTTACAGTAGATGTTTCCTTTTTCCAATCATGATGGATCTCTTTGTTGTCTACTAGTTAACTTAAGCCTGACCCATCAAAGTTTTCTCACTGTTTTGTTTACAAAAAAAAATGACTTTTTTTCTAAAATTAAATATATATTTTTGATGTTGGCTTTGAGGATATCTGGTAAAGGGGATCCTTTCCAGTCATATACAAAAGTTTGGGAACCCCCCCCTCTTAACTCTTTGGATTTTTTTTTTTCCTTTTAATATATGACATGCCTTATGGAAACAATAGTATTTCAGCAGTGACATTAAGTTTATTGGATTAACAGAAAATATGCAATATGCATCATAACAAAATTAGACAGGTGCATAAATTTGGACACCCCAACAGAGATAATACATCAATACTTAGTTGAGCCTCCTTTTGCAAATATAACAACCTCTAGACACCTCCTATAGCCTTTGATGAGTGTCTGGATTCTGGATGGAGTTATTTTTGACCATTCTTCCATACAAAATCTCTCCAGTTCACTTAAATTTGATGACTGCTGAGCATGGACAGCCTGCTTCAAATCAGCCCATAGATTTTCAATGATATTCAAGTCAGGGGACTGTGAAGGCCATTCCAGAACATTGTACTTCTCCCTCTGCATGAATGCCTTTGTAGATTTCAAACTGTGTTTTGGGTCATTGTCTTGTTGGAATATCCAATCCCTGCGGAACTTCAACTTTGTGACTGATGTTTGAACATCATCCTGAAGAATTTGTTGATATTGGGGTGAATTCATCCCACCCTCGACTTTAACAAGGGCCCCAAGTCCCTGAACTAACCACACAGCCACACAGCATGATGGAACCTCCACCAAATTAGACAGTAGGTAGCAGGTGTTTTTCTTGGAATGCAGTGTTCTTCTACCGCCATGCAAAGCACTTTTTGTTATGACCAAATAACTTAATTTTTGTCTCATCAGTCCAAAGCACTTTGTTCCAAAATGAATCTGTCTTGTCTAAATGAGCATTTGCATACAACAAGCAACTCTGTTTGTGGCGTGAGTACAGAAAGGGCTTCTTACTCATCACCCTGCCATACAGATGTTCTTTGTGCAAATTGTGCTGAATGGTAGAACAATGTACAGATACACCATCTGCAGCAAGATGTTCTTGCAGGTCTTTGGAGGTGATCTGTGGGTTGTCTATAACCATTCTCACAATCCTGTGCCTATGCCGCTCCTGTATTTTTCTTGGCCTGCCAGACCTGCAGGGTTTAACAGCTCTGTGCCTGTGGCCTTCCATTTCCTGATTACATTCCTTACAGTTGAAACTGACAGTTTAAACCTCTGAGATAGCTTTTTGTAGCCTTCCCCTAAACCATGAGACTGAACAATCTTTATTTTTAGATCTTTTGAGAGTTGCTTTGAGGATCCCATACTGTCACTCTTCAGAGGAGAGTCAAAGGGAGACACATTTTGCAATTGACCACCTCAAATACCATTTCCCATAATTGGACACATCTGTCTATGAAGTTCAAGGCTTAACAAGATAATCCAACCAATTTGGTGTTGCAAGTAATCAGCATTGAGCAGTTACATGCATTCAAATCAGCAAAATTACAAGGGGACCCAAATTTTTGCACAGCCAGTTTTTCACATTTGATTTAATTTCATACAACTAAATACTGCTTCACTAAAATCTTTGTTCGGAAAACACCCCAGTACTCAGATGTTCCTAGGAAATTAAAGACATACCACTGTTATCTTTTTTGTTAAAAGTAGAGTAAATTAGTATGCAGGCTGAGAGGGGTTCCCAAACTTTTTCATATGACTGTAAGTCTGGAGGCTCTTCCACCTAAGGGGGCTGTGGGGGCATCCACTATACCAGTGCTCACCTCCATTAGAAAAGGCTTTTTTTTCCATTTTTTTAATTTTATTTTAAATCTTCGGGAAATATTTCTTTTTGTTTTTGATTTCCTTGTGGGAAATATGCATCTCCTGGATAGCTGTTTTATACTCTGCTGCTGTAAAAAAAAAAGAAAAGAAAAACCCTCATTGTCAGAAGAAGTGTGACCAGTTTGAGGAAAAGACAGGTAGTGGACATCTGTCCTGCAGGACTGTTGCACTGCTTTGTGACTGGCTGGTTGTGGAACGCTTTCAGTAAATCTGACAGAATGCACTGACCTTCTGTGTCACCAGAACCTGAGATAAATAGGACTGAGCTATTTGGAGTAAAGTTATTCTACCAGCTAATTGTTAAGAACTGTTGAGCACACTGAAATGGACTTTGTTTAGGGCAAGCCACGATGGATTAAAGCCTGACTACAGTAAGTGCAAATGGTGGGTTGTGATGGGATTTATCACAGGAGAGCAAGAAGCTTCTCCAGCTGTGGACAGGAGACTGCACAAGAGAACTCGGCTAAGTACAGTGGATGTGGTGTATGGCTCATGTAATATCGTGAACCTCGTCAGAGGGATCGGCATCCTATGAGGTCAATTGCAATAATCCCATGGCTATATAATTGAGGGTATGAGAAACAAGAGGGCTGTCTTTCAGCCTTTTACAATCTGCTGCTGGAGTACACCAGAGAGGAGCAGCATTCAAGGAAGAAGACCTAGAGGGGCCATGTTAGAGAGTGGTTTGCTTGTTTCTTTTTGTATACACTGTAAGAACCATTTGTTAATTATTTAGGTTATGTTAAGTTGATAAAAGTATTTTCTTAGTTATGTTAAATGTTTGCCTATTTATTAGTGCATAAAGGAGGTTCTATTATAACCCCCACAACCTGAATTGAAATGGAATATTCTAATTATTTCTTTTCTCTCTGACTGCAGATTAGTCTTAGTTAGTTATCTGCCTTGCAGTACGTAAGGCATGGAGGGCACACAGTTTCAAATAGTGCCCTGTTGTAAGTAAAGATATGTGCAGTGATAGAACGTACTAAATGTATTAAATAAAGCAAAGAGAAATAACTCAATCCTTAAATATGGAAAGCAAATGAAGTTTAAGAAACAGCTAAGTTTGTAGAAGAAACATTTTTTCCTTTTTTACCTTTTATTCTGCATGTGTAACCATTTTTTTTTCTATAATTTTGTGTGAACTGTTTGGCTTTAAATCGCTTTTTTAAAACAAACTTTATCGAACTGAGAATTTCTTTTGGTTCGCGTTTGACTCAAGCTTGATCCTGCCTTAATAACTCAGCAGCTACATATAGTGTTTTTTGTGATTTGGAAGAAAAATACTATTCATTCTCTTTTACTGTTTCCTTTATGTGTTTTTCACAATACTGAACTTGTTCTCCTTCTTCACATTCTTCCTCTTCATCTTTTCCCACTTATATGTGGGTTTGATCAGCCTTTTCCAAACAGCTCGGCCCTGCACCTCCTAGCCAGTCAAGCCCTCTTTCTTCACATCTTCTTTTACTTTATCCATCCACTTCTGCTTTCAATGTAGATAAAGAATCACTATTTTTCAATCTGATATTTTGGTCTGTGTCTTGTTTCTCTCTATACTAGATGCCCAAGGTGCTGGGGCAAAGGTCACAGGGCACCACATGGACCAACAATCTATTAGATCAGCATGTAGCGGACTAAAAACCCAGCTAAGATATCGACGGTAATATGATGGTGATTTATTTATTTTTTAGGTGGGGATCCCAGGAATGCTGCCCCAAACCTTGCTATGACTTGTGGTCAAGTTTGTGACAGTGGCGTAGTCGGCAGGATGGAATGGTCTCAGAAGAGAAGAGTACAGGACCTGCAACGTACCTGGGTGGGAGCGTACCATGGCTGAGTTTTCAGGTGGGGAGGGTGTCCAGTGGTTCGGAGAGACCTAGTATGGGCTCCACTCCCGGCACACTTAGCTTGCAACCTAGGTAGGCTAGGGAGTGTGCAGGAGGGGCTCACAGAATTGGGCTGCTCTGGATGGGGAAGGCAAAAGGG
The DNA here is from genome assembly GCA_026402145.1 of Polypterus bichir lapradei. NCBI lineage: Eukaryota > Metazoa > Chordata > Cladistia > Polypteriformes > Polypteridae > Polypterus > Polypterus bichir. The sequence goes on from JANRMT010062837.1 coordinate 61,579,940, forward strand.
CCGTATTATGCTCTCCACCTCCCTGTGAAAACAGAGCTCCGATTTCCACCTAGAGGTGCCCCCAGTCTGGCAGGTGAGTAAAGTCAAAAACTGGAGGTTGGACCCAGAGCGGCCGACCCACAAACAAGCCTGGTCCTTATGGGCAATGGTAGGGCACAGGTTACGGCACTGTGAGAACAAGCCCTACCATATAATAGAGCAGGTGGCCTGCTACCTGCTCCCAGAAGCTCTGCCCCACGGTTTCACCCAGCCAGTCTGGGGTATAGAGTTTACGAACATAAAAGAGCTCATAGAGCTCTTGGAGACACATAGGACAACTTCACAATCTGAGGGAGCAGAACCGTCCCTGAGTCAAGCTCAGCCAGAATATGTCCGAAAACCTAGCTCCCCCACCTACAACCTGGAGCTTGTGCCGACATCCCCAGAGTTGCGGGCACGCAAAACGCTTTGGAGACCAGGTATGCGGTGGTGGAGAGGGAGGCTTTGGCAATTAAATGGGCGATTACTCAACTGAGGTAATACCTGTTGGGCTGGGAATTCACCCTTGTCTCGGACCATGTACCTTTACTGTGGATGGTCCTGCACAGGGAGTCGAATCCGCAGGTCACCCATTGGTTTCTTGACCTTCAGCCATACAAGTTTTTGCTCGTTCATCGTTGGGGCTTTCTTCACGCCAACGCTGATGCTCTTTCTTGGGTTCACGACCTCTCGGTCAGGGTCACCAACGGGTCTGGGCTGAGAGTCGGGCCTTGTGTAAAGGCAATTCCGAATCTGACCAGGATGTGACAGAGTGCACTGACTCTTTTTCTTGCTTTCCTGCAGACCATTCACAGGAGATTCCACCTGGCTCTCTTGACGTCACTTCTGGGTCTGAGCCTATAGAATAAGACCTTGCCGGGTCCGGCCCCTTTGATGTCATGTATGGGCTCGAGTCTATGGCTGAAGACCCTTATGAGCCCGACCGCTTTGACCTCACTTCCTGTTTTCCCCTTTAAAAGCCTCCACCTTTTCCTTCTTCCCTCAGTTCTGTTTTGGACTCTGATTTGTGCACACCAGTTTTATCTTTTGTTTGCAATTTTGCAGCCAGGAAACCAAATATACGGGTGGCTGCCCCAAACCTTGCTATGATTTGTGGTCAAGTTTGTGACAGTGCAAACTACAATGATCCCACCCAGTTCCCCTTACAGCGATTATACAACAAACACAAACTCAACAACAACAAACCACTAACAAAAAACACACACTATGAAGTCACTGAAAATGAAAACTGATGGAGGTACATAGTCCAGAGATCAGCACGCTGTATATGAAAGTAAAGATAGTCCTACCTGTATTTCCTGATGAGATGGTGACGTGTGAATGGGATTAGGAGCGTTCCTTTCTTCGCAGGACGACACCAAATCCTCAGACAGTCCTCATGCAGCAGGAAGACACCAGACAGTCCGTAAACCCAAAACACGAGACGATCCACAGGATAAAACAAGAATCCACAAGTATCAAACGGGAAGGCAAACAGACAGGCAATTCCAGACGAGAAACACAAAAGACTTTTCCCCTTCTGTAAAACTGGCCCCATTTTAAATGCTACACCGGCCTCCTTGTCCCCAGCAGCCCCTGCAGGGACTGCTGGGAGTTGAAGTTTCTTTACCCAGTAGCACTACTACAAGCAAGCCTAATAAAATAGCTTTCCATACATGTCTATACTCATTATACCAACTCTTTACTTGCTGTTTTCTGAATTTTGTTAATTCTGTTTTCTCACATTCAGCCAAAGCCTTGTAGTTGTAAGCTCTTTTTTTCTACTTGTCTGGGATGATTTGCTAAACGCTTCATTGATCTAGATGAGAGACAGGAATTACCGGTGAATGAGTTGAATGGGAGCCTAAAGAGTCTATGCTTTTTAAGTGAACTGAACCAAATTAATTTGCTCAGAAAAAGTATCTGGAATGCTCGCCACCATCAAATACTTGTACTTGTTTACTGCCTGCAGGGTTTATCAAGGGTGGCATGATAACCTAAAGGTTAGTGCCCCTGCCTCTTGGATCCATTACCTTGAGTTCAAATGTTACCTCAGGTCAATGTCTACAAGGAGCAGTTTACACAATCACGCCAGGATAGAGCCTAGCCCATGATATTAATAAATTGAGTTAGGTGGGTTTGAGAGTGCTTAGCTTATTTTACTGCAATATTTCAGTTTGCACAGATAAGGTTAATTGGTGGTCCACAGACATGTGGGTCAGGTTAACTGATGATTCCAAGTTATAATTTGTACTAATTCTCTTCATAATTTCAGCATTCTGTGGCACTTGACCTGGTGTCTTCTCTGCTTATTGTTAACTGTCATTATTAGGATAAAAATTAATGGAGCAAACTCTGCAGAAAAAAATGTGAATATGACAAATGACAGTTAAGAACTTAAAACTATGACAAAAGTATGAATGTTTTTAAATTTCTTGTCATTGCAAATCTAACACTACTGGTCTTTTCTCAAAAAAGAATAAGTCAAGAAAAACAGACCAACTAATTAAACAGAACTTGGAAACCATCAGTCTAGTCGCTCTTCTCTGTGCTTTATCGAGGGCTGCCATGTCTTTTTCTGTAATATGGAGACCAAAAATGCACACAGTATTCCAATGGAGGCCTCACTGTTGTGTTATACAGCTTAATCATGGCCTCTCCTGACTTGTACGTCACACAATGGGCTATGTGACCGAACATCCTAGTAGGTCATTCTTAGAAGGTGTACTTTCACGTTTCAAGCCACTCACTGTGTATTCATATCTGTCTATTTTACTCCCTATCTGTAATATGTTTCTTTTATTTACAGTACATTACATTTTGATAGCTGCCCAAACCTGAATTCTGCCAAGTTTAGTGTATTATGATTTGGACAACTCTACAATTTCCACCACTCCACTTAGTCTAGTATGTCTGAAAAAGTAACCAGCTTGTTACTTATATTTTTAACAAGATCATTTATGTACAACAAAATGAGAAGGAGCCCCGGCAACTTCACCTAAATTAGAAATAGCTTCCTTGCATTGTAACCCTTTGTTTCCAGTGTTTAAGCCATTCTGCACCCATCTACACACTGCACCTTGAATTCTTATTTCTTTAGGTTTGATCAAAAGTGGTTATGAACAAAACAGCAGAGTTTCATTTTACATAGATTTGCCCCAAAAGTGATGCAAAGCTGACTAAAATTAGGTTTTTGGTAGGTTTAAAAGTTTTTGGGATGGAAAGCAAGGACTATTGCTCCTTAAGGGCAATTCTACAGCCAAAACTGGTATCTTCTTCTACAGCTCCATCCATGCAGCTCCACATGCTCTTATCTGCCTCGGGCACTGCCTGCCTGCACATTCACACCACAGATTCAGCCCTGCATTGCTCATTTGGGGTCAGAGGTAACATCTTTCAACAACTCCATGAGCCAATCCAAGCCAGGATCCTTCTAGACGTTTACCTGCAGCCACATAACAAGACCAATGGATTTTTGCAGCATAGAAGTGTTCCCAAAAGTGCTCGCAGGTGTCTAGTCACATTTCTCTTTCTGTGAATAAGTTTTGTCATGCCCTTGCATTTAAAACATAAGGTTACAAATGAATATACTGTACATGTGCTAATGTTGCAAATTTCACTTGTGGCAAAACACCATTTGTTTCATGGATTTCACTGTAAATACAATTTTGGGTCTTTTGTGTCACTCGTCAGTAATCACAAGCCTCTCATTTGTGACCTTTCTGAAAAACAAGATAAATAATATCATACTGTGTATACGAGGGGGAGTCAAGCTAAAGTTAGAAAATGGGATTTATTAGAAAATGGAAATCCTGGTAATGTCATTTCCCAATGTAGTCTCCACGTTCTCAATGCACTTGTGCCACCTGCCTGGAAGTGCCTAGATTCCAGCAGAATAGAAGGTTATGTCTTGTCCTCACAACAATTCGTGCACCACTATCTTCACATCGTCACCTGTCTTGAATCAACAACCACCCAGATGTTTTTTAATGGTCCTAAAAGGTGGAAATCATACGGTGCCAAATCTGGTGAATAAGGAGGTTGTGGCAATACCTCAAACTTCAGTTTCTCCAGACAAGCCTTGGTGTTCTTAGCAGTGTGTCATTGTCTCACAGCAAAAGGACTCCTTTAGAGACAGCACTCCCCGCCGCGTGGAACGAATAGCAGGCTTCACACTGGTCTCCAGTAAGTCAGAGTAACTTGCACTAGTGACTGCAGTACCCCTCGGCACGTAGTGTTCGACAATAACTTGGGTGCACGAGTGGCTGTAAGGACAAAAAAAACCTTTTCTTCTGCTGGAATCCATGCACTTCCAGGCAGGTGGCACAAGTGCATTGAGAAGGGTGACGACTACACTGAGAAATATCGTTATCAGTTTTGTTAACGTTCATTCCATTTTCTAATAAATCCCACTTTGTAACTTTAGTTTGATTCCCCCTCATATATACTGTACATCTCTAAATGTGTTATGCAGTTTTGTTGCTTCCTCATAGAATTCCAGCATATTATGAATTAAAGCTAATTGCTTATTAATACACCTGTCCTTGCCATGTGATGCTTGACATTTTTCCTAATAATTGCTTTTACTTATTTACTGGTGATGCATATCATGCACCAACCTCCTTAAGCACCAAAGGATGAATGTTATCTGGATGCAATAATTTGTTAGATTTCAGCCTTTTTAATCTAAACAGCACTTCTCTCTCTACAGTTTCCAAATCATTAAGTACTTGTTTGATAGTCCCTGTATTGGCTGCGATTTTGTGTACTACTGAAAAATGCAAATTTAGACAATTAACTATTTCTCTGTCTGTATATTTTAGCTTGCCATAACTATTTATAATATACTAAAATTATTATGACTGTTCCTTTACTGCTAAAATGCTGAGAGAATCTCTTTGGGTTGTTTTGCCTTTTCTGCAATATTTCTCTCTGATGGCCTTTTAGCATTTCCAATTTCCATTTTAACACTTATTTGAATGCTCTGTTAAGCCCTACATTGTTAGCTGTTGTAGTATTAGCGCCGACCTGACACTGACTGAAAGCGGAGGCACGTAAAAAGAGCAAGCACAAACTTTATTTTCTTTAGCCGTGGGACACGTCTTCCCCGTACCCCACTGGCCCTACACGATCCCCAAAAGCACCCACACAAAAGAACACACCACACTCTTCTTCCTTCACTCGTCTCAGGTGGCAGCAGCAGCATCATCATCATCATCATCATCATCATCATCATCATCATTATCATCATTATCATCATCATCATCATCATCATCATCATCATCATCATCATCATCATCATCCCGACTCTGACGCGCTGAGTGGTGGCTGCAGGCTCTTCTTTTAACACATCCGGAAGTGCGTCAGGTGATAATTAACCTGATTAAGGCTGCACTTCCGGGTGTGGCTGCAGTCCAATCCACAAGGCTCGTTAAGCCATGCAGCTCTGCGCAGCTCCCCCTGGCGGAGGCCACGATGTCCAACAGGGCTGAGCTCCAATGTTTCATACTAGTGGCCTCGAGGCAACCCAGGAGGGCTGCCACCTTGTGTTTTGAGGAAAGTAAGTGGCCTCCCATGGCCTTTCCCCCAGATCCAGTGTTAGAGGGGAGTCCCGGCTGGGCATGGGCCCCGGCCATCCGCCACACTGTGTTGTGCGCATTATGAAACTGTTCTTTAACTTCTGTTTTTAAGTCCTTGTTTATTCACTATTGTGTACTCTTTATATTCTTACTGCTTTTAAATTCTGAGAGTAACTTGTCCCGCATTATATGCAAAACATTTTAAAATCTACACCACTGTTGCTCGACTGGCTGAACACTTAAAAGCTTATTCTATTTTGTCTTTGTTAGATTCTGCTCAAATTTGAACTTTTACAGTTTTACAATGCGAAATGTGTTGTATTATGGTCACTCAATCCAAAGGTGGAAAAAGTACAAAAAAATCTACTTAAGTACAAGTATTATTACATAGACAAAAATGTATTTAAGTTAAGGTACTTGACATGGAAATTATTCAAATCAAAGTAAAAAGCAGAGTATACATAGCAATAAAATTAGCTGTATTTTTCAAAAAAAAAAAAAGGACACACATATGCTGCAGATGCACACTTAGAAACAGAAAGGATGTACTGTTCTGTTAAGGGCAATTACATTTTAAACCAATTCAGCAGGTACAGTACATAATAATAATAATAAATTTAATTTATATAGTGTTTTTCTCGCTACTCAAAGTGTTTAGAAAGGAACCACTTCAACCAACACCAATGTGTAGCACCCACCTGAATAATGCGATGGCAGCCATTATTGCACCAGTATGCTCACCACATATTAGCCATTAGGTGGTGAAGCGGTGAGATAGAGAAATAGCCAGTTAGAGACAGAGGATGATTAGGGGGCCAGAACGACATTTTAGCAGGACATCGGGATACACCCTATTTTCTTTGAAAGATACCCAGGGACCCTTAATGACCACAGAGAATCAGGACCTCAGTTTTACATCTCTTCTGAAGGACAGTGCCATGTTTACTGCACGGGGGCATTGTGATCCACATTCAGAGCACAGGGCAAGCTCCCCCTGCTGGCCTCACCAACACTTCTTCTAACAGCAACCCAAGCTTTTCCTAGATGGTCTTCCATCGAAGTACTGGGTGGGCCCGAACATGGTTAGCTTCAGATGGATGTGTTTTTCTGAACCACCATGTGGTATCACTGCTAGGAAAAACAAAACTATTTGTAAGGAAACTTGAACAAAGCACAGAGCAACCTTAAGGGTTTCAAATTGTGTTTTTAACTGTAATCTTCTACCAAAGGAGGCCCATCAGCAGCTGCAATGCAGGCTGTACCCACCTTCACCAGAGAGAGCTGGATTGAGTGAGTTTAAGATGGCTGCTTTTCATATGTACTGTATATACCTACTGTACACTGGCGTAGCAGTGGATTGTGCAGACTGTGCAAAGCCCAAGACCCTACGAGCTTGGGGGGCCCACTTGGGGCCATATAGATTTTTAAAAAAAATTTTAATAACTTAACCAAAACAGCGGTTTCACAGTTTCGATGCAGTGATGTCTTGTTACCATCAACTCTGACCTCGATGGCTGATGACGAATTGTATGTGGCTACCAATTGTCTCGCTGAACGCTATAGCACTGACATTTCACCGTCGTTTTGCACTCAATAGTTGTCATTTCGTGCATGTTTCCTGTCAACCAAGTTTTTGAAGTAGCTGAACTGTTGCTGATAGATCACTGTACACCATTGTCTGCTTTCAGTGACGTCTGCACAGCTTAAATGTTACTGCTAACTATACCAGTGACTGTTACTGAGTGTGAACTCTCGTTCTGCAAGTTAAAACCCATCAAAAATGACCTCAGAAGCACCACGTCGCAAAAGACAGACTTAATGGTTTGGCTGTATTCTCAATCAAAAACGAGCTTGTCAATGTACAGGCGATAAGAGCCTGGACACAAATAGAAGAACATACACAGGCTTGGACCGCAATAGAAGTAAAATCCTGCAGTACTTCTTTGTATTCCTTGCTCTGTGCTCCAATAAACACAAGTTATCGGCAATATACCAATAACCCAATTGTGCTCCACTCACTTAGAATCTGGAACCAATGTAGAAAGCATTTTAAGACGGAGAAGCTTCTATCTGTGGCACCCCTGCAAGAGAACCACCTCTTTCAACCTTCACAAACATATGCAGTTTTTAATACCTGGAAAAAATTTGGAATTAACTTGCTTAGAGATCTTTATATAGACAATGTCTTTGCATCCTATGAACAATTACATTCCAAATTTAACATTCCAGCTACACATTTCTTTCACTATCTTCAAATCAGGAACTTTGTTAAACAGAACCTTCCAGATTTTCCTCATCTTCCACCCTCATCCATGCTGGAAAAAATATTGCTCAATCTCAAGGACTTAGACTCCATCTCTACAATATATAAAATCATTTTACAATCCCTCCCTTTCAAAGATCCAAGAGGACACTGGGAAAAAGATCTCTCAATAAATATATCAGAAAAGGAGTGGAAAGTAGCAATGCAGAGAATTTACTCGAGCTCCATATGCGCAAAGCATACAATTATACAACTCAAAATTATATATCGAGCACATCTGACTTGACTAAAACTCTCCAAAATGTTTCCAGGGCATGATCCAACCTGCGAACGCTGCAACCAAGTCCCAGCCTCACTGGGTTACATGTTCTGGGCCTGCACCAAATTAACATCATTCTGGACGAAAATTTTTAATTACCTTTCAGACAGCCTTGGACTCACAATCCCTCCTAACCCATTAACAGCTGTGTTTGGTGTTCTTCCAGATGGGCTTAAAGTGGAGAAAGACAAACAAATTGTGATTGCATTCACTACACTTTTGGCACGCAGACTTATTCTGATAAACTGGAAGAACCCAAACTCTCCTCTTTTAAGTCAGTGGGAAACCGATGTGTTATATTATTTGAAATTGGAAAAAATCAAATACTCAGTTAGAGGATCCATACAGACTTTTTTCAAAACATGGCAGGATCTAATCAGTAATATTTTAAAAATAAGTTCATGAAGCACAGAGAATTTATTAATTTAGGTATGTTTACAAGCTGTAAAATTTTTATGCTGTTTGGCTTGCTCTCTCTCTCAAGGGTGGGGATCGATCTGTTCTTGACTCTATTTTTCTCTTTGTAAAAACTTGATTGCTTTGTATGGAGTGCAATAAAATTAATAATAAAATAAAAAAAAAAAAAAAAAACGAGCTTGTCAGACAACTTGACGTGTGAAACATTTTGAGACCTTTGCGCAACAGATGGCACACCAGAGAGTATTCTAAGGCAGGGGTCCCCAACCCCCGGTCCACGGCCCGTTGTCTGACAGCCGGGCTGTGGGACTCACTCAGTGAAGGGCTACAGCAAAAAGGCTGCCCCCTTCACTGAGGACACTTTTCAGAACGCTAGGCGGGTGGGGCTTTGCAGCGGCGCAGAGAGGGGATAGAGACCGAGGTGAGAGAGTATTACAATGAAGTATTTTTATGTTTCTGACAGTTTCCCCATATGACACGAGTCTATAGAATTACAATGTACTATGAAGTACATTCAGCAGCAGATACTTTCATTACAACGAAGTGACCTTGAAATGCTTGAATGAATCATCCACAGAGCAGTTAGTTCTGTGGTCGCAGCTCAGTTGTGCACAATGATCACCAAACAGAAACATTGTAAAAAAAATGTTCTTTCTTCGAACTTTCCTCATACTGTTTTTTTGCTGTTTTTGTTTTCTGTGGTTTTCAGTGATACCTTTTCCTTATTGTTCGTCAACATTTGAAAAACATCCATCAGAATTTAACCCATTATCACCCTTCTATAGAAATGGCTGACACGAAAAAATGATAACAGTATTAATGTTTGTGATGTGAAATCTGTTGGAATGACAAATGCAATGCATATGTCTTTGTTATATGCAAAAAAGAAGAATCTCGGGTTGCAAACGTATGCGAAGTGCTGCATTTGAAGACGGCGAAACAGCCATGTTTATGTGGTTCAGTGATGCTCCTTCAATAAACATTCCTATTAATGTGCCACTCATTCAAGAAAATGTGTGGTTTTTAAACTCTCTTGGGACCTCTGTCAACGGGACAACACACTGTGAGCCTGCTGTTTCCCTGCCCCGGCAATGGACAAACAATCTTCCACAGACGTTGCAATCGCACTTCAAGATGCACTTCAGTGTGATGTTCCCGTTGGGTGTGGGGATCCCAAAATAGTTCAGAAACCTCACAATATGAAGAATAAGAAGAGGATTATTTGGCTTCTGATTGATAACTGTGCTGCCCACAACATACTTCCACATTCAGATAATGTTCGCGTTCAATTCCTCCCTCCCAATTGCACAGCAGTGCTTCAACCATTGGGTTTGGGCATCATTCGCACCCTGAAAGTGTATTATCGCAAGGAAATGCTGAGAAAAATTCTCGTCAGCATAACTTGTAGATAGGAGAAGATTAAAATTAACAAAAGAAACTATTGAAGCTGTTTCCATTTCCAACATCCTATCTTTGTAAGGCAGCGTTTTCTGCAGTGACAGCAACCAAAACGAGATTACGGAGTAGACTGAACATATGCAACACACTTCACGTGTCACTGTCTTCCATCGTCCCCAGATGGGATCTTCTGGTTGCAGGAAAACAAGTTCAGGGCTCTCACTGATTCTGCATTATGGTAAGCTGTATAATTTCTATTATGATATTATAACTTAATAATAATAGAAATGTAATATAAATTATGTATAAAACTGCCCTACGAACCCGTCCCTAAAAATCCCCAAGGGACCCTGGGAAAATTTGCTTCTAGTAGAGCGGTCCTTGGTGTCAAACAGATTGGGGACCACTGTTCTAAGGTACTAGTGGTATTAGAAGTAATATGACTTGTGACTTGTCAGTCAGTTCCACTTTTGTAAGCTTTAACAGTTTAACAATCTGTAATCTGTTTTATTGTATACCTTAGTATGACTTACTGTGCAGTAGCATCACGACTGTGAGGATTTGTGAGCGTGAAAACTTTATGATGTTCATTTTCTCAGAATTTGTGTAAAACAGGTTGATGGTGTAGTGGTATCCTGTCAGCCAGTGTTGTGGTTTAATTTGGTACAAATTGAAATTGCTTCATTTTATAGCACAGAACAATTTCTACGTTGTAGCTTACATTATATTTTAATCATCTTCTTACACAAAGTTGTCTTGGAAAAATAAGCGGCTCCACATTTTACATAGATGTATGTACTAGTACTACTGATATTCCATTACCACAATTTATGTTATTTTTGCTAACTTACAGTGGCTGTAATTAAACAATTTCAACAGTTATTACAAATTTCATTTAGAGAGCTGGTTTTTTTGCTACCAGTGTGTGATAGTGACGCGGTCACGGACGCCACTGCCCAGCCGGCCCCTAGGATCTAGTTGTGAATAAACTAATAAGAGCTACACTAGACAGGAGGGGCCCACCTCAGGGCGCGGCACAGGGGCCTACAGCAAGCTGGCTACGCCACTGCTACTGTACATTCACCAACCCACTGAATCCAGCTCAGAGTCATGGAGACTCATGGAGTCGGTTTTAGCAAAACAAACCTGGAACCAAATTTAGATGGACCAATAAATTACATTTCATCATTACATGCCTCGAAAGCTTGCATATTGCAATCTTTTTAATTAGCCAATAAAAGGGGTCATTTTGCTTGACTTCTCACTATGGAATCAATAAATAAAATCTTCTAAATAGATTCATTTATATTTTTAAAATCAGAAAGTTGCTCTAAAGAGTAGCGTCTTCCCTTCCTGACCTTAACAAGTTCTTTTAATAATAAGATAGATAGATAGATAGATAGATAGATAGATAGATAGATAGATACTTTATTAATCCCAAGGAGAAATTCACATACTCCAGCAGCAGCATACTGATAAAAAACAATATTAAAGAGTGATAAAAATGCAGGTAAAACAGACAATAACTTTGTATAATGTTTACGTTTACCCCCCCGGGTGGAATTGAAGAGTCGCATAGTGTGGGGTCTCCTCAGTCTGTCAGTGGAGCAGGACGGTGACAGCAGTCTGTCGCTGAAGCTGCTCCTCTGACTGGAGATGATCCTGTTCAGTGTTTGCAGTGGATTCTTCATGATTGACAGGAGTCTGCTCAGCACCCGTCGCTCTGCCGCAGATGTCAAACTGTCCAGCTCCATGCCTACAACAGAGCCTGCCTTCCTCACCAGTTTGTCCAGGCGTGAGGCGTCCTTCTTCTTTATGCTGCCTCCCCAGAACACCACCGCGTAGAAGAAGGCGCTCACCACAACCATTTGATAGAACATCTGCAGCATCTCATTGCAGATGTTGAAGGACGCCAGCCTTCTAAGGAAGTATAGTCGGCTCTGTCCTCTCTTGCACAGAGCATCAGTATTGGCAGTCCAGTCTAATTTATCATCCAGCTGCACTCCCAGGTATTTATAGGTCTGTACCCTCTGCACACAGTCACCTCTGATGATCACGGGGTCCTTGAGGGGCCTGGTCCTCCTAAAATCGACCACCAGCTCCTTGGTTTTGCTGGTGTTCAGTTGTAGGTGCTTTGAGTCGCACCATTTAACAAAGTCCTTGATTAGGTTCCTATTCTCCTCCTCCTGCCCACTCCAGTTGCAGCCCACGATAGCAATGTCATCTGCAAACTTTTACACGTGGCAGGATTCTGAGTTATATTGGAAGTCCGATGTATATAGTGTCATAAATATGAGACAGAGTCATGTAAAGGTTTGGGGCAGCCACCCGTATAATCTGGTATCCTGGCTGCAAAAGTGATGTTTTAGCAAATACAGCACTGATGTGCACAAAGCTGAGTCTAAAACAGAACTGAGGGACTAGGGAAAAGGTGCAGGTTTTTAAAGGGGAAGACAGGAAGTGAGATCATATGGATCGGGCTCATGGTGTTCAGCCATTGGTTCAAGTCCGAACGTGACATCACAGGGGCCGGGGCCGGCAAGGTCTTCTTTCATAGGCTCAGTCCCGGAAGTGACGTCAAAAGAGCCAGGTGGGATCTCCCGTGAATGGTCTACAGGAAAGGGAGAAAAAGAGTCAGTGCACTCTGCCACATCCCGGCATGCTTCGGGACTGCCCTTACTCAAGCCCTTTAGCTGCCTCCCATGCGCACGTGTGTGACAATAGGCTGAAGAGGACCGGAGAAAATACAGTCCCCTGTGGCGCTCCTGTGTTGCTGACCACAATGTCAGACCTGCAGTTCCCGAGACGCACATATTGAGGTCTGTCTGTAAGATAGTCCACGATCCATGCCACCAGGTGTGAGTCTACTCCCATCTCTGTCAGCTTGTCCCTGAGGAGCAGAGGGTGCAGTGCAGGATTTACGTATAAGCTACACAAGCTATAGCTTAGGGCCCCCGCCTTCTTAGGGGCCCCCAAAACAAATTGTCTGAGTGAGCAATTGTCATATATAATTAAATGTACTACAGCATATCTGGACTTATAAAGGGCCCCATGTCTCAAATAGCTTAGGGCCTTATCAAGTCTAAATCCGGCCCTGAGAGGGTGGATGGTGTTGAAGGCGCTAGAGAAGTCCAGAAACAGACAGAAGTGACACAGGAATCTTCACGTTGTCAATTAAAAACAAAGGAAATTACCAAAAGAAAATGAAAATACACTCAAACCTCCAAATCCTGACTGTCAAGGCGAGGCGTGGCTCTGTCGTATTGCTGTATTGACCAGGCTCTGCTGGGAGAAGCACAGAATGGCAGCCAAAAACTCACAGAACGCACGACTAAGTTGTATGTCTGTAATACTTTGCCCTTTCAGATGGACGTTTGAATAAAGGCTGTCTGGGAAAGAGAAAAGATCTCAAGGGTTATAAGAAGAAATGGAAAAGGAGAAAGAAAAAAAACGAGAGCCTAGAGGATTACCGAGAGAAGCAGTGAAGCTGCCCACTCAGATAATCAGGATATTCCACAGTATTTGTGCCAATGGCACTCTTTGGAAGACATTTGTAATACTATTACTTTGCTCTGCAACATTTTAAAAGAACTCATAAAGACTCTAAGTACATTTTGAATCAATTGTTTTAGCTTACAACACAGTGAGTGAATTACAGAAACTTTGGGTCTTCTCAACAGTCAAGCAGCCGCCCCACAATGGCCATTTTTCTAAGTAAGCTCTCTCTTTCTTTCATTGCTTACAAACAATAAATTAAATGTTTTTGGAACATCCCAACATGAATCATTGCTTTCCTTGATGGAGTTTTTAGTATCCTTTAAATTGTATTTCTTTTTTTCTGTTAAAAGAGATGGTGTGTGCTTCCATGGTTGAAAATGGCCATTTATTATATTTTTGAAGGCAGATTTAATAAAGTCACCTTAGGCAATCCTAAACACAGCTGCCTTTCAGAAGACAAAAATGTTTCCAGAGACCTTAAGATATATACAGTTTACAAAGGTTATTTTTTCTTTTATTTTTGTGATGTTGTGTGAAACAATCATTTTTATTTCACATCTAAGAATAAATATTTCATTTTTCATTATTATTTCCATTACTTTAAAAAATGATAAACACCAAAAGATGAAGGACTTTTCCAAAAAGGACACATTTTTAGAATTTCTTAGCCGGTATGAATGCTCAGGACTCTTTCCACGCTGGTCACCACCGTCTCCCGTAAACACAGCTGGTCTACTAGAAGCAGCACCTTCTTGGACCAAAGCTTAATCAGCCCTTCTTCCTACCCTGCTAACTCAAGATCGGGGGTCCTCAGGGGTCCTCAAGTTCAATTCTCAATGGCTGCAGTGCCTACAGGTTTTTTGTTTGAACCCTACTGATGTAGTTATGGCTCAGGCAATATTTTTGTACTTAATTCTTCCATTAACTCCACTTCAGATAGAACAAGGTCACCATTCCAATCCACTTTCTTGATTTTATTTACTTTATTAATCCCCGATGAGAAATCGCCTTTTCACATGACCTTTGGAGGGGCAGCCATTGAACATCAACCCTGGAGCACTTTTCAAGTTTAAGGGTCTTCCTCAATGGCCCAACAGCAGCAATGCGATTTGAACCAACAACCTTCCAGATACCCGTGCAGATCCTTAGGCTCGGAGTCTCTCTAAAAGGAGGCTAAAGGAGGTTGGTGTCAGGAAGAGCATCTGGCCATCAAATCTTTGGCTATAATAGCCCCAAAATTGGGAGAGAAACTGGTCAACTTGGAAGGACCAAGAAAATGGCAGAGAAAAAATATTTGCAGTTGACTCGCTTGTCAAGATTCGGAACACTTTACCTCTTCATTTAGTTTTGTACTTCCTCAGCTTTTAGGTGTTTTGTTTTTCATTATAAGCTGACAGTTCACAATGAGGCACAAAGGAGTCCACAGTTTACCATCGAACGTGGTCACATTTACACCTGGGTGTGCTCATCCTGACGTATCTGCTTTAATAAAAAGACACGGAAAAAAACAGAAGAGAATTATTAACCTGCTTGGGTTCATTTTATTATGATTATGATATTCTGTGAAATTAAAAAAGGGCAATATAAGATTAACGTGACGTGGTAGAATGTAAGCACTAATAAGCCAAAATATCATATAACAAATGATTAGGAAGGATTCAGTCTTCAAATTCTTCCGATCCTGAAATCTTTTAGAAAAACTAATTTAGTGAAATTGTTTTTTATTGCTTAAGTTGAGTAAAGCATACAATTAATAAATGCATAATAATATGAGAACACTCCCTAACGTTTTTACATGATCGTTTCAAATGGTATGATACCGTCCAATTGTATGCGCCAGTAAGTGGTGCACCGCTCGTGCTGTTTTCTCTGCCTGCTGCTACAAACTTCAGTTCACACTCTGACTTGCATTCCTCACAGTTGAATGGAAAACGACATTCAATTAGCCAGCTTGGCAGGCAAGGTTGGCAGCCGCCATTTGTTGTCATGTTGTAAGAAGAACAAATCCCTGAATGAGGTGCCTTTTGGTTTATTTTGTAGTTTTTGATGCTGTCTACATGCTAAAACCAACCAATCCATGGCCGACTCATTCTGAAAAGGTTTAGAAACAGTTTCAGCTTTCTACCTCAAGAAATCAAATTTAGTCGACAGATGCCTAAAAAGAATTTAGCAAACTGACTATAGTAAAAACCTACCAGAAAAAAACCTTCAGGACCCTCGATGTAGACAGTCCACAGCAAAGCACCTGTGACATGGCCAAGCAATCTTCCTCATTTTGTTTTATTATTATTGATTTTGGACTATTTTGAAATATTTACTCTGAGTGTGTACACAAAGGTCTAGTGCCTGTATTGTTATCGATACATGGTACGGATCTTCTTGAGACCAATGCCTAATTCCTGACTGAGTACTGCATGTGAAGCATGTGAATGTCTTGTACGTGTAACATCCTTAAGTAATCCTGACTTAGACTCTAAACTGGGCTGCACAGTTGTAGCAGTTGGAGATTTTTAATTGAATACGGCATATCTACAGCTACTGTCTTTAGGGTTTAATTCTTCAAAATCAACCTTAAGACAGTCGAATATTTCTTGCTATATCAGTCTTCTTTTACACTCCCACAATATTACTACACTCAACAGTTATGATTTCTAAGGATTTGGATATACAGTCTGTGGTGGGTTGGCACCCTACCCGGGATTGGTTCCTGCCTTGTGCCCTGTGTTGGCTGGGATTGGCTCCAGCAGACCCCCGTGACCCTGTGTTCGGATTCAGCGGGTTGGATAATGGATGGATGGCTGGATGGATATACAGTATATTGTGCACTTATTTACAAACAACAACAAAAGAAAACATGAATTTTTTCAAAAGCAATTGGAGAAATAACCCACAGTCCCACCACCTTTATTTTAGTCTTAATACCAGTTGGATATAGAATTCTTTTCGCAAATCACACGCTTTGCCTCAAAGGGATCACAAAGGACACACTGTCTTTACTAATTTCATCTAAAATATACAAGGAGGAGACCCAAAAATTGTTGGAATCAGTCAGTAGCACACAAGTAGAGTGTAGTTATCGAATATGCCCCTAGCTATCGTATGCCTACAGTCTGGTCAATTAGTCCGCCGAGTGGCAGCATGCTGAGTTGATCGAGTACATATTTCTGCCATTTATTCTAAAACTAAGCACGTGACTTGGGCCATTTTTGTTTCTCCAAGCCACAGTGGCAGATTTTATAGTATTTTTAATTAATTATTTCAATTAATTGGACAGTTTAACATCTGTGGCAGAGCGACGGGCGCTGAGCAGGCTCCTGTCAATCATGGAGAATCCACTGCATCCACTGAACAGGATCATCTCCAGACAGAGGGGCAGCTTCAGCGACAGACTGCTGTCACCGTCCTGCTCCACTGACAGACTGAGGAGACCCCACACTATGCGACTCTTCAATTCCTCCCGTGGGGGTAAACGCTAACATTATTAATAAATTATCTATCTATCTATCTAGATTAATAAAGTATCTATCTATCTATTGTGACAGATTAGGGCTTTCTCGCTCCCTTGAACCCTGTGAGATGTGGCCGGCTTGTCACCCCGGCCAATACCCCCAGGTCGCCAGATGGAGCCCTCCCTGCAGTATGGAGGTGCCCCGAAGACCAGCAGGGAGTCATGGACTGTGTAGTTTTTATACAAGACCCTGCTGGATACCACAGGGGCCGCAAGAGGGAGCTGCAGGGAGGACCAAAGACTTATTTGTGCCCTATGACCCAGAAGTTCGTCAAAGGAAGAGCGACGGGCTTCCGGGGTGAAAAAAAGAACATTTTACCTGACCCGGAAGTGATACAGGATCACATGGACTGGGGATTGGGAACACTTCCGGGTTAGGGTATATAAAAGGACTGTGGGAGCTCCCAGACGGTGAGCTGAGCTGGGTGGAAGGGTGGCAACGCGTCTGGGTGTGGAGGATTGATTTATTGTGATTAGTGATTGTTTATATGAGTATTGTGGTGGAGAGTGTACTTTGTGCACTGTGGCGATTAAATAAAGTCAACATTTGGACTTTTACCTGGTGTTTGGAGTTGTGGACAGGGGTTCAAGGGAGCGAGAGCGCCCCCTATCTACCACAACCCTCAGACACCACGTCAGACGCCAAGTAAAAGTCCAAATAATTACTGTATTATTTATTATAATAATAGATGCACAAAGCACCCTCCACTCCCTACAATACTCCAATAACAATAATCCTCCAAACTCCCAGACGCTTAGCCACCCTGCCTCCCAACTCAGCTCGTCCGTCTGGGATTTCCCAGAGTCCTTTATAGTCCTTGACCCAGAAGTGTTTGTCCCTCAGTCCATGTGACTTTCTATCACTTCCAGGTCGGGAAAAAACTCCTTTTCTTCATCCCGGAAGCTCGTCATTTCTTCTGTTCATGTGATTGGGACGTACTTCCGGGGTGGAGGGAAAATAGTCTCTGGGCCTCCCTACAGCGACTCCTGCTGGCCCCCGTGGTATCCAGCAGGGTTGTGCATTAAAAGTCCACTGTCCATAATTCAATGCTGGCATTCGGGGCAACTCTATGCTGCAAGGAGGGCTCCATCTGGTGGCCTGGGGGTATTGGCTGGGATGAATGGCTGGCCAGATCTCTATCTATCTATCTATCTAATATTTAATTCAGAGGAGCTCCTTGCTGGCTCATTCAAAGTATGTGATAACCCACTGGGGTGAGAGAGGGCGCTATCGCTAACTATATCTTCTCCTTCTTTCCCTGCAACTCCGGAGACCACCCAGTGAGGGCAGTTAGCTCCGCCCCTTCTGGTCCTCCTGAGATAAGAAGCTGGATGCCTGGGACGAGATATCTTTTGAGACTAACCAGAGCTACCTAGGAGGCTGTTTATGTTAAAAGGAACAACTGTATAGAGCCTTAATTTTTGTCTTGTTTCACTGACCTTGAGGCCATATTGTTTGGTCACCAGAAGGCGTGAATTTTCAGTTAAAAGGGAAGAAAAATCAAATTAATAAGGATGACCCAGTTAGTGTCCCAACTATTTTTCAGTTGTCACAGTCCATTCTTTTCACACCTGGCCATAATGTATATATATATATTGTCAGAGATGGCTGGGGTGGCGACCCGGCCGGGGCGCCCAGGAGGACCGGAGAGGTTTTGCGCCTTCCCCAGACCATGTGGGTGACCGCCCTGGTACTTTTAGGGGCCACGGGTACAGAGCTTGGAAGCTCCACCCTGTAGGGGCCCGTGGTCTCCACCAGGGGCACCCTGTGCTTTTGAAGCTGTGGACCTCATCACTTCTGCCACACCCGGAAGTGCTGGGGGGAAGAGGAGCAGGGGCACCCGGAGTGCTTCCGGGGATGCAGCCGGCACTTCTGCCACACTGGGGAGTGTCAGTGGAAGATTGCCCGGACACACCTGGAGTACATCCAGGGGACCATAAAAGGGGCCGCCTCCCTTCATACAAGGACTTGAATTTGATGGAAGACGGGTGAGGTCTGGGAGGAGATCAGGAGGCAGCCTGAAGAGTGAAGGCATTATTGAGTTGTGGCCAGGACTTTGGGGACTGTGAGCACTCGTAAATATGGCAAATAAACGTGTGTTGGGTGATGTCAACGTGTCTGCCTGTCTGTCTGTGTCTGTGTCTGTATATATATATATATTGTGGTCACCGGCCCAGACACAGACAGGCAGACATATATCTATACTAATAAACGGCAAAGCCCTCACTCACTCACTCACTCACTCACTCACTCACTCACTCACTCACTCACTCATCACTAATTCTCCAACTTCCCGTGTAGGTAGAAGGCTGAAATTTGGCAGGCTTATTCCTTACAGCTTCCTTACAAAAGTTGGGCAGGTTTCATTTCGAAATTCTACGCGTAATGGTCATAACTGGAAGCTGTTTTTCTCCATTTACTGTAATGGAGTTCAGCTGGAGGGGCGGAGTTCGTATGACATCATCACGCCTCTCACGTAATCACGCATTACGTAGAAAGCCAGGAAGAGCTACAAAACGCGCTTTAAAAAACATGCATTATATAATTAAGAAGGCAGCGAAACAATTAGAAGCGAGCAAGTGACATATAAAACCACATTCAGCAGCTCACGTGAACTGACGCAGTGCGCAGACAAAAAGCAACAGTTCCAAACAGTGCTGAACAAAAACTGAATTACACTGCTACGCTCAAATAGATAAACCACACGCCGTGGCGCGATACTAAAGCATTCGACTGTAGCGCCCACGTCCGAGGTTCGATTCCCGAGAGGGGATGCACTAAGTATGTACGCGCGCTTCTCGATTTATTTTAACCTCGCATCCCCTTAGTTTGAGACGTATGAAAACGCATGCGGTTAACGCAGAAAGACAGATCACCTATTCACCTATTGAAGCTTCATGAATAATG
>JANRMT010062837.1:61600247-61634909 GCA_026402145.1 Polypterus bichir lapradei
AACCTATACAGTGGAACCTCGGTTCACGACCATAATTCGTTCCAGAACTTTGGTTGTAAACCGAGTTGGTCGTGAACCGAAGCAGTTTCCCCCATAGGATTGTATGTAAATACAATTAATCCGTTCCAGACCGAACAAACTGTATGTAAATATGTAAAAATATGTAAAGATTAAGCACAAATATAGTTAATTACACCATAAAATGCACAGTGTAATAGTAAACTAATGTAAAAACATTGAATAACACATAAAACACCCAGGCTCCCTGATCAGCTACACGAGCTGGCTCGCTCGCGCTCTCTCTCTCTCTCTCTGTAGCACACACACCACCAAAGCCCCTCCCTCAGCTACAGGAGCAGGCTGGCTCATGCGCTCTCTCTCTCTGTGTAGCGCGAGCGCGCACACACACACACCCCTATCCTCCCCCCCATTCCTTCCCTGTCAGTGGCCCGCCGCGCTCTCTCTCTCTCTCTCTCTGCGCTTGCTTGCTCACGCTCTCTAATCTCTCTGTAGCACGTGCTCGCGCAGCATTTTTTTTTTAATGAGTTTTAAGCACAGCGGAAAAAAGAAACATTGGAACAAATCCGAAGCGCGTGCAAAAACCAACTCGCAAGCAAACAAAAAAGTAACATTGCAGGAGATCACGCTATTAAACCTAAAGCCTGATCGCTGTAAACAATGTTTATAAAAGGTGTTTTAAGCACAGCAGAAAAAAACGAACAACAAATCCGAAGCGCGTGCAAAAACCAACTCGCAAGCAAACAAAAAAGTAACATTGCAACAAATCACACGATGAAGACCTCCATGTAAACAATTTTTTTAATGAGTTTTAAGCACAAGGAAAAAAGCGAACATTTGAAAAAAGAGAAAAATAACATTGCAACAAATCGCATTATGAACTAAAAAATTTACTTTTAAAAAATCCGTAATACAAAAACCACCAAGAAAACTAACCTTGCATGAGACGAGTTCTGTCATGAAGTGTTTTCCTTCAGGTGTTTTCTCTCTTGTGATTTCTTGGGTTTCTGGTGCTTTTAGCTGTTTAGCTGGTGGGAGTGAAAGCCTCATGCAGCCATTCCAAAAAGAAAGTTCTTGTGACCCTCCACATTACTGGCATTCTGGCTTTGTTTACATTGTGCTGCTTGAAAGCACAAGGGTTCTCAGATTGGTAAATGAGTAAACTGGTAAACAGTTTTTCCACCTCTTGTAATTTCTTTCTTTACTTCGATTTCAATTTTCTTCAAAACTTTCTTTTGACCTCTCTTGACTTGCTTAGAAGCCATAGTTAACTGCAAAAGCACACGAAATACTGTAGAGCACAAAGAGAGTGCACATCTTATTGAAAACAAGGAGCGGCTTGTTTAGCAAACACTGCAGCAATCTCCTCCTCCCCCTCCCCAGCAGGCAAGTGCTTACTCACTCTTGCTCTCTCTCTCTGTTTAGGAGGCAAGGGAAACTGGCATGTTCGTATACCGAGTGTGTGGTTGTGAACCGAGGCAAAAGTTTGGCGAGCTTTTTGGTCGTGAACCGAGTTGTTCGTGAACTGGGACGTTCGTGAACCGAGGTTCCACTGTATATATGAAGCTTTCACAGAATTAATTATTAAACATAAAGAAAAGGATTGTTTATAACTAAAGGTTTAACTAAATGTGACTTTAGTGGTGAGGTCTTTGTCTCATCTTAGTGAAACTACCAACGTAATTTTCCAAGGTTAAAATGAGGTAAATGAGTAATGAACACCCCTCCAGAAAGTGGGGAAAAAACTAATGCTAAGGCCCATTTACCCCTCCTATGAAGCAAGGCTAAGATCAATAGCGGAATCCGCAAAACACCGATCTTAACAAAGCAGTGTTTAGAATAATGGGAGAATCGACATGTGTCAATTAACTAGTGGCATTAGTTGATTGGAGGAGGTAATAAAGTTCTGCATATTGTGAGCTGGGGGGCTTATTGCACCCCTACAGTTTAAAAAAAGACGTTGAAAGACTACCTTCACATTGCTCCCTTGCTTGCTGAGCTTACTTGTGGGTGAATTATCATGCGATCCGCACAGTACTCGCAGACTTAAAAGTCCAAACAGCACCTGTCAGATTTTGATTTGATTGTTTGCTTTTCTCTTTCTCTCTCTCAGACCTTCCCTGCTCCTGACGCGCACTCCTTTAAAGAGGAAGATATGTTTGCATTCTTTTAAATTGTGAGACGGAACTGTCATCTCCGTCTTGTCAAGGAGTACGTTTAAATCTTTAAAAAAAAATAGGCATATGTTTGTTTGCAGTGTTTGAATAAAGTTCCTGTCTCTACAGCCTCCTGTGTTTCTGTGCAAATCTGTGACCCAAGCGTGATAATATTAAGAGTCAGATTATGTGATATATTAGATGAGGTGAGAGGTTATTAGAAAAAGTATAAAATGAGATAAATTGTATTATTGACTCCTGTAATCAGAATAATAAGTTTAATGTCGCTGTGCTCTGTACAAAAATCCACTCACATGTACAGGCCAGGCCAAAGTTAGCACACAGGGGCTCTCAGCATTTAGTATTTCTAGGCAAGCATTTGAAGAGAGAAAGGTAGAACTACGAAAATGGGCATTGTACTATTTCTGTATGTTAATGATGAAATGCAATCCTCTCCTGGCCTTGTTTGGAACCTAAGTAAGGGCCTGCACGTGGAGAAGACAGTATAAAAAGACTTGGACAGCAGCCAAACACTTTGAAGCCGATGGACGGATGGGTAATAACGTTATCTGTCCTGGAAATCCTTTCAGCGCAGCGATGAAAATAACAAACTCTACACAAAGGGTTGTCATGGCTTCCTTGTCTGTTATGCCGCGTAAATCATCATTAAAGAAAGCTAAGTTATTTTCTCTTATGTGATATTTTACTGCCGTATCACTATGGGAGGGATATCTCCTTTTACATTATATCTATATAGTTTCGGATTACTTAAAACGCATCAATTAAAAAGAAATTATTCCAACTAGGGAGCTAGCGACCCCTAGAGGAAACAACTCCATGGACGGAAACATTTGCGTATACAGTAATCCCTCCTCGATCGCGGGGGTTGCGTTCCAGACCCCCCCGCGATAGGTGAAAATCCGCGAAGTAGAAACCATATGTTTGTATGGTTATTTTTATATATTTTAAGCCCTTATAAACTCTCCCTCACTGTTTATAAATATTCCCCACAGAGTTATACAGCATAATCCCTTTGTATTCTCTTAGATATTAGGTAAGATTCATTGAAATTATGTATATAAACACACTGTTTATATACAGTAAAACCTAAATATTATTTTAAAGATATTGAGTGTCTCCGATATCACATATGTTACAGCCATTACGATAGACAGGCCACCAGCAATAAATACGTACAATGCAAGAAAATAGTATACAGTAAATGTGTGTACAGTGACACTAAACGTACGTACATGTACTAAGCACTGTAAGAAGAAAATTAATTATGGTTACTCACCAACAATGACACGATGACTTGTCCGATAACAATGAGTTTAATTTTACTGCACAACAAAGGAGAGCGTTACAGCCCTTGTAAAGGAGCCACTTCAGGCGATTGTGTAGCACTGCCGTTGTTCTTCTTCTGGCAGTCTTCAATCCAAATCCCTAAAGCAGATTCCATCCAGACTACTGCCTTATTACATCCACTTACAACTCGTTTTGCACCCTGGTTAAAAGGACACTGCAGCCGTAGATCTTATATTCCTTTCCTACTTTTTAAATAAAAAGAATCGTAGCCTTCAACAAATCCAAAACGTTTACCTTTTCGGCAATCGTTAACATCTTCTTCTTGCGCTTGGGCACGGCCCCTGAAGCAGTAGCAGATTGTTTTGGAGCCATAATGAAGGGCTTGACTATGCACAAAGATAAACACAAAAGAGCACAACTCTTTACACAGCGAAACACGTTGATGCTGAATGAGCGAGACGAGACTTCCTGGTTAACACTGCATTCAGCACGCAGGAACTCAACTGCGTGCTCTGATTGGTTAGCTTCTCAGTCAGGAGAACTTAACTGCGTGCTCTGATTGGTTAGCTTCTCAGTCAGGAGAACTTAACTGCGTGCTCTGATTGGTTATCTTCTCAGCCATCCGCCAATAGCGTCCCTTGTATGAAATCAACTGGGCAAACCAACTGAGGAAGCATATACAGGAAGTAAAAAGATACATTGTCCGCAGAACCCGCGAAGCAGCGAAAAATCCGCGTTATATATTTAGTTATGCTTTCATATAATATCTGCGATAGAGTGAAGCCGCGAAAGTCGAAGCGCGATATAGCGAGGGATTATTGTAACTGTGTATATAAAGAAATGTTCTGCAATCTGATTTGGGTTTGACTGAAATCTTTGAAGATGAAAGGAAATTTTGTTTTTTTTTTCCACAGCAACTTTCAAAAAACAATGACTGATGGACCTGTCCGTAAAGAGTTTATTCCCCATGGACAGCCTGTTTTTCAGTAACATTACATTGAACTGCTAAGGAGTCTACGTTTGGAGAAGTGGCGCACTCAAAGCCAAATTTCTCACCATGACAAAGCACCTGTACATGGTGCGTTGTCAGTCAGAGTTTTTGACCAAAAACAATGTGGTTGTCACTTTGCACCTTCCACCGTATTTACCAGCTCTCACCTCCTGTGACTTCTTTTTGTTCCTGAGTTTAAAACTGAAAATGCAGAAAAAAAAATACAGAAGGCTTTTTATAAGGCAATAAAGGTGAGCAAAGGAAATGTTTCCAGGAATGGGAGAAGCACTTGGACAAGTGTATTGCATCTCAGATATTTTGAAGGTCCCCAAAACGAAACTCACTGTTAAGTTTTATAATCACCCCATTAAACATCCCTGGGTCACCTGAGCACACACACCCTCAAAGCCTCAGCCGCACCGTTTTAAATTATTTATCTAAAAGCGCATATCACTACAGGCCTCTCTCATCACACCCAAGGTTACAAAAAACAAGGAATCAATAGTTGATTCTAGAAGAACACCATTTGTCCATATGAAACAATCTTCAAAGACCAGACATTGGAGACAGTTGAAAGTTAGAATTATCTTGGGACAATCATAGACTCAAAGCTGACTTTTTATCAGTCTACAAAAAAGAATAATCGCAACTCGACTGTCTAAGCAATCTGAGTCTTTTTAGTGTGAATTCTAATATTCTGCCAACTTTTTATAAATCTCATATGGGGTCTCTTTTCATTTTTTGTACTGCTGACTTGGTTTGGAAGTCCTAATATCAGGAACAAAAATGGGATGAATTATATTATAAAACGGAACAACAAAATAAGAAGGTCTCAACAGTCAGATCTGACAGACCAGTTTAATAAGAATATACTGCGGAAAGCAGAGTGTCACCAACTTAATGCCAGTCTTGCCATCAGGTCACAGGTTCAGGTTTGCAAGGATACAAAGCCACCAGTTCAAATACGCATTCAGTGCTTATTCTATTAATCTTCTACGTACGTTTTACTTTAATAAAAATCCACTGGCTTAACAAGGGGGGTTAACGGTTGTCATTCTTGTCAGTCGTAGGCTGAGTCTCAGTGTTGCTTCAAGTTTGAATACATATGATACTGTGCTTACTGCTATATTTTCTTTATTTTTACAAAGTTATGTTTGATGGTTGAGCTGTTATTCTCCATGTTTTGATGCCATGTCCGGGTCTCTCTGCTTCCTGCTATCAAACTATATTTCCCTCTTGGAACAATAAACTAGAATTGAATTGAACTGGACTGGATTAAGATGAACTAACCGTGAGCCCGTGACAGCCATGTCTTGTGAATGAATTAACGTCACATTTGGCAACTTTCATAACAATCTTGGAACATGAAAACCATTTGGATTTTGAATAAATTCACTTTATGGGAAGTCCTGTTTCACTAGTGTTTAATAATCCACTCATCAACCCATCTAAACCTGATTAATGCAACTCAAGATTCAGAGCCCACCACAGTGACAATGGACGCAAGGTTGGAACGATCCCTTGTTCCAATGCACCCAAGATAAACGTCTGTGGGAAATGGAAAGAAAATGTGAGCACAGTATGAGTTCCTTTTTCAAATAATGTTTCAAATAAAAGTTTTAGAAAATTAAAAAGGTTTGCAATTCCAACATTTACGATAAGAATGACCTAGAGACAGGAAAGGTTTGGTTTAAAATCCAGTGGACCACCCTGCCTTGTCTCACTTACCTACAGCACTCTTTCTTCTTGTATCTCCCTCTCTTTCTCTCTGACTCGCGCCTTCTCTCAGTCACATTATGACGGCTTTTTCCTCTCTCCATTAACCTCTCCTTCCAATTTCAGACTCATTTCTCCGCTGGCTCTCGAAGCACTCCTGGGCTCGATTCCATCCAAGTCCTGTTATTGTTTTAAGGGTCAGCTGTCCCTCGGCTGAAAGGGCACCAACCTAGTGTTCCCTTTTGCAGCTTCTTAAATAGGCCTCCCCTCTAATGATGCCAGGCTTTGAAGAACAACATGGCCCAACTGCCACAATTCAGAAACCATGTGCTGCCACCAACCAGGCTGAAATGCAATGACAAACCTCCTAGACCTTCATTTGAAAGGTGCATCAAGGTCCCATTTCTTGTTTTGCAGCCACGGTGTAATGCAATGTACAGAAAATATTCAGACCTCTTTACTCTTTGTTATGTTGCAGCCTTGTACTAAAATAATTTAAATTAATTTTTTCCCACATGAAGCAAGTCAAGTCAAGCCAAATGGCTTTATTGTCATACCCTCCATAGAGCGTGTTGCAGCTTACAGTGACACAATGTCACGTTCTCCCAACGCAAACACAGGACAAGTGCAGAACAAGTGAAGAACTATTCTAGAAATTAATAAATAAATGGGAAATGAGTAGATAGTAATAAATCAAAATAAATAGTAATAAATGAATAATAACAACTAATAATAAAAACAGCAGTCATAACACATGTAACAAATATGCTTCATATAAATAATCTACAGGTAGTTGTCGGTTGTGATGGACCACCCGTAAGTCGATCTGGACATAAGACAGACCGGTATATGTCTTCAAACCTGACCTTATGTAAAGTACAGTCGACTCCCGAAATTCGTGGGTGTTACGTTCCTAGAGCTCCGCGTTTTCCTCTATGGTTGCTTTGTGTTTTCTCTACAGTACTAAAAAATGTGTACACATTATATTTTATATGGAAATTTAGCTGAATTTACATTAATATTTATGTTACAAAATTAGTAAATTATATTGTTCTTAATAATTTAACATTAAAACGCATAAGAAATTATATTTTGCCACAAAAAAGCCATAAAAAATTGCAAAGGATATTTGTGGTTTCCACAAACAATTATTAGTTAAGTTCTAAGGAAAAATCTGCAAACGACTGAGGCCGTGAACTCTGAACCGCGACTTCGTGGGGTTCAACTGTACTGTATAATAAGCCTCTTAATTCATAGTGTTTGCTTTATATCCTTTTTTATCATCATACTTAGCACTTTGTGTAGATTTTTTTTTTGTAAATTATTTTTTTATTTTATTATTCATTATTACTGTTGCGCGTATGGGTGCCAAACCTTTAACAGCTTCACAAATCCTTTCTTTATCTGTGTTATGTTACATCATCAGTGTGAGCCTCTCCCAGCGTTCATTGCGTTAACTCTGACAGGAGGAACTGTCCCGGCAGTGTCTGAGCACTCGTATGTTCTCAGTTTTAACATTTCTACCTGTTAATCATAAACATTGCCTGATAAAGGAGTTCAGTGTGGTTGAATTTCCTCTTCGTGGCAGCACATTGCAGAAGCTTCAGACATTATTGGATTCAAAGCCATAGTGTAGCATGACAACACGTGTGGTGAACACCGGCTGCAATGAGATAACTTAAAGTCACATGGGATCGCATTCCCATTCCTACCTCCCTCATACTGCTCGGTCACTTTCATTTCTGTGTTGAGATCAGATGCCTTTTTTCCTGTACATGTTTGACAAACTTAACTGAACACAGTTGAGACCGCTGCAGGTAATAAACTGAGATCGATATTAACGAGTCACGGCATCTCGTACAGAGGTGGTGTGGCGAAAACTGTCCTTTGCCTGTGAGACATGGTAGCGGGAGTCGTAAAACACATAGCTTGTAAATCGATGACTACCTGAACTAGGAGCAGATCTTAATGGAGGAGAGCAGCACGGAGTTCAGATTCCAGATAACCAAGGGGTAGAAGCTGTTGCAAAATCTGGCAAAGAAAGGTTTGGAGTCTACCAGATGGAAGTGGGACAAAGAGACCAGGGGAGGGGTGGGAGCCTTTCTCCAGATAGATAGATAGATAGATACTTTATTAATCCCAAGGGGAAATTCACATAATCCAGCAGCAGCATACTGATAAAAAATATATACATTCAATTAAAGAGTGATAAAAATGCAGGTAAAAACAGACAATAACTTTGAATAACGTTTACCACGCCTGTAGGCATGCAGATGCAATGATTTACAAAGAGGTCTTTAATGGAGGGTAGTGGGGTCCCAATGATCTTTTCTGCTCTGCGCAGTATCCATCGTAGGACCTTACGGGGTTGTTTTCAGGAAAACCGTTTTCTTCACGTTGTAATGTTTTCAGATAAAGGAGCCTCTGTGACCCTTTATTTCAAAATAGTCTGACGTCCATTAAAGGCCTGACTTGCACATGCAGCTACTAATGCACCGCTACCAAGAAACATTCACAGCGTGACATAACATTGGATAACAACATCAAACCCCAGACAAAGGAACGTAAAAAAATTAATACAAATAAGATTTTAAAAAATCCAAACACTCCAGTCTAGTCCACAATGAAAAGGGACTATGAAGTTACATCGTTGGTACCTTAACATTGAAAGAAGAGAATTTCGCCTTGACTTTTAACGGTCACTTTATTCATTTCGCTACACTAAAGGAGCTTGTTATGTTAAAAGTAAAATGTTCCTTGCTGTTAATGTGCTGTATTTAGATAAGTACTGCCTGAATATTTTAACAGACAGTTTAAGCAGAAAGTGTTGAGGACTCTGTGCCACACTCTAAGACCAGAGTTATTTCTTGAATGCTATGTAGAGGTCTACTTGTCTACAAATAAGAGCAAAATTACGAGCTTGATTGTGAAGTTAGCAAAGCACACTTCGCTCTGCAGGTATAACTTTTGAGATCAGAAGCATAAGTTCGCTTTATGAGTTTGAAAGGCAAAGCCGACTACCCTGGAGACCGAGAAGTCAGATGTACGAGCCGCCGAAAGAAAGGCAAAGCCATCGTTGGGGAGAGAGAAGATTTATAAGCTCCTGAATGACAGCCACCTGCACACAGGCACTTATATCATTGCTGTTCTTCATCTGCTTTACACACCTACTGGACCATCCAAGTTGTATGGTGTGAACTGCTTTTGTTTATGGCACTAGCTATTTGGATAATGTTTAAAGATTGAAGCTTATTAACACTGGGGAAATTCAGTAATCAGTTCAAAACTTGCCGTTACATTTTAGTTTAAGGACTCTCTTTGCTAGATGGGAAGTTAGCTTTATCGATTTGAACTCGATTCCCTGTGTCTGCTTGAGTAGCAAAGAGCAAATAACCTCTAAAATGGCACCAACATTAGCGAGAGACCAAAGTGAATGTGCAAAGCAAAATACTCAGTGGACGACATTTTATGAACCAGACTGTGACTTGTCGGACTCCGATTTTGATGCAAGTGATCTGGAGATCGAAAGTCAGGTACCAGCATCAGCTGATCGTAGTGATGAACATGTTCATGTAGCTGATGCGCCTGCGGCAGTGTTCGCCAGTGAAGACCACCACTTACGATAATAAGAGGTACAAACCAGATTGTGTTGCAGTGCAGCATAAAGACAGCCAGGCAGCCGGCCCACCGCACATTCCTGCTGCAGGAAATGACAAACAGACGCTGACAGCATGCAGGAAAAACAGTGAAACCATTGCTTTGTGTGCATTTCCGAAATCTGAGGTTTTTGGAAAATATATTCAGCCCTCAAAGAGTTAAGTGTCCTTTCCAGCTTGAATGTTTACTCTGCTGTACCAGTGGGCACTGAGGGCCGAGTTCCTCTCTCAGCTAGGACATTGCTGGATAGGGGGCCTCAGACTGTAAACGACAGTGATAGTCATACTTGGGTGGTCTGAAGACAGAAGGTACTGGTCCATAGTCCAGGGTGCAAGTGCATGGTAGCTCCGGACTGTATATCCTCAAAGGCTGGTGAGTGTAAGAATGGGCAAACAAAGCAGCGAGAGAAGTGAGAGGTTATACAATGGGTAAGAGCCAATCTTAGAAAGTTAAAGCTTTAAGTTTTAGGATTTGCTTAATTTGAACAGAATATACATTTCTTTTTTAGTCATAGACAACAAGTTAGTAAGAGATAGAGCTTTTTTGCTATAACTTGCTATTTACATTGTCGCAGATGGCTGGGGGAGGGGGGGCGATCCAGCAAGGACGCCCAGGAGGACCGGAGGAGGGCTCACGCCTCCCCCAGACCATGTGGGGGCGACCGCCCTGGTACCTTTGGGGACCACAGGTACAGAGCTTTGAAGCTCAACCCTGTAGGGGCCCGTGGTCACCACCAGGGGGCGCCCCGATGCCTTTGGAGCCCTGGACCTCAGCACTTCCGCCACACCCGGAAGTGCTGGGAGGAAGAGGAGCAGGGACACCCAGAGTGCTTCTGGGGATGCAGTCAGCACTTCCGCCACTGCCGGTGGAAGATTGTCAGGAAGCACCTGGAGCACATCCGGGGGAGCATAAAAGGGGCCGCCTCCCTCCATTCAGTGACTAGAGTCGGGTGGAAGAGGACGACGTCTGGGAGGAGGCAAGGAGGCGGCCCGAAGAGGAAGAAGGCATTGATTTGGTGGCCTGGACTTTGGGGTTGTATGGCACTTGTAAATATGTTCAATAAATGTGTGTTGGGTGACATTGACGTGTCCGCCAGTCTGTGTCCGGGCCGGCGACCACAACATACAGTGTGTTGCTGTTTAGCGCATGTCCCAGGGCAGAGGGGCTTAAAGACCCGTTTTCAGCTTAGAAATCGGGTAGGCATACAGTTTTCTGACCGTTTTGAATGGTTCAGAAACGTTTGGAAATGATTTAACTGACTAAGCAAACTTAAAGAAATTAAATAAGATTTAAGCTTTGCATAGAACTCTTCTTAATAAGAACTTAATTTTTTGGCTAGTTCCATTCTCTCTTTTTTGTGTGAACTGTTTTAGTTTGAATTTTAACTAAAACTTTTAAAAACGAAGATATTTTGTCTGTGGAATCATTTCAACGCGTCAGGCTTTTGTTGAATCCCATTTTTTAATGCTGGAGCTGCTGAACTTTTAATTTTGGGAAAATGGAGCTACACAAAAAAAGACTATGCGTTTGAGAAAGGAGTTTGTGTTTCTCTGCGCGGTTCCCCCAAAGTCTTTCTGTGACAAAACAGATTCTACTGAAGTATTTAAGTTCACTACCACATCTCAGAAAAGAGGCAGCGAGGAGGTCCTTGTTCATCTGTCACAGTACAGAATGCCCCGGTGAACCATCAGACACACATTCATAATCCAGGCAGGCAGTGTGGTGTAGCCGATAAGGCTTTGGACTTCACACTCGGAGACTGTGGGCTCAGTCCTGCTACTGATACTGTAAGGACCACGAGCATCTCACGTCACCTGCATGTCCTCCAGTTGGAATAATGAAACAAATGTAACCAACTGTAACGCAGGTGTTGCAAGTCACCATGGGGAAAGACGTCAACCAAATGATAATTAATAAGTACAGCAGCCTAATGAAAAACCAGATGACGAACGCAAAATAAAAGCCTCACACAATACGGTACACCTGACACTGGGGCAGCAGGTCTGCCGTCCCACTCTGAGACAGTTACAACTTTACCAGAATGCCACTCCTTCACTCTTTTGTTTGATTTTCTTACTTGTTTCGTCATGAGCTTTGTCATACCCTGTATCACTGTGGTGGGGCAACTACTTGCCAGGCAGAAGTGGGCAGAGTAGCCAAAAATTGTACTCAAGTAAGTGTAGCGTTACTTCAAAATAATATTACTCAAGTAGAAGGAAAAAGTAGTCATCCAAAAAATGCCTCAAGTAAGAGACTACTCAAGTACTGAGTAACTGTATGATCATAATAAATTATTTATTTTTTAGAAATGTTGTAATAAGACAGACAAAAATATAAAATTATGTGCAAATTCTGCTATTTTCAAATAATAAAATAAAAAACGAGTAAAATAAATAATAATGTTTACAAAATAAAGATACACAAATAACACAAAGTTCCAAATTTCAGTTTTTCACAGCAAAGCTTTTGAAGCCGATACCTGCCGTAGGTAACGTACAGTATGTTTGAACAGTGTGAACTACTTACAGTGACAAGATAACCTGTACACCGACAGTATAATACTGCACATGCACAGCTGATAGAAAATAACATTAGAACAAGGCAGCTTGCGCACGTACAAGAAGTCTCACTTTACCTCGACTGTCTGTGTCTGTGCACGTTTGGTTCTTCACTCAGTGAAGTGATGGTTAAGCTTCAGCAGGAGTTGGCTCTCAAGGTTCCTGCAGTGAAGCTGTGACCGTTTAGCAGCGATCAGGAGCCCAGTATCTCACACTCTGCAGACACAGGAAGTTTGTGTGTGGTCATGTGACTGCATGGCTATGTCTGATTAGTGAAACGGAGTCATGTGATTATTGTTGCTACGTCTGATTAGTGAAACAGTCATTCAGTAGATCCACTGGCGACTTCTCTCCGACTAAAATATAGCGTATATAATGTCCATCCATCCATCCATCCATCCATCCATCCATCCTCTTCCACTTATCCGAGATCGGGTCGTGGGGGCAGCAGCTTGAGCAGTGATGCCCAGACTTCCCTCTCCCCGGCCACTTCTTCTAGCTCTTCCGGGGGAATCCTGAGGCGTTCCCAGGCCAGCCGGGAGACATAGTCCCTCCAGCGTGTCCTGGGTCTTCTCCGGGGCCTCCTCCTGGTTAGACGTGACTGGAACACCTCACCAGGGAGGCGTCCAGGAGGCATCTTGATCAGATGCCCGAGCCACCTCATCTGACTCCTCTCGATGTGAAGGAGCATTGATATATAATGTAATATCTATTATTACTATAATATTATTATATATTACATATATTATTATATATAATGTATATAATATAATTTATATAATGTAATATAAAGTACATAATATATACTGTATATAATGTGTAAATGGAAAAAAGGTAACGATTCGAGTGTTGCCCAATGTAGCGGAGTAAGAGTAGCGTTTCTTCTTCACAAATGTACTCAAGTAAAAGTAAAAAGTATGGTGCAGTAAAACTACTCTTAGAAGTACAATTTTTTAAAAAAGTTACTCAAGTAAATGTAACAGAACAAATGCAACTCATTACTACCCACCTCTGTTGCCAGGTAGGCACTTCTTTACACCCACATGCTTAATACCAATTAGGGTCCAGTGCTCGCCTCTCATGGCTCCAAGGGCTTGACGTCACTTGCTTTTCCAGTTGCCTCCAACATGTCACAGACCTTCGAGTGTTAGGTTAATGTACTAAGCTAGCCCAGTGTGAGGATATCCTTCAAGTGACAGCCCACCCAGGGTTAGCTCCTGCCTTGTACTTCCCGCTGCCAGTTAGACACTGGCTCTCCTCAATCCTGTAATGGAAACAGCAAGTTTGGAGGTTGAATGGCTAATAAAATCTGCCTAATGGAAAATACAAACCGGAGCAGATTTTTTTGGTCTGAAATCATTCAGTGCTCTGTGCGAACAGAAAACCACTAATGTCTTAAGCAATAAAGCTACTTTTGTTTCAAAAGCAATGCGCCAGCCCCATCCTTCTGAACATTAAGCTAATAATAAGCTCCCACACTTGTGCTCCAGTTGGTTATCTGTCAGAAAAGATGAAGACTGATAAAACCATAACTTCAAAGAAGTCACTTGCGTCGACATTATGTGTTTTTCCACGCACACTGAACATATGTTTCATTACAGATTTTCTGTATTCAGCAGAATAATGAAATGAAGCACCATTACTGAAAACACGGCGGCAGCGAGTCGCCTTGCATTACATGAGACGGGATGTCTTCAGCCCAGCCTGCAGATTATTCACTCGGCCTTGTAAGGGTTTGGGCTCAGATTAGACTAGTCTCCGCAAAGTCAGTTTGGAGCTTTTTAGGAGGTATCACTGCTGAAGTGAGGTGAAGGACAATTCATAATATGTATGACCTGGCGAGTTATTAAATATTTTACACAATAACCTTGCATCCTTTAAGGTGTAGCAAGTTAAGGTTTAGCAATTTGAGACGCCAACAGCCATACCACACACACTTCAGAGCAGGCCATCCACCTGAAGCTAAGGACTTGGATGGGAGAGCACCTAGGAAAAGCTTGGGTTGCTGGTGGAATAGGCCAGCAGGGGGCCTTACCCTGTGGTCTGATGTTGGATCCCAATGGCCCAGTGCAGTGACGGGGACACCGTGCTGTAAAAAGGGTATCAACCTCCAGATGAGGCATAAAACTGAGGTCCTGAATTTTTGCGGCCATAAAAGATCCCTGGACATCCTTCCTAAACAGTAGGGAGTACCCCGATGTCCTCGCTAAACTGTCCACCATGGCCTAATCATTCTGGTTCTCTAACCATCCCCTGTCTCTAATTGACTAACTATCTCTCACCCGTTTGCTTCCCAAAAAATGAATGTGTGGTGAGCATACTGGCACAATAATGGCTGCCATCACATCATTAGGGTGGATGCTGCACATTAGTGGTGGTTGAAAAGGCTTAACACTCACTATGTAAAGGACTCCGAGTAGTGAGAAAAGCGCTATATAAATGAAAAGAATTATTATTATTATTTAGCTAGTTCAAATGTCCATAGCTCTTTATGTTGAATACACTTCGAAGAAATGCTCTTGACTGATTGATGTGATACTCCACAATATGGTGGCACAAACTGGCACATATCAGACCTTTTAAACACTCACTTATCTATTTCCAGAGCCTGTGTTTTCCAATAAAATAACAGGTTGTGGGACATCAGCACCCATTTGGAAACAAGCAGAGAACAATTGGTGCACACAAGAGGAAAACCACACGAAGCCCACCGAAAGTTAAACCAGGAGCTCAGTGATGTGCCATCCACTGCAACATCATTCTGAATCCTTAATGCAGAAAGGTGTGACACAAAGGATAAAAAAAGGTCATCCTGATGGTGCTGAAAAACGAGGAAGGTGGCACTGTTTCGAGCAGTTCTTATAATTAGTCACTGTTACTAAGAGAATCCATACTTTCCCTAATAGGAAACGCCTGAATGAACAGGGCGGTCCAAGACCTATTGAAGGCACGTGACATTGCTTTCTGTATGGAAGACCCTGAGGCCTACAAAAGAGCTAGTTCCAAGCTAAGGTAAGGCATTCTGATAGTTCTGACTCCTGACGTATATGGCAGAGCATTACATCCATCACAGACTGCAAGGGTAGCACCTGCTCAACCAACACTGGAAACTCATTTTTTCCTGATAACCTCAATCATTTAACCAAAAGGCCCCACTATGCACTCTGGCACTGAATGCAGATGAGGTGAGACCACATTAACACTAATAAAGCAGCTGACCCTGACGGGGTTCCTGGATGGGTCGTGAAGCATTGGGCGAAACAGCTGACAGAAACGTTCACCAACCTGTTTAATATCTCTTTCGATCAAGCCACGGTCCCCACTTGCCTCTAAAGTCTGCTACAATCGTCCCTATTCCAAAACAGGCAGTGGTGACGTCCCGGAGTAACCCGACCCTTTTTGTTATGAAGTGCTTTGAGGGACTTGTCCTCAGACACATTAAGAGCCACACCCCCCACCTCCCTGGACCAATACCAGTTTGCTTACAGGGCAAACACGTCAACTGAGGACGCTGTCCCACTTGCCCTTCTCACTGCCCTGTCACACATCGAGCAGAGGGACAGCTATGTGCGGATGTTATTCATCGACTACAACTCTGCCATTAACACTAACCCTGCCCCCCCCCCAACCCCCAAAACAAGCTGGAAACTGTGCACCTGGATTTTAGATTTTCTCACTAATGGACCACAAACTGTGCGCATGGATAGGCACTTCTCTGAGTCCATAATACTGAACACTGGGGCACCACAGGGCTGCGTACTGAGCCCTCTCCTTTACTGCCTCTTCACAATGACTGCAATCATGAAGACCTTTGAGAGAATGGTGCTAGTCCAGGGGTCTCAAACTCCAGTCCTGGATGGCCCCAGTGGCTGCAGGTTTTCATTCTAACCCTTTTCTTAATTAGTGACCTGTTTCTGCTGCTAATTAATTGTAACTGCAGTGGAGGACGCAATGATCTCTCTGCTCCACAAGGCCTGTTCTGACCTGGACAAAGCTGGCAGCACTGTGAAGATTCTGTTTTTGATTTCTCCAGCCACACTTGTTACTCAGAGATATGCAGGTGGATGAGCCTATGGTGTCCTGGATAACGGACAATCTGTTCAGAAAGACTGCAGTTCTTGAGACTCGAGGACTGTGTTACTGATACAGACGTGAGCACCACAAGGATTGGCCCCGTTTCCTTTTACTCTTCACTCTGTACACTTCCAATTAAAAATATAACACCAGGCCATGTCATTTGCAGAAATTCTCAGATGACTCTGCACTTATCTGCTGTATTGATAAAGGGGGTGAGAGAGTTAAGGAGTCAAGTGGAGGAGTTTGTTTCTTGGTGCAAAGAGAATTGTCTGCAGCTTAACATCAGCAACTGGTTAGTGACTTTCACTGCACCAAAGAGCCTCTATGTCTGGTTGCTATTCATGGAGTAGATGTAGAGGAGGTACCTCGGGGTCCACACTATTGACAGGATGGACTCGGATCACAGAGGAACTATATAAGAAAGGGCAGAGCAGGCTCTTTTTTCTTTGGAGACTGCTCTCCTTTAATTTGGGAAGTGGAATCCTTTACATCTTCTATGTTTGTGATGGCCAGTGCAATTTTAAACACTATGGTGCGCTGGGCTGGTAACATCACTTCAAGAGAGGCCCACAGAATCAACAAGTTAATGAAAAAGGCAGATTCAGATTATGGAGGAGAGAATTAAAACAAAACTGAGTGCCATTATGAACAATGCTAACCCTAACACTGAGGACTTTCATCCAACAGCAGTACATCTGCATAAGGCCTCACTGGGACTGTGACAGCCAAGTCAGAACTTTGCTTTCTTTTCAATTTTCTTGCTTGTAGACATTCCGGTGAGTGTTCAGACCAAAGTGTGTGTGTTTGTGTGTAGCTGCGTCTTTTCCAGGTTCCCAAAGTTGACCAGCAACTGAGTTACCAAGGCAGGATCCAGCATGAGCCATACATGTAACAAAGAAATGTCTCAGTCCAAAATGTTTAGTGAAAATTTTAAAATGGAACAAATCACAAAAGTTCAGAAAAAAGTTATTACACATGCAGAATGAAAGGCAAAAAAGGAAAAAATGTTTAACTCTCTGTTGCATTACAGCCTTAACTTTCTCTTATTAAACTTCAGTTACTTTCTGTACTTTAAAGTTGTGAGAAGTCAAGCAAAATGACACCTTTTATTAGCTAACTAAAAAGATTA
Organism: Polypterus bichir lapradei; assembly: GCA_026402145.1. Taxonomy (NCBI): domain Eukaryota; kingdom Metazoa; phylum Chordata; class Cladistia; order Polypteriformes; family Polypteridae; genus Polypterus; species Polypterus bichir. The sequence goes on from JANRMT010062837.1 coordinate 61,617,858, forward strand.
CAATATGCAAGCTTTCAAGGCAACTCAGGCCCTTCCTTAGGCAAAATGTAATATAGAAACTGGAGTACCCTGTGTGTATACACACACTAGGACAAGAAACAACATTGGAAAACCTTTAAGTGAGACATCTTAAATGTAGAAAATGAATAGGCCTCTTCAGGCTCAGATTCATTTAGCAAGAGAGGAGAACAATGTACGAGTATGGTCAAGATCTTTGGATAAGATAACTGTCCAACAAAGTCTTCTCAAGTTTCTGATGAGTTTTTCAATACAATGTGGGTCTGTAGACAGGTTGACTGTGTCAGTCCGAGAGAGGACAGTTGGACAGTTGTCCACTACATTCATAATGGCTAAAACGGTACAACAACCTAGTACTCCATACTTTAAAGTTGTTACTCTTCTATGGCAAACTTATACATTTCACTTTAGTACGTCTGTACATTCAATACATTCGGTACAGTTTGGCAAATGTTTGCCCTCCATGCCTTACCAACTTCAGTGGAGATCATAAACTGAACTCATCTGTGGTCAAAATGACAAGAAATAATTAGAATATTCCATTTTTAGTTTAGCTTGTGGGGGATATAATAGAGGGCGGCACGGTGGCGCAGTGGTAGCACTGCTGCCTCGCAGTTAGGAGACCCGGGTTCGCTTCCCGGGTCCTCCCTGTGTGGAGTTTGCATGTTCTCCCCGTGTCTGCGTGGGTTTCCTCCCACAGTCCAAAGACATGCAGGTTAGGTGGATTGGCGATTCTAAATTGGCCCTAGTGTGTGCTTGGTGTGTGAGTGTGGATGTGTGTGTCCTGCGGTGGGTTGGCGCCCTGCCTGGGATTGTTTCCTGCCTTGCACCCTGTGTTGGCTGGGATTGGCTTCAGCAGACCCCCGTGACCCTGTGTTCGGATTCAACGGGTTGGTAAATGGATGGATGGATGGGATATAATAGAATCTCCCATAGACTATGCACTAATACGGAGATGGAGACAAATAAAGTCCTACCTATCCATCTCCCATATACCAACAGCAATACACCTACCTGCATACGGCCTCACTGGGACTGTGACAGCCAAGTCAGATGGTTTCTTTTTAGTCATTTGGTAAAAAGACAAATACTACCAGGAGACAATAAAGATCTATCTATCTATCTATAGGGTGGTCCAGATCTAAATATGCAATTTTCGTTACGCCATAACTTATTAAGTTTATTACATAGTAAAATCACCCGAAAAATCACAGACTATCGAGTGTGCGAACTGACGACATGAAGAATCGCCTTTGCGCCAAACTGGAATCATCCCCGCATAAATCATAAAGTCATCCAGATGATCTGGATCTGCATAATTAGATCTAGACCACCATCTATCTATCTATCTATCTATCTATCTATCTATCTATCTATCTATCTATCCATCCATCCATCCCTGGGTAGAAACCAATGCAGACTCAGAGAGAACATACAAACTTCAAACAGGCCAGGATGTGAACCCTGGTCTCCTTAATGCGTGGCAGCAGCTCTACCATGGTGCCACCTTCTTATCAGTTTTCCTTGTTGGGTCCTTATGATCAGCCCATTAACATTCCAAGTAGATGTTAGTAGGTGCGGTGTGCTGTGTTGCACGGTTAAAAACAAGGGAGCACCAAATGCAAACTGCTGTGGATATGTAGAGAGTCCATCCAATCTCTATCCAGACACGGCGTGGACATTGGAGATGCATGTGGCTAAATAATATATATGGATATAATCTATATATGAAAAGTATGTTAAAACGGGTTATTGAGAAAACTAATAGTCCTTGTATGTGCCATGTTTTGAACCTTGATGAGGTGAGCAGCTTTAAAACTGTCCAAGGGCCAAACCCAGCTGGTGGGCCTTGAGTTTGACAGGAAGAGGACCTTCGACCACGTCATTCATTGCCTGTGTGGAGCACCACGCAAGCTGTAAGGAGAACTTTGCTGAATATCCATTACTTAGGAGAAAAGAGATGAATGACTCCATTAAAAGCCAGCTGGACACTCAACAGTGTTACAGGACGACAGCTGTTCAGCTTTTTTTATGTTTAAAGCTAAATATTATGAAGTGTACCTCTATTCTCACATGCCACTCGATCTATTATTCAATTGAACGCTTGCTTTGGATCAGGTAAGCTATCATGTACATGTCTTCTCTGCCTGTTTATATCACAAGGTACTGAAAATGAAATCAGGTAACAGCACTCTTGTCATTTGCGGTGGCTCACTGATTTGCTTGAACTTCCTTCTGAATTTCTTCTTTTTATGATAAAGCCGTTGGTCTCACAGTCATTAGGCCACAGGCCCAACTCCTAGTCGAGCTCCATCTTTGATCCTGCACAAGACTCAGATCTCACTGTGTCGCCATTAACCAGTCCCTTACAGAATAAGTAAGTTGCTTTGCATGCTCCAGTCAAATTGCATAAGATGATACCGAATGATGTGATGGCAGTCAGATATAAGGATTAATTAATGGATAGACTTAAATTTCAAAGGAATTCTTTGACAGGTCTCAGATAAATATTTCAAACAGAAACTCTTTATGCATGAATAAGGAGGAGGGATTTTAGTGAAGAGCAATCATTTGTATAATTAAAAAAAATAAAGAAATATTAAAGCAGCCTGGTGTGTCCACGCAGAGGTCAATACACACAGTATGGAAGAATGAATGAAGGCCAGAGAAGAGCACTTGGCACACCTGTTTATGGTACACTTTGTGTCAATGGCCCTCAGCAACACTGACCAAAGTCAACTTACAACTCACAAAGGTCTGGACGCAGTCATGTGCAACAGCAAGTACACTTCATGAAATGTTTCTTTCTTTTTGAACATATGTGGATGTATCAAGATTTGCTCTTCATTTAACCAGTTTAAACACAGAAACCAAAAGACCTCCTAAAAAGCAAAGCTAAGAGTCAAATGGAAAAACGGAAAAGAACTGCAAGGTACTCATCTGTCTGGATACCAAGCTTACTGTGCCGCCATCTTACATAGGTGGTGGGGAACAATGAGACACATTGTCACTTGACCTGTGTGTTATGTGACTAACAACAAGCATAGCAACCATAAACAATATGTATGCAGGCAGAAAAATGATCACAAAATGGAAGCGGCAAACAAGACAAAATAGCCTTGCCAGAATAATTATAAAAGAATAAAACAAACAGCGGAGAAATAAAATATTAAAGCACATAACAGTTTAAAAATTATAAACTAATGAAAGATAAAAAGAAGATATCCAGGCAACATTGTAGTCGATTTTGAGAATAACCATGACAATTTATTTCTTGTATAGCCCAAAATCACACAAGGAGTGCCACAATGGGCTTTAATGGGCCCCCGGTTTTTGACAGGGCCTTGACTCCTTAAGAAGAAAAAGAAAGCAACATTTTTCATCCATTGAAGATTTAGACCTGTGCTCTACTTGTGAAGCATCCCAGAGTAGGACAATGACGCAACCTGGTTCAAAAATCTCAAGAGTGACACAAATTTGGTCCTAGGAGCAGGAGTAAAAGCATTTTATTGATTTTCCTAATTTAGGAAACTACTGCTAACTCACTAGAAGCTGACAGAAAATGGCGTTCAAGCAGACTGGCATTCTGGGAAAGGTGAAATGTTTTGGAAATGCTGGAAACCAATGAACTCATAAAAACACGTTGATCTGAAATGAAAAAAAAATTTGTGACAAATCTTGTATGTCATGTGATCATTCGATCTACATATGTGGGGCATCTGTTGGTGAAGAGAGATTCACTGCTCTTCATGGAGTCGATGGAGGCTCTGATTGGGGCTCTCGAGAGACTGAGTGAGGAGTCTGAGTGTCTGGGCTTGCGAGTGTCCTGGATAAAAACCAACATCCAGGCCTTTAATGACCTCTTGGGCACAGCCATCAGCAGTGTGTCTGTCTGTGGAGAGAGTGTCAACCTCGTCGAGAGGTTTACTTACCTCAGCAGTGGCATTCATGTCTCTTGTGACTCTTCCTCTATAGCCAGTAGATGGATTGGGAGAGCATGGGGGAGTTATGAGGTCATTAGAAAGAGGTGTGTGGTGCTCCCGATATCTCTGCAAAAGGATGAAGGTCCAACTCTTTAGAGTCCTGTTGCCTCCCGTTTTGCGAGACATGGACACTAACCAGTGACCTGAGATGAAGAGGCTCCTTCGGTACTGTGTGCCTTTGGAGAATTCTTGGGTATCGGTTTGTTTTTGTGCCGAACATGCGGTTGTTCACAGAGTCCCGAATGAAGCACATTACCTGCATTGTGAGGGCACATCAGTTACTGCGCTATAGCCATGTGGCACAATTCCCTGAGGGTGACCTTGGTCGCAAGATCCTCATCCTTGAATTTGCTTCACCTCGAGTTCAACAATGCTGAAATGTTTGGGAGCTTTGCCGAACACAGGGCAATTCACTGAAGTCAACAGGGAAGGAGAAACTAAATTAGCTTTAGGTGAATTATAATTGTGTTTTGGTCTTTTAATTGTCCCCACAGCCCAGCGAAGTGTGTGCCAACTATGTCGGACAGATTATAAAGGTCAAAAATGTGATCTCAGCTGTGAGGCAGCAGTGTTATCTCCCCGAGATAAAATTAATAGAATTAAATATCAGAACAGTAAACTTTCTTGCAGATGGGGAGCATGAATACACCAAGGGATGTCCTCACAGATTCAATAGCAGGTACTCACCTCTCTCGAATCGGAAAGCACAATTCACTTTTTATTTTCTATGACAGTTTTGTTAGTTTACTGCCACTGCTACCAAATAACTGCAACAGTAAAGCAGATGAATTCTTTACTCCTTCCTGCGTGCATCAACTGCGCAGCACTCAGGCTAATATTATTAAAACAGTAGGCTCAGATATTACACACAGGTCACATACAAGTCCATATAAAAAGACTTTCATCCCATTATAGACACAACCACAGCAGCACATTTCCAGTTCTGATCTTCTGTGCGCATTTTGTGTTGAAATATATTCAGAAATTTTCTGCTAAATTTTTTCTCAACACTAGGAACAGTGTCATATCCTAGGGGGAGCTGTTCCATCCAAGATTGGCTGCTACAGCTCTGTTACGTCACATTAGCCTTACTAATCTGCCCACGGCAAATCTGAACACTCTAGACAAGAACAGGCCATTCAGCCCAACAAAGCTCAACCAGTCCTATCCATTTAATTCTTCTAAAAAAACATCAAGTCGAGTTTTGAAAGTCCCTAACGTGTTACTGTCTACCACACTACTTGGTAGCTTATTCCAAGTGCCTATTGCTTTCTGTGTAAAGAAAAACTTTCTAATGTTTGTGCAAAATTTACGCTCAACAAGTTTCCAACTGTGTCCCCGTGTTCTTGATGAACTCAATTTAAAATAACAGTCTCGATCCACTGTACTAATTCCCTTCATAATTTTAAACACTTCAATCATGTCACCTCTTAATCTTCTTTTGCTTAAACTGTAAAGGCTCAGCTCTTTTAATCTTTCCTCATAATTCAACCCCTGTAGCCCTGGAATCAACCCAGTCGCTCTTCTCTGGACCATTTCTAGTGCTACTATGTCCTTTTTGTAGCCGGGAGACCAACACTGCACAGTACTCAAGATGAGGCCTCACCAGTGCATTATAAAGGTTGAGCATAACCTCCTTGGACTTGTACTCCACACACCGTGCTATATAACCTAACATTCTGTTAGCCTTCTTAATGGTTCTGAACACTGTTGGGAAGTCAATAGCTTAGAGTCCACTATGACTCCTAAATCATTCTCATAAGGTATACTGTCGATTTTCCAACTGCCCATTATGTATTCAAACCTAACATTTTTATTTCTTATGTGTAATAATTTATATTTACTAAAATTAAATTTCATCTGCCACAAATCTGCCCAAGCCTGTATGCTATCCAAGTCCTTCTGTAATGATATAACGGATTCCAAATTATCTGCTAATCCACCTATCTTGGTATCATCTGCAAACTTAACCAGCTTGTTACTTATATTCCTATCTAAATCATTTATATATATTAAAAATAGCAGCGGCCCTAGCACTGACCCCTGTGGAATCACCACTCTTAACATCGGCCAGTTCTGATGAGGTTCCTCGCACCATCACCCTCTGCTTCCTGTGTCTGAGCCAATTCTGCACCCATCTAAAAACATCACCCTGAACTCCCACTTATTTTAATTTGATGCCCAACCTCTCATGTGGAAACTTATCAAATGCTTTCTGAAAGTCCAGATAAATAATATCATAAGCTCCACTTTGATCGTATCCTTTTGTTGCCTCCTCATAGAATTCCAGCTTGTTAGTAAAACACAACCTCCCTCTTCTGAACCCATGCTGACTGTTCAGAATAACTCCTGTCCTTGCCAGGTGTTGCTCAATATTATCTATACATATAAAGGAGAGTTGGGATCCGAGAGACTGTGTTTGTGGAGGGATTGAGAGTTAAGGCGGGTGGGGGAGTCACGAGATCATCTCCCCTCCCATTCACCTCATTTCATTCACTTCATTTCGCTCCGAGCTGATCTCCGCAGCTGACGCGGTCTTGCCGTTCTTTTTCCTTAGTGTTTAGTCCTCTCTCCTTTACTGATCTACTGTTTACTAGACACATTTTACTTACTGAATAGTATTTTATCCTTTAGTGTTTCTACTTAGTGTTTCTTAGTGTTTAGTAGGCGCGGTGTGCCGGTGTTCCCGGCGGTGTTGCGGTTTACTGTTACTTTCTACTTCGTTTTTGTACTTTAGTGTTTAGTAGACTTTTACTTTATCTCATTTACTGTTGTTTTTTTACTGTTGCCCTTTTTTACTTTATCTCATTTAGTGTTTGGTAGACTTTTACTTTATCTCATTTACTGTTGTTCCCGGCGGTGTTGCCGTTTTTACAGTTTCTATTTTTTATGTAGCATGTTCACGAATTAGTCATAGAGAAAATTTATATATTTTGGCTCCAGGAGGACAAATCAAAAATGTTGTATATAAAGAAGCTCTATAAGTCGCATGTAGATGCATAATTATTCCAACTACAGTGACTGCAGTGAAGCGCACGTAGTCTGCTAGTACTTAATAATTCCTTCCATTAATTTTCCTGTGATGCATGTTAGGCATACTGGCCTATAGCTACTTGGATATGCCTGGTCACCCTTTTTATATAACAGAATATTTGCCATATCCCAGTCCTTTGAGATGTTCCCCAGTGAACAGTGACTCCCAAAAAACATGCATCAAGGGTTTATAATGGTACTCTCTAACCTCCTTAACACCTCAAGGGTAAATATTATCATCTTCTGGAGATTTGCTTGCCTATTTAATCTGAGCAGTACTTCTCCCTCTACAATTTCAATTAGTACCTCCTTAGTTGTTCCATATACAGTACCACTGGGAGGTTATCAACTTCCTCACTTGTGAAGATGTCAGAAAAAAAGCTTATTTAGAGCATCCACTACTTTATTGTCTGTGTTTTTTAATTCTCATTTACTATTCCTGATGCACTTCACCTCCTCCTTGACTGTTCTTTTACTACTAAATACTAAATGAACCTCTTAGTGTCTTCTTTCACCTTATCTGCTATATTCTTCTCCAACTATCTTTTAGCCTCCCTAATATCCTTCTTAATGGTTGCCCTCATGTTCTCATATGCCCCATTATTCACTTTGGAGATTATTAGTCTTAAACACCTTATACGGTTGTTTTATCCTTTGCAGCTTCTTTTTTTAACTATTTATTAACCCACTGCAATGTTTTTTTTAAATTTACTTTTCATTCCAAATTTAGGTATGTACCTGTCCTGCATTACATGTAAAACATTTTTAAACCTGTTCCACTGCTCCTCAACTGGCTCCACACTTAAAAGCTTATCCCAGTGTATCCTACTTAGACATTGTCGCATCTGGTCAAAATTAGCCCTACCAAAGTTCAACTTAACAATTTTAGTCTTTGCTTCTGCACTCTTACAAAATACGTACTGTGTAATACTTTGTAACGTTATAGTTAATTACTCAGTTGTCATTGTTATTCTACAGTTTATATAATTACAATGTAACAATTTATCACTGATCCAGAAACAAGTGCACTTACATAGTTACACTGTATCTGTACTTTCAAAATGTATTAAAAACATCAGGGTATGTATCTACAGCTATGTAACAGATGTTCCATGGTCTGGGCAATTTTAATGGAGAATTGCAGTGATAACTGCATAGGTTTTCGATGATATTTCAAAATCTTTTTAAAATGGTGATCTTTTTTAAAATGCAAAATCTATAGGGGCACCTCCTTGACATGTTTTGTTTAAACAAGTATTTGTCACATTCTTGTAATTGTGTTACACTATTTATTGTTGAATTTTTTGGGCTATTATTACACCCATCCCTAACATAATACTGCCAAACTTGCATCATTCAATCAAGGTACACAGGGCCACAGAGCCATTCCAAGCATTAACGGGAACAAAGCAGGAAACAGCCAAGGATGGGGAGCCATCCCATTGGAAGGCCCACTGACAAACATACCAGCAGTCACACTCTCATACATATGGCCACATAACTCAACCTACATGTCCCTGGGATATGGCAGTAAAACCCATGAAGAAGACATAGGAAGACATGGGTAGAATGTACAAATTTTACACACATATCTCCAGACAGAATTCCATCTCAGGATAATGGATCTGTGAGGCAAAATCATTAACCATTTTGCAAAGGTGTTTTCACCATTTAAAAAAGATCTTACAATACAGTGATCCCTCCTCGATTGCGGGGGTTGCGTTCCAGAACCCCCGCGAAAGGTGAAAATCCGCGAAGTAAAAACCATATGTTTATATTGTTATTTTTATATTGTCATGCTTGGGTCACAGATTTGCACAGAAACACAGGAGGTTGTAGAGACAGGGACTTTAAAATACTGCAAACAAACATTTGTCTCTTTTTCAAATGTTTAAAGTATGCTCCATGACAAGACAGAGATGACAGTTCCGTCTCACAATTAAAAGAATGCAAACATATCTTCCTCTTCAAAGGAGTGCGCGTCAGGAGCAGAGAATGTCAGAGAGAGAAAAGCAAACAATCAAAAATCAATAGGTGCTTTTAAGTATGCGAAGCACCGCCCGACAACGCAGCCGCAAGGAAGGGAGCAATGTGAAGGTAGTCTTTCAGCATTTTTTAGAGGAGTGTCCGTATCCTCTAGGCCAGTGTGCGAACAGCCCCTCTGCTCACACCCCTTCCGTCAGGAGCAGAGAATGTCAGAGAGAGAGAGAGATAGAAAAGCAAACAATCAAAAATCAAAAAGGTGCTGTTCGGGCTTTTAAGTAAGCGAAGCACCGCGCGGGAAGCATATCATATGTTTCATTGAGGAGTTTTGTTTAATATGTAATACGTGCTCTGATTGGGTAGTTTCTCAGCCATCCGCCAGTAGCGTCCCTTGTATGAAATCAACTGGGAAAACCAACTGAGGAAGCATGTACCATAAATTAAAAGGCCCATTGTCCGCAGAAATCCGCAAACCAGCGAAAAATCTGTGATATATATTTACATATGCTTACATATAAAATCTGCGATGGAGTGAAGCCGCGAAAGTCGAAGCGCGATATAGCGAGGGATCACTTTATCATCAAAAACCTATGCAATTATCACTGCAATTCTCCATTAAAATTGCCCAGACCATGGGACATCTGTTACATAGTTGTAGTTACATACCCTGATGTTTTCATTACATTTTGAAAGTACAGATACATCGTAACTATGTAAGTACACTTGTTTTTGGATCAGTGATAAATAGTTACATTGTAATTTTATAAACTGTGGAATAACAATGACAACTGAGTAATTAACTATAGCGTTATAAAGTATTACACAGTAAGTACGGAGTAATAACTCATAGTTACCCTGTAGTTATACAGGTAATTACATAGTAGTTACAGTGTAATTATGGACATTTTTATTAATATTAAAAAAGAAAGACACAGGCAACATGAAATCAGTTCAGTAATGTCATATTTTTTGTTACTTTCATTTAACTCTTTTTTGCCCTCTGGTGATGTGAGAAATGATTTAATGTTTCAACATCTTGTCAACAAAAAGAACATCATGTCTACTTTACTGTCCAGACTTTGAAGAATTAAAGCCAATTAATAAACAAATGTAGGAGGAGAGGAAGAAAACCTTTGTGACAGCAGAGACCTCTCTAATCTGTGATCGGCTGAACTCCAGCTGTGTTCTAGTGCACTTCTGTTGGGGTGCGTTTGTAAAGAATTCTCCTCCAGAATCCTGAAAATATAAAATGACTTTGATAGCCTGATTGCAACTTCCCTGTGCACTGCAAAAAATGTAATTTAAGCAAGTGAAAATATTTATATCAAGGGATTAAATCTTGTTTTCCTTATTCTAAGATGTATTGACTAACCAAAACATTTGCACTTAAGATTATTTAGATTATTTTATGAAATCCTGTGAAGTTTTACTTACCTTATTGGCAGATTTACTTGCAAAAAGCAAAACAACTCCAGTTTCAAGTTTTTTATTTTCTCGTCTAGTTTTTGATATGCGAGTTTGTGTTAAATTCCAACGTTTGATTTCAATGAAATACAATTTGCTTTATGGCAAAACTTTCAACCTTTGGATCTCCTTAATAGGCATTTGGTTTTAATTTTACATTATTTAATTAACCTACAAATAGAATAATTGAGTTTTCCTCATTAAAATGCTGTTTTTTTTTGTACATTATCAGTGAAACTTTCTCTTACAGAAAGAGATTAATATAGAATTGTAATTAAAAGCCATTGTCACCTTGGAATCCCCACTTCCAAATATTTTGTGTATTTTAAAACAATGAGAAAACGAGTCTTGTAATTTTTTGAGTGTGTGCTGTGCAGCCGTATTCATCGATGTAATGAAATTGCTTGGTCACATCTTCCCATGTATTTAGACGAGACATATAGCTTTTGATTAGAAAGCCGCCATGTGAGATCATATCTGCTTTAAAAATAAATGAGACTAATTTCATACCTGACATTCTGCTCAAAAGGTGAAACAGCCTTAGCAAATGCTTTTAAAACTCCATGAGAAAAAATAAAGATTAATTAATCAAGACTATGGTGCATAACACTGATTTTTTATTAGAATTTATTTGTAACAAATGGAACTTGTGTCAGCAAAGAACTGAGTTTCATACAGACTTCTTTCGCCACCAATATAACCTAAGTAAGAAAATAAAAAGCACTCCTTTCATTCTGAAAAACGTTTACGTGACTACTAATCAGAGGTAATTGTATGATTTTTAACAAGCCATTTTTTACAATTTCATTTATTTTCAGTCTATGCATCCAGAACAGAGAGAGAGAGACTGAGAAAGAGAGAGAGGGAGAGAGGAATGAGTGAGAGAAGAGTGTGTTTGTGAGAGAGAGAGAGAGAGAGCGAGAGCACAACGTTAAGTTTTGTAATGACACTCCCAAGGTTGAATGGCAAAGCCACATAACAGATGGTTATGACAGATTCTGCAATCTTCTGCTGGAGTATCCTGGCACCAGACATGGATGCTTTTTTTTGCCACAAATGCATTTTGTTTTTTTAATATATTTTTTTTCCTTTGTCTGTTTAATTTTTCTGTGTTATTTACATACACACAACAAGTGAAATTTTAAGTAAATTCTTACAGATGGGTTCAAGTAATATATTATTGGGTTTAGAATCAATAGGGCAGTGCATAGTACAAAGATATAGAAAGTGCAAATTGTCCTAAAGGGCCCGCTGTGGCCATTTGCAATGTTTTAGCATGCATACCAAAAAAAAAAAAGAAAAGAAAAATGAAAAGGACAGAAGATAATTGGACTAATACAAAGTTACACAGGTACTGTAATTAGAAAGTGATAATTACATAATACCTACATCCAGTTGTAGTTAAATAATAGCACCGTACTTATTATGCTATTAAAAATTAAAAACATATCTGGAAAAAAATGCATTGCCAAATGAACGAGATAAAAAAAAAACAAGAACAACACACGCCTGCAGGTTGACAAAGTGACTTGTGGAAACCTAGTAGAACAGCTAAATCAATAATGAGGGAAAGAAAGCAACTGGAATGCACATCGACAAAAAGAAAGCTGGCATCGATGAAGGTGTACTGTTTGTGTGCCACTAGTTTCCAGCAGAAATCTACACAGTGCATCTGCAGCTTTCATGTATAAACTGTACAAACACATGCCCACCTTCGATTGTCTGCATCCACATGAGTGTCCAGTTTACAAGTCTCCACGAAAATGCTTTTGACCAGCTTGCCAAGGACACGTCTCCTTCAGGATTCGCTACTTTGCCCAGTGCCTTGTTATTTTCATAAGGCTTTTGAAAAAGTTTTTGTAGTACTAAAACTATGCAATGCTTGTCACATTCTATAACGTGAAGTGCTTTCCAAAATCCACCTAGAGGTAGCCATCCGTAATATGTTTAAAAATAAGAAAAAAAAAAGTGCTTCATACTGCTAAGGTTTGGTCTTCATTCAAAATAACTAAGATTAAGAAGTAGCTCATTCTAGCGACTAAACAAATTCTTCCGCACATTATCTAGCTGGCAGAGCTGCCCTGACACAAAACTACCACATGCTAAATTAAAAAAAAAAAAGAAAAAAAAAAAAAGAAAAAAAAAAGAAAAGAAAAATTTTTCGAACGTCAAAGCTTTTCATATAATACATATAACAGGCTTCAATTTTTAAAAGTGCATATAAACCTTAAAGGATTATGAAATTATACTTGAGAATGTCATTCATATCTATGTGTATAATTAGGTAAAAGGGGTCATCAATAGCCTATTGTCAGAATTAATAGAAATCCTTTCCAGTTTCTGAAAACAACTGTACTAGGACTGTCTCCAGTTAAGACCTTAGGTAGGCATAATATCACCAAAACTGGAGACCGCCTGGAGATCTTTGCATATACGAGTTCAAAAGTAATACTTTAGGTTTAAGTTGAAATAGATATAAACTATAATAATGTAAGAATACATAAATTTTGAAAGGAACATTATAAAAAAACAGGCATTAGTTATAAGGCACTCTAAATGCAAAATTAAACAATAAACAGTAGGCTATTTCAACGTATTGGTACCTTAAGAGAACAAATACTCGTATGCCTTGCCCTATCACATCAATAATGACATCTACAAAGTGTTCGAACCTATGCTAAGAGCTTAGCATTCTGCACAAACCACTAAACACTGGTGCACCTAATGAGACATGACAATCTCCTTTTTTTTTACATTGGAACTATGTAATGGATCACAAAGGAACTACTGTACGTACTGTAAATCTTATTTATTATACAGCTATTTATTGCACAAGAAAAGATGCACTGTATCTGAATATGATTTATTTCATTTAATATCCTAATGATGTGCATTCCAGTGAACATCCTCTTCATTTCCCTGTAATCTCAAACATATCCTAATGGAAGCTGTTTTAAAGTACCTCCCCCCACCCGACAACCCCCATCTGAGGCAGTTTGGCAAACTGCTTAAATCACCTTAATATGGAAGAACTAAGATAATTGGTAGCAGCAACTTTATACTGTGCGCCTCCCTGTTGATTCCACAAAGCCCCAGTTTATCAGATGATTTGTATGGAAATTCTCCAAAAAAAAAAAAAAAAAAAATGCAACCCTGAAAATCAAAGAGAGAAAAATGAAACTGTATAACATATTAAAAAGTATGGATTCAAATTGAGGAGCACAAGAATGTGCAAAAATCCACCCTCAAGTTGAAATAACAAAAAAAGGGGAAAAAATATTTCCTCAGCCAGATGTTACATATAACTGGTCTACAGCTTAAAAAAAAGCTACAAGATTAAAAAAAAAGTAACACTTAAGCAACCATTTGTTTTAGTTCACTTCATTAAATGATAAACTTTGTTAAAAAAAGGGAAATAAGTTTACACAGTTAAAAATGAAGCACAGGTCAGCAGTATAATACAGTACTAAAAAACTAAATCAATAACTTTATTTTAAAACATTCCCCAGTTCTCCCTAATATTTACGTATGAGCATTATGGTGAGGGGAGGGGGCATTGTTGAAGCAGTGTCTTCTGTTCGTAATTAACCAAGAACTGGTGTCCATTTCATGAAGTGTCCACTTGCATCTGATTGCAATACTTTCAAGATTCACTTTTACAATGTGCATTCAGTTTTTTTACGTAATCCCGAAAGTAGTATATGTTCTGCCCATATTATGTTTTTTTTCCATATAAATTTCAACACAAAGAAAATCCTTGAGGCAACTGAAAAAAAAACAACATTCCTTTAAGCTGCCTCAGCAGTCAGGATTCCTCCATTCATTCGGGGCAGATTGGTAAATGGTAAGTTCTTGGTCCACCTGGAATAGTTTATTTAATTCATTTTGTTTTTATATTCCACTTATTTTGTCTTTAGCTAGAAGTTAACAAGTACTTCTCAAGCACAAACATATGGCTCAGAAGAGGCTCACTGGATCTTAAAGGGCCTGCTGTAAAATCCAGGGTGGATTGAGCTTTTTATGTTGCATAGTGATCAAAGCTTCCAAGGTACTCCAGTCCAGCTCGATAACAGAACTGGTATTGATCCTAAACAAGATAAGAGAGACAGACAGAGACAGAGCATTATTATATGTTTTATTGAATATAACAACTACATTCATAAAAATCTGATATACTTTAAATTTCAAATTGTTGACTTTATACTGTAAAGTGACTATCAGAAATCAGGTACAGGAGATCACAGTGTCTCTACTTAAAGGATACGTTCAGTATTTTAAAAGTTAAATTTATTTATTCACAAACATCTTATATATGCATTTGCCATGCAAAATTGTTTTTTTAAAGTTAACTGTTTTCTATAAATGCAAAAAAATATCTTGCCCTCAACTGGTGCCTTACAGCAAAGGCTAGTGGGGCATGGGGCACCACCAGAAATATAAGCCTAAAAACATATTAAAGAAACTGCAAACGTTTTGATATAAGAAAACATACCTTCCACGTTCCCAACATATGTTTATGACAACAAAAAGGATCTGGAAATAATATTCCTGGTACTATTTTTCTCATGGTAAGGATACGTTTTCAATGTGCTTGTCAAAGTTCTCACATAAATAGAGATGTAAATCAAAACAAAACCAACCATACTGTATGAAAAGTTTACTGTGATTTGGTCTTTTGGTAGGAAACCAAACTCGGGATATTTTTTTTAGATTTATAGGAAATGCTTAACTTTAGAAGATAATGTTATGTGACAAATGCATACAAGAGAAGAAATAACCTTCACTTGAAAAATACCAAACTTAGCCTTTAAACCCAGAGTAAAGCTCTGCTATGTTAATTACAAAATAAGAAGTTGTGATTTAATGTCATGCAAAAACAGGTCTGGGGAGTTAAGTCAGTGGCACATTGTATGATTTTAGTCGGACTGAAAGTAAAACGTAAGAACTAATGACTGCTTTGAAGATGTTAGATTACATTACTTATAATCATAGGGGTTAAAAATTATGCAACTCTGTGAAGGCTTTTGTTTGACAGTTATGCATTATGCATCATCGCATCCAATGAAAATGCTGCCTGATAGTGTCCCTACAAAATGTCTTTTGGTGTCTGGGGTCTTTACAGTAGCTTTCCAAGTATAGTTATCTATCTAGGCCTGGCTTTTTCCTTTATTCATTCTGTCATTGGGTGATCCAAAATACTGGCTTTACTTCTGTCCTATGCATTGCACTACTGAGTGTGTGCTCATTGGTTGTTAGCTGTCACACACAAAAAGGCCAACCCTAAAGTGTTAAGACAAATTAAACCTGGTTGAGTTGGTTGCGGCGAGTCATAGACCATGATGATTGAAATGGCAGGGATGTTAAAATGCATGGTTGGCATTCATAGGAGCGCACTACTAATACTAAACTCATCAAGATTATATTAACTCTTTGAGGGCTGAATATTGTGTCCAAAAAACATAGTTTTCTGAAAAGCAATGCCGTCACACAGAAATCAACATAAAACATCTGTTGTTGCATGCTGTGGCTGCCAGTTTGTCAAGAATGTGCGGCAGGCTTGCTGCCAGGCAGTCTTTGCGTGGCTGGGGCAGCAGCAGCAGCGGTCACTGTCGCAGTGCACTGCAATCTTATCATTGTTAAATGGCAGTCCTCCCAGGCGAACAGCGCCATAGGTGTGTCAACTCCTTGAACCTTTTCAGCACCATGAATAGCTGGGGACCAATCAGCTGAAGCAGAACCTCACATTCGTCTTTGAACGCTTGTATCAAAATCGGAGTCCGACAAATCATAGTCCAGTTCAGAAAGAATAGGCAAAACGTGGTCCCCGGAGTATTCTGCTTTACGCATCCACATTGATCTCTTACCAGGTGTCAGGGCCATTTTTGTCATTGTTTGTGCCTTGCTACTCACACGAGCGCAAGAAATCTCGGTCAAAACCAACGAAGCTAACTTTCCTTCTAGTAACAAGACTCCAACTAAAACACAGTTTATAGTTGATTATTATTGTCAACTCCTCCATTTGACAAAAGTCGACATCAGCCCTGAAAAAGTTAATAAGGGCTATGACTAAAAATCACTGAAAAAGTTATATAATGTGGTGGGAGTTTTTTTTTTTGCACAAAACCTGCTAAGTTGGCTCAGGAATCCTACGTGAATACCAGTGCACAGCTTATACATGGCTGCAACCCCAGTCCTGCACAGGAAAAATTAGAGTCTATACTTAAAAATATGTTGAGTCTCTAGTATTCTCACAACCTGCTGGAGGTAACAGCAAAGGAGAAAATGAAAAAGAAACTGAGTGCCATTATGAACAATGCTGCACATCCTCTCTGACACACTAACAACTGAGGAGTTTCAGGAAATAAATTACTCAGCAGAAGTGTGTTAATAAACGCTATGGGGGCTTCTTTATACCAACAGCAATATGTCTGCATAAGGCCTCACAGGGACTATGACAGCCAAGTGAAATGGTTTTCTTTTTAGTAATTTGGTAAAAAGACAAATACTCCTAGGAGACAATAAAGATCTATCTATCTATCTATCTATCTATCTATCTATCTATCTATCTATC
>JANRMT010062837.1:61651079-61712774 GCA_026402145.1 Polypterus bichir lapradei
ATTTCGAAATGAAACCTGCCCAACTTTTGTAAGGAAGCTGTAAGGAATAAGCCTGCCAAATTTCAGCCTTCTACCTACACGGGAAGTTGGAGAATTAGTGATGAGTGAGTGAGTGAGTGAGTGAGTGAGTGAGTGAATGAGTGAGTGAGTGAGTGAGGGCTTTGCCTTTTATTAGTATAGATGTTCTCCTAGTTTATCTAATGTAGGGGCTCTCTCTGTCTCTCTCTGTTTCCTTGTAAAAGGTCAGTGTCGCCAATCCAAAGAGCTCTCTGTAGCACAGTATGCCACTATTTTAAGATGAATTGAGGATACACAAGCAATGCTCATACACAGAAGTGCTTTTCAAAATATTCATGTTGATGAAAAGGTTCTCAATAGGTTAAGATCATTAGTGCATCATCTCCCCAAAAAATGGCACCTGGAATTTCTAGCCTTGGACAATCAACGTTAATGCGTGGCTATGCAATTTCTTCACAGGCATTTTCTGTATGGAAACAGTGCTCAATCAGTACTAAACTGCTAACTACTTCATTAAGGTTATAAAGAGTACTTGTCTCTGCGCATTTCCAATGTATCAACAATTCTTCTCAAAATGCAACATGTATAAAACAATCTATTTCTATTCAAACAACTGTGTGAATCTTTTACCTGTTGAAATGCAAGCAGCAGTAAAGCTCGTTGGCAGCCTACAATCATGAAAAAGTAATCAATAGCAAAGGATTAACCAATAGGAACAGATCTAGCCACGTGGTGACAAAGCCATCATGAAAACAGGCATTATGAAATAGATAGCACTGGCATTAAAATAGTCATCCAGAAATGTGCTGTTTGGAAAAATAGCACTGTGAAATAAAAACAGTCTTTAAAAAAGGCCATTCTGAAATACAACCTGTCATAATAATAAAATGATGACATTGTAGTTCATAATACCTGGATAACTTTCACCACTCGTTATCAAGAAACTAAGCCTTAATTTGAGAAGTGTTGAAATCTCTAAGTCACTATGAAAATATCTGTTCAAGGGAACGAAAATGTAGATTTTAAACCATTTTGTGCAAATGTATGTGTATTTCTAACAAAAAAGTGAGAATTTTCACCTGCTCTGGTTGTGACATGTGGAATAGAAACACTGTGTTAAACTAATCACACATTGTAATACACCTTCCAAACCATTTTACCCTTTTATTTCCATTTAATCTGAGATTTTCTGAAAACTTAATGGTGTTCAAACAAAATCTAGCATACAATGCTGGAGAGTCACCATTTATCGAGAATTAATTTGAAAATTGCTGAAGAAGGACATTTTAATGCTACCGATCAATAGTGAGTTCAAATATCTTAAGAGATTAATCTGCAACTTTACGAAGTAGGTTAGGTAATGGATGTTCTACTTTTTTTTCCCCAAAACATTTCTTAACTGAACATTTTACAAGTGAGTATAAAGTATTTCTCAGTTAACCCTACCTTTGAGATCACGCATCAAAAAATGTCACAAGTCATTTGAAAACCAATCGACTGACAGTTCTTTCATTGTATGGCATTGTTTGTGTACCTCCAATGGGATGAAATAAAGATGGAACAACTATCCATCCATCCATCCATTATCCAACCCGCTATATCCTAACTACAGGGTCAGAGGGTTCTGCTGGAGCCAATTCCAGCCAACAAAGGGCACAAGGCAGGAAACAAACCCTGGGGCAGGGCACCAGCCCACCGCAGTGGAAAAACTAATATGAAGCAAACATGATATAATTTAAGATCAACAGGAAAGAAATATCACACACACTGCCAAAAAAATAACACTTTTTTAAAGAACAGCCTATTCTTCTTTTAGACAACAGAGTTGTATTGTTTACTAATGTACATGGCAGCATTTGTAACAGTGAGAAAAAGCAAAAGTGGGAAAAAACAGTTGAAAGAATAAGTGTTGGCACATCACAAACTAACATGATAACACCATTTACAAATTATTTATATTCATATGTAATTTATATAATCTGATTTTTCCACAATTCTTACATGAATGTGAGCAAACAAAATATTATGTATTTTAAATGCCTATACTTCTTGTACTGTGCAGGGTGCATTTCTTTTTCAGACACATAAGAACAACCTAAATCATTCAATTAAAAACAGATGAGCAGAAAAATATGTAAAATATTAGTAATGATGGTTTACTTAACCTCCAGACTAACCTAGTGTACACCACCTGCTCTAAGATCAGGATTTTCTAAACTCTATTCTTTATTCCTGATCTTCACTGGGCAATTGGTACGCTTTCTCTAACAGACATGTTGCATAGATTCAATACACAACTATCACAAGCGTAACATGGTTGAGATGAAAATATAACACTACTTGATGATTTATGAAAAAGGAGGTTGAGCATTTTCCATATACCCATTCTGCTGGTTTGGCTATGTGCTATGTTCATTAGAAGTGTCAACAGGTATGTGTGAAGGGGCTACCTGCTAAAACACAAGAGCCATGCACCATCAAACTCTCTATTCTTGCCTTCTAACACATTGCTAAAATGGCCCAGATGAAGGCATTGTGGAGATTTGAAACCGTATCCATAAAAAAGTCCTTGGTAACTGCTAATCACATGATTTTTTAATGCAGAGAATCTTCACAGCAGGTGTAAATTAGGCTTCAAAAGGCATGGAGCACAAGTGGGTATTAGCTACAACCAAATAATGTAACTTAAATGAATTGTAAAAGCTAGGTTTGTGGGATGGTGTTTGGAGACAATGAACCAAAGGTTCAGTCGATATTCTTCTCAGCAGATTTCTTTCATTGCAGGCATACTGTCTCTCCCCAAAAGCACCAACTGCTACTTTCTATGCTTATCTTTATTTCATTTAATTTCCCTCCATAACCAATTACAAAATAGAAAATGTCTCTTTCAAAGTAAAGCTAGTTTTAACCTTAGAACAATCTTTTTAACATTTAAAGAACAGGGAACATTATCATCTTACAAATTTGTAATTATTAACAGTCGAAATTATTTAAAATAACTTAAACATGTATCTATCTAATATAGTCCTACAAATGCACTGCTGCTTTTCCTTATGAAAATGGTATCATCTAGTTATATATAAATGTTAGTGTTCTAAAATTTCAAAGAACTGTCATGATGTGAATTTAATGTGATCTTTCTGGTGACTTTTCTCTGTTGCTGGAGCTGACACAGTGGGTTGCCAGTTATGTATTGGATTGGGGAGCAGGATTTAACATACTGCTTTAGTTACAATGAATTTTGGGAAAAAGTTCCAAATTAATGATTAATCCTTAGATGGAGGTTATGGTGCTCTTAGTGCTACAATGCTTTCAGGAATCTCATCCAAATGAGGCATTATCATATTTTACAAATTTCGGACAGGGAATGAAATTGATGCACTTAAAATACAGTAACAGAATCAGAAAGCAAATTCAAAATAATTAACTTTTTCTATGTATAATCACATTAGGCTTCTGAAAATCTAGGAGACTGTTGACAAAATATATTTTGTTCTTATTCTTTAACATACCTACTGTTTTTTCTATTAGCATTTTTAACCTTCAATAAACATTCATCCATCCCCATGACCGGATGTAGTCTGTAATTCTTCTTTTTACATTTACAGTTTTGTGTATTTTATTTTTAACAAAAAATATATCAACTATTAGCTGTTTGATATTCTAATGTAAAGCTTAGGAGATTTGTTTTCTGATTCTGATTTCTATTTAAAGAGACCCATCAGAATAAAAGTAATGTGAAAATGTAATACTAACATTGAAGCAAATGAAATTATGTGATGTGGCAAATTAAAAGTTGTGTATTATTTTAAAGGAAATATGAACAAATCTAAAATATTATACAAAGATAATCTTTTAGTTTTCAACTTTCAATTTAGTTTACAATAAGATTAGTGAATTTTCTTCAGAGCAAATGCATATAATTTTTATTTATTGTTAATTGTGGCATGTAGACATGTTCAGAATGACTTTTTATCTAGTCCATTTCAATGTGTTTTTAGCATATAATATGGTCTTCATATCATTTGACTAAAACTAAATATTGATAATGAATTTCAATTATAATGATCCAATAATCCATTTACTATACAATGGCTAACATGATGATTAAGGAGATCATAGCTGAGTAAAATTCTAAGAACACAGACAAAGACCTGCATTCATAAGTAATAAAGCTATTAGATTAATTGACTGACAAATATTTCATTATTATAGCAAAGCAAATTCAAATATATTCATCAATGCAAGTCCAATGCAATGCTAAAAAGCCAACTTACCCTTGCATCTGTCACTTTAAACTCTCTGAGAATGTACTGAGGCATATTGTACTCTGCCATGGGGTCCACTACGAAATACTGATATCTGGCCGATCTCTCTGCAGGCCAATACTGGTGGCATTTTTCCTTTATTACAAAAAAAAAAAAATAATAATAATTTGGTCATATAGCATAACTCCACAGCTTTATTTATAAAAGAAAAAAATTGGATATCTCCCAATCCATTTCAGTAGTAATGTTATATTATTTAAATCAGTTATAATTTATAGTTAGGCTTAGATGAAGTATTTAAAATTTGCATAAGAAATACATTTTATGCTAATTAAATTATACTAGCCGAAGCCTGCCATAGCATACGGCGGTGTAAGAATAGGAACGGAAAACGGTGAGAAAGGAATTCAGTATAACAAAGGCTTAGGAAACCACCGTCGCAGTATAACGAAAATAGCAAGGAGCGAAACCAATGCCAATGGTCGAGAGAGTACCTTCCTGTAGCAGGCTACACAAAACATAGACATATATAGATAGATGGCGCATTCACTGTATTGCCCAGTCGACACGATAAGTCAGCGCGTCCGCCCTTTTGCGAGTGGTAAAAGTGCCATTTAAACTAATATAGGTAGATGTGGAAACCGGGTTTTCTGATGAAAAAACAATAACGTTTTAAACAGTATCGTTTACATACAACAGATTTTGGTGAATCGTTTACATGCAATTATTTATATCCATTTATACACTAAAAGCGTGCGTATCCCATGGTCTTAGAGTTGGTGGGCGGGGCTCTGTGAGTTGGTGGGCGTGGCTCTCTGTCTTGCTTGCCCTTAGTTAGAGTTGGTGGGCGGGGCTCTGTGAGTTGGCGATCGTGGCTCTCTGTCTTGCGTGTGTTGTAAGGTCAACGTGGCTCAGAGGTGCATGTGGACTTTTGCACAGACGAAACCGACTAAGGCTGTATTTGGTGAGTTGTTGCATGTCTCGAGAGCGACGCTGGACTCAGGAGGAAGGTTACAGTTAGCGTGCGTGGCTCTGTCGTGCATATCCCATGAGGTGGTAGGAGTGTTAGAGTTGGCGGGCCGGGCTCTGTCGAGCGTATCCCATGAGAGTTGGCAGGCAGGGCTCTGTCTTGCTTGCGCTCACTGTCTTGCGTGCCCTGAGTGTCTTGCTTGCGCTCAGTATCTTGCGTGCCCTTAGTGAATTATATATATAGATATTCATGAAGGTTAGAAAAATATTTGTTAATTAGAATGACTTTGATTTTCCAGATAGGTAATCAAACAAAATCTATCTCTGAAAGTCGATGAACCTTAGAGATGTACAACTGTAACCATAGCATTCATCAATATAGTTCTAATCTGCTCAATCCAGTATGGGGTATGAAACCAAGCAAAAGGCAGACACTAACAAGGCACCGCTCCACCAGAGGGCATTCTCACTCATACTGTAACAATTCAGATCCACCAGTCAAACTAACACACATTTCTTTGTGAAGGAAAAACAAATGATTGCAGACAAAGGAAGAATGTGTAGGCTGCTTCACATCAACAGCAACTGGGATGGTGCTGTAAGACACACTCACTAACTGTCATTCCACTTTCTGGTAATAACATTTCCCTGAATATTCGACAGTGATGAATATGGAATACTAATGCAATGTAGTATGATTTGTGTGTTAATACATAATGATCTTTTTTCCTTTTAAATCAAACTTGTTTTTAAAAACTGCAAAATGTCATGCATGCATGTTATGTTGGCATCTCCTAACCTTCTGTTAGTTTTAGTTTATTTGTTTATATAAATCAATTAGATTAATTAATTTGGATGAATTTATAGTTAACATATTTGCATTTACAAAAAACATATGCTTTTTAATTTTTTCAGTAAAGTATATTAAATTTATGTAAACTATAACCTCGTGAGTCAGATGTGAGGTAACATATATGTTTGCACAGTAACACATTTCATTGCACATTTTTAAAATACTGCGTTCTTTGGATTGTTTTTGAAGCATAATAGTGTACTTGTTATGTTATTTTCATTTGTTTGAACAAATTAGGCTCTGTTATAATGTTTTGTTTAAAAAAAAAGAAATTAAAAAAATACCATAAGTTAATGGGAACTGTTACAGTTACACCTAAATACTGTACACTACCAAAGGAAGCAGAGTGTAATGCTTACTGAGGTTACAATTTAATTATCAAAATAATTGCTACTGTCCTCTCAAGGAAAATTGTGCAAATAAGGTACAATGGAAATTACTGTATCTATTACACAATACAATCAGCACTTTATATCTAACTCTTACCCGCCCCATCTCTCTGAGCTTTGTGAGCATGACAACAATTGTAGAATTGTGTTCCCAAAGCATTCTCCAGAAGTCTTCTGTAGTCTCTGCTAAGGGTCCCTGTGTGGCAATGTAGGCTTTCTGCTGTCTATATTGAGATAAGTGAGAGAACAGAGAAAAAAAAAAATCAATTCCTTGAAGCACTTACTTCACCAACTTTTGAAGAATATCCAAATAGAAAACATCATTAAAATAACATTTTTGAAACATATAAAAAACTTATAGCATCTATATACAAAAGGCTACTTTTTGCCTTTTGTGATAGTATATTTATACTTTATATACTGTAGCTTTAATATACAGTGTGTGTAATGACAAACACAGGTTTGCAATGCATTTACAATACATGATCATTTCTGACTCACCTAATTAATCGTTATCTATATACAGTAATTATAGAAATGATAAATGCAGCTCTGTTAAATAACTTTGTAATGAGATATTGTATATGACTAAACAAAAAATCCGTCAGATAGTAAAAAAAGGAAACAGTTTAACATTCTACACTAAACATTTTTTTCAATGTTAACACTATACAATTACTGTACAGAAGAAGACACCAAAACCATTCCTAGATTCGCAAAAAAAGAAACATAGAAAAATAGAAATTAAAATAATATACCTACCTATATCCATCAATAAAACTGGCATTTATATAGTCTGAGCCTTCCACTCCACGAATTGGCTGTAGGCATACTCTTGTGGATTCATATGGCATTATATTAACAAGGCGATTTTTAAATTTGTTACATGGAAGATTGGCACTGATGAATCGTGATGTATGAGCTTTAGTGTTAGCTAAACGCTGTAGGGGAGAGATAAAGAACATTTCGTTAAATCACACCCAAGCATACTTGCTTGCATATCTACACTTTATGCAAAGCATTTCATGCAAGATAAACATGACAGTCACTAATAAAGGAGTTGGTAGAAGCCAAGGGAGATTATAGATTTCTATGCAGGCACCGTACTTCACAATCCAAAACAATTTATATTTTTTGCTTGCAGTAGAAGGAAAATGATACCAATAAATTGTTGTTGCTCTGCTATGTCAGTTTTGCTAGGAAAATAATGTTATAATAGGACACAATGACAAGCACGTGCAGCCATGCTCGCACATATCGCCGCAAAGCGCAGTAAAATAAGAAAATCAAGGTCAACGCACCAAATACATTTCTGTCAGGAAATAAAGCCTAATTTTTTTATATCAGTGCCATAAAATCAACATCTTAGCTACATGACAGCTAGGCAGGTCAAAAAAATATAACATATTTAGAATTGTGCACTAATTTACATATAAATATACAGCTGCAGCAATGTAAAAATTTCAAGTAATAACCGGTTCCGACTCTTGCAAGAAAAGCACAGAAATGGATACAATTAGCCATTTAAACATGCACACCCCCATTCTACTTAGGCTTATTTTCATAATTGTGAAGTACTGGTACTTGACTTCCTCTTGCAAGGGGTTAATGACACAGAAAATTGTGCATCTTACTGTCCAAGGATTGCTGCATAATTTCTTGTCATTAAGACAAAAGGATCTAAGAATGCTAAAGGTAATGATGAAGTATGTGCCACTGGGTCTTATTACTTGATTCAGAAGGAATGTGCCACAAGACCCCGAAAAGAGATCTTACATCATTATGTTCATGACATGACTTGCAAAATGAATCGTATTTTAGTTGCACTCATTATTATTCTCCAACAGGATGTGACTGGAAATTATCAAATATAACCTAGTGAGAAGTATGAGAGCCATTGCAGCTGTTTTCCCACACTCTCATAATTCTATAAGTATGCATTGTATGAACATTCTAGTCTCCCAACATCCTGAGCAAGACAAATTCGATGCTTAGTTTTCTGTTACAATTGCCATACGGCCTACAACAGGCTCTTTTGTATTCCACATTGTACCTAATTATTAAGCAAACAGAAGATGACAATACCTTAAATTCCAGTTCCATCCCAGTTACATTCTCCCCGGATTCTATCTGGGTCAGTTTTTGAATGTATGCATATAGATTTCTGGCTGGCACTTCTGTTGTTCCACAAGTTACTGCTTCCAGCAGTGCATCATGGATAAAGATATATTGGTCCTCCGTCTGAACCATGTAATTCCTCTGGGCTCTCATTAGAGTAACATGGCCATAAATGTCTACAGTCTTCTCATGTTTTATTCTCTCCAACATGGCATCTATTACAATAAAGCACCCAGTTCTTCCGACACCAGCACTAAAGAAGGAAAGAAAACAAGTAATTTTCAAATTGCACAAATAAATAATGTGTATACTGCTTTGGTGTATGTAAATGTATGTACTTGACTTTTTTCATGTATATATATGTCTTGCTTGCTTTGAGATACAATGCATATTGTAATAGTGTTCTGAGATACAAGAACAGCAGGCTAAATGCCATCTCTCTGGTTCTTTTCAAGGCTACAGAATGGAATGACCAAAGGTATGAAAATGTAGTTTCTTGGAAAGAATTAGAAAACAAAAGGCCACTGTCAGTGTGCATGTGCGGCAGTTCCCACTTAAGAAGCTGATCCACTGTGGATTGCAACAGCAAAATGTCAAATTAATCCACACCAATTAACAGGCTAAGTTCATATGCTTTGACTGTTCCTGTTCACTGACAGCAGCATAAAAAAGATAAATAGAAAAATGATTTCTATTATTTGCAGTGATCTGTATATCTCAGATTCCAACCTTAAAAGGAACATTTTTTGTATCTCAGAAAGGGAATTTTTGGGATTATATTTTCAAAAAATAAAATTGTCAAACAGAGGGCTGCATGGTACTACCTAAAAGATCCAATGCAGTTTTGATCCCTGCATGCCTATATGTGTGACTTTCCATGTCTTTGTGGGTTTTCTTCCCAGGCTTTGTTTAGACTCCATATCCCAAACGTGTGCGATTGGTGTAATCTGGTTGATGCAAGTGAAAGTGCGCAAATACACTATGTGCCCTGGTGTTTGATACTCTGACACTACAATTACAGTTACTTGTTTTGTCAACGCCTTTTTCCAAGGTAATTTACAACATTTATGATACAATTGGTTACATATATTTTGTTTTTCCAGTTGGAGCACAGGTAGGTGCTCATGGTCACACAGTGTCAGTAGCAGGATTTGCACACACATCCACAGGGCTTGAAGTCCAGAGTCTTAAGCACTACACCACACTACCTCATCTCTTAATGTTTAATTGTATTTCAGCTTTATATTAATCAATCAGACATACATGCAATAGTCATATTGAAAGGACCTGATGTCATTTAGTTAAACACAATATGATTCCATTTTCATAGCATAGTGGAGTGGTCAACCTTAACACCAATCAGGTAATTTAGATGGTACTAGACAGTAGTAAATTAAACACAGCTTGAAAGGCAACACTGAATGAGAAGGCACAGAGGAACTGGATATATATAATGAAGTGATGGGAAAAGGTTTGTGAATGGCATATCAAAATGGTATTTTATGCTGAGGTGTTGTCCATGGTACTGAAAGTAGTGACCCCATTTTCTTTGATGTTCAACTGTTATAATAATTGATGGTTAAACATCTCTCTCTTAGTCAACCTTCTGTTACTACTATAAAGTGGAAAATTCGTCTTCATCAAAATTTCACTTAGTCTATTTCTAAAACACTTCTCTGCCAACACCACCATGAAAATAAAATCCTCCTGAGGCCATACTCTTTGCAACATTGTTCTTTCTTATTCATGTTTAGCAGAGTGCTATTCTTTCACTCTTTTGTTAAATTTTAGGAAATTTGTGTTAAATTTATCCCTGTGTGTTTTTTTAAATAACTACTTATATATCAGATATGGTACCCATGCTTGTCTGAGTATTTAACAGTAAGGTACTAAACAGATGGATACTTGTGTCAGTCACAGTTATTGATCCAAGAAACCACTGCAAGAAAGGCATCATTACTGATACTGACAGATGCAAATGTTGCATTATTACCAATAGTATGTGTGCTTTGACTTTTATTCAAGAAAACATGATAAAAATACATTTGATATTATATAAGATATTTTGATGTATTTGTTTCCACCTTCTAAATTAATGTTCTTTATTCAGTACATTCCTTTCTTTAAATAACAAACTTTTATGTGTATAATTACATGTCTTCTATTACACTGTGGCTTTATAAACTATACAACATTCAGTATTAGCTGTGTGGGTGCATAGAAAGAAAACAATTCTATTCAAAAACCACATACCGATGTTAGGAACTTTTGCTTTTATTCATGTTTACACAATTGAGATCAAATTTTTCCTTTTTAGTAAAATGAAAAATATATCTTCAATTTAGATTTAGATCTTTTAACTTCAAGTGATACCATACAGCAGCATTTTCCCTACTATTTACACTTAAACAATAAAATGGTACATTTTATACTTTATACCACAGTCTTCTTTATATTACACAATAATGTATTTCATGTCCTAAATAGAAAGCAGCACTTTCAATGAGCACTACTGATTGACTCTTACATTCTTAATCTTTTTTTTTCTCTTTAATCTAGCACAGAGATTGATTCTTAAGACAAAATGGGTTATCCAAACCATTAGGCAAACATGCCCACTAGTTATGTAGCCTTCAAGCATTATTCTTTCTTCAGTCGCAACATTTGTTTTTAATTTATAAAAATCATGACCGAGTTGCTCCCTTAAGCTAAAATTTGGTTAATGTCCCGTGATGTGATATAAGCGTGCAAGAATAAAATTAAGATATCAGTACATACGGGAGCCATTTTAGGCCACAAATCATCATATGGTTATGTTTAAAGTTTGGCACTAACTGATTAATATGTTACTATTTTATCAAGGGCCTGGATTTGATACTTCAGTGATCTTGGCGCACCAGAATGTTGTAATTGCTATGTTTTCATGCTTCATTTATTTTGAGGTAGCTACAACAAAAAATTGTAATCTCTTATAATATTCATTGCGTATGACATTTTTAAAACTTCACCAACATTTTAAATTTATTATAATCCTAATGATTCCTCATTTACAGTGTATATATGTTACACTTGTACTGTTTTATGAGTTAACATTAAGACAAAAAAGTGCATTAACACAGAGTAAGCTGATATGTCTTTAATATGCATAATCTGCAATAACATTCAATCTTCAATTTCATTGAAGGAGATGTGTTAGAAAATTTACTACATGAATAATTGAATTCTAATTTATATTTACAGAGAATATTAAATGTAAATAAACATTTTTTGACCATGCAGCAAAAATAATATATCATCATAAAATATATTTTATATACATAGAATTAAATCTTTTATCACAGACTGCTGATTTGATTTGGATTAGTACCTTTATGTCAAGGCAAGACAAAAATACCTGTAAAATACTGTATACAGTAACAGCTGTTGTATAAATGAGTTATGTTAATAATAACCGGTAGAAATTGCATGGTGTCATGATTGATTTCATTATTTAATTTTTGTCAAGCCTCCTTGAAGTGACTGGGACAATCTATATACAACCAAGTTTATTTTGTGATTCAAAATGTCCTGAGAATAGAGGTTATTTTTAATATTATGCAGCAATGTCAGTTGTTTTTTCTTGTGGGTGCTATGATTTTCAAGCAAAGGGATTCATGGTTGCCATGAAGGTATGTCTCAGAATCCTACGGGCTGTGCTGCATGTGACGTCGTCAATGTAACTATATACAGGTCAGCTAGTACATTATATTGCATCTAGAAAAAACTGTTATCTCTAGCAATTGTTTCTTTTGCATATTACTACCAAACAGACTTATTTTCTAAATTCTGGACTTTGATTCTTGTTTAGCCCCTTGGTTTGATAATCCCCGGTTTAAGATCCTAGCATGGTCTTAAGATCGTAGCAGCACAAAATCAGCAAATTGGCATTAGGTCTACAAAATATAATCGTTAAGTAGACCCAAATCCTAATCAGCCTGCACAGATAAGCTATACTCTAGAGCAGCCTGAGAACCTACTTTACTGGCTGGCTTTGGCCTACACCAAGCCAAATGGTGTTTAGCGTCAAAACTTCAAAAAATCTATAATTAATGTTCACGTGATATAAGTGAGAAAGTAACTAGGAGATGTACTCTCATGTTTTATAGACGGACAATAGGACTTGCGCAATAGACCCCTGTGTCATGTGACTGCCAACAGGTACTATAACAGTAAATGTAACTATGCAAAATGGTTACAAATTACAGGAACCATACAAAAGCAGAATACATAAACAAATTGTGAATTGGTATATCTGATGAGTAAGTTTATGTGAAAAATCTCTAGACTGTCACATAACTAATTTGTGTAAAAAGCTGGGGTCAGTTTCCGGGTACATCATAATTGACATTTCAGTGGAGAAATACATTATTACTGAATACTCTTCTTAAGAATTCAGACTATATTGATAAGTTTGTGTATTTTTATACAGGCATAATATTCACTTCATGTATTCAAAACAGCATGCTAAGGGCAAGCAAGGAAATACTATTTCATCTGAATGTTTTTTCAGTATTATTGTCTAAACTATAAACTCAAACAACCGTGTTTACAACTTTATTGCTTTAATAATTTAAATCAAGACAGACTGTCACTCTGAAGAAAGTTTGTAAGGCATCACCTTTTGGAATGACTGAGACATGGCACCTGGACAGACACACTGACACATATCCTTTTATTAAGGTGGGAGAGGTGTATTTTTTCCAGGAATACTGTTAAATGGAGGTTTTTCTATTGTCTTTTTTATCAACTTGTCACTTTTCAGTTCTTATGTTAATGAAAACTTATATTACCATGACTTTGTCGATATGTTATCAATGAGACTGATATCTGATTTACTGTTTAGGTATGTAAATGTTTCAAATTTAAGTACTTTATTTTCAAGTTTGTTACATCAATTTTAATTTCTTATCATTGCAATTATTTTTAGTTTCTAGGTGTATGTATGACCATTATAAAATCATTTTTTATTTTGTGTTATACGGCACCTTAATTTAATGGTGTCACTATATAAATATGTAAAAAGAGTAGATTAAAAGTTCTACAATAACTCTGGAGAGGAGTGAATGGGTTCATTAATGGATAGACAGATGTCAGGCAGTGCGTTGAAGCATCAGGCACATTAGACATTAAACTAATTAGTTACTAGCCAGCGCTGCTGGTTTATACCTCACTTTTAGCTGACTGTGGCTCTGAGCAAGCCACCAGACCTGACAGTGGTGCAGCTGTAAAAAGTACACGATAACTGCAAAGTATTTTGACCTCGTAAGGGTACATTGGGAAATGTGTTAGTGGATAAAAGCATTAAGAAAATATTAAAAAGGGTGGATGTAAACGGTTAAATCCACTACAATGTTTTTATTATGAATGTGTTTATTTTTTAATATAAAGCACTAATGGGACAGTCTTGGACAGAAAATCTCCCTTTTTTCATAATAATACATTTATTTTCATATTTCCTGCAGGTGGCCATGCTCTTTTAAAATTAACTTCAGAACAACAGCTGGTTATGAAAAGGTAATAATAATGGGTTTAATATTAAACACAGCTGTAAGCATCATATTTTTTTGTCAGGCAAAAAAAAAAAAAAACCCTGAAAGCTAGTCACAAATAAATAAATAAATATGAATGAAAAATAATAAAGGGAACACTTAAATGATTGCGGTGGGCTGGCGCCCTGCCCAGGGTTTGTTTCCTGCCTTCCACCCTGTGTTGGCTGGGATTGGCTCAGGTAGACCCCCGTGACCCTGTAGTTGGGTTATAGTAGGTTGGATAATGCATGGATGGACACTTAAATGAACCACAAAAACATATGGTCAAACAAGTACTTCATTTAACTATGCTCTTTTATATCAGACAAAAATGACAGCAAATTCTAACTCTACATATTGATTTTTAACACAGTTTAAATACATGACATTATTCAAGCACCACTTATTAAAGTTTAAATAAAGTTTAACTGTTTTTTTTTCATCCACTATTGAGCAGATACAACCACACCACTGTAAATGTGGAGGGCCTAAATTCATTTCATGCAAGTATTTTAGTCTGCAATCCAGGAGTAATTTTGATAAACTCTGCTCTAAAATCTTTATTGAAAAAGACAAAAGTATTTTAGTGTGTGACTAGTCACACTGTAAGAGCAATGTCATAGCTGCAGTATTTGTCCACAAAAGGGTCACTATGGTTCTCAACATGAATGGTTCAAACACTGCTGGTCTTTATTTGAAGTGTTGTGAAGCTTGAAGCTTCTGGTAATTTGTCTAAATGTGATAATGCTACAGAACAACATTAAAATGTTACATTTAAAAGGATAACCTCTCAAACTAATCCATTAAATTTCAAATAAAATTAGGTATAAAGGAAGATAAGAGTGATATATAATCATCGTGCGGATTCAGTTTGTGACATTTCTCTTTAAACTGTTAAAACACACTGAAACAGTATCTGTAGATGAGGAGAAAATATACCTGGTATCACATACAGTAAATTGTTAGTGTGTTATTTATAGTGGAAAAAAAGTATTGAGCTGCCTTGAAAGCTTACATATTGTAATTTGTTCAGTTAGCCAATAAAAGGTGTCATTTGCTTGACTTCCAATAGCCAGTTACTGTAGATTAAAGCAAACTGAAGGTACATTCTGAGAGAACGGAAGCAGGCCTTGATGAACCTGATGTCACAGTAGAAAAACAGACCTGAACAACACCTGTGTCCCGGCCAGCTCCAGCCAAGCTGGGACCCTTGTTAACAGCCACAGTTTATAGCTGAGCTGTGCCCTTCAACAATAATGGTTTTCTTATCACCATGCTCTCACTCTGTCAGAACACAATATGAAAAGAAATACAGAATATAGAACAGAGTATGACATGGAACTGAAAGACCTGAGAAGGAAAGCGGTTAAGCAAGATATCCAAGGTCTGAACAACTGAATGGAGGGTAAAACACCCAGTCAGAAATGAACTTGTCCTTATTGGATTAGCCATGCAGAGGAAATCTTGCAGTAAATCCTTTCTAAATGTTTTGCTCTGGGCGCCAGACAGCATCGATTACTGACGACCAAGTAGACATCCACTGGTTTAGCCTCACTTACAATATAGTAGTTCAGACGACACATGAAAGTTTAGATAGTACTGTCAATTGAGCCCTTATAAAGCAATCATGCATATACAGTAAAACATTTCTAAAATTCACAATATTTAATATATGGAATGTATTCTGTATAAGGACCTTTCAGAGATTTGCATACTAACACTACATTTACATCCCTTGACAACTGTACCTAATAATATAGCATCTCATCACAACTTTCTTTTACTACATTCAAGTTAGAAACTTTTCCGAATTAAACCTAGGCAAACATCTATGTTTTTAAAAGATCGTGCCTCTAATTCTGTCACACCATTTGAAACAGGAATATTCAGTTACATTTTCAAGGAATAGAAGTCAGAACTATATAAAAACCCACAATCTGTGTAAAATGTAGTCTAGCCCAAATAAAATTTGTACATCACACACATCTTTTGACTCAGACTATCCAAAATAAATTCATGTCAGGGCTCAATTTTTGAGCAATGTCATCAGTCACCTACTTTGACTATGTCCCCTGCTTAAACCCTGTTGGAATCTTACTATTTATCATACATTCTTGGGTTCACAATAATTCTTATTCCTCTAACAGCTTGTCTGAGGCAACACCCAATGGCACATTAATGTTTAATGAAAAGTCTGCTGTAATAACTTACTCAACATTAGATTGCTCAGTTTGAAGAACAGAAACCCGCCTATCATAAAAACATTGGCAAAAGATGTCCCGTTTTATTTGGGAATAGAAAATGAAATTACATTGGACAATTAAAACATTCTTTAGAATCTGGCAGGCCTTTATCAGTGTTGTCTCTGGAAAATGAACTTGTTCAACTATTGCTCATTTTTTATTTTATGTTGTAGTTTGAATGATTACTTTTCTTTATCTTTTCCCTAGATGGATAGTGGTATCTGATCTAACTTGAGAATAATTAATAATAATTAACAAAATACAATATAATTAATAATAATTAATACATCATTTCTTACTTCTTTGTCATGTCTTAATTTAAATTATTTAAAAAAAAACAAAAATCAATAACATTTTATTATAAATATGGACTATGTTTCTAGGTTTAAAGAAGAAAATATTTTTTTTTTAATTTATGCCCTTCAAGAAGGCAGCCATTTCAAAATAATAATTTCAAAATTGGCTTCTAGACATGAAATTAAATGTTATGAATATAAAACAGACTAAACGTTAAATCAGGAAACAGTTTTTTAATTGATACAACACACTCCTGTACTGGCAGTGGAAGTAAATCTTGAGATGACTGGGAAATTATTATTTGCATAAAAAAGCAAACATGTATGACACTATTTCAATTTTTTGCAAAGATATTGATTTTACTCTGCATTCCACAGTGATTTAAATGCCTTCACTACGTGTCCAAAAATGTTTCTCCTTTCAAATTCTTTTCTCTAAGAAAATCAACTTTATTTTAATTTAAAAAAAGATTAACGTTTTTAGCACTTCAAATATAAGCTACAGGAAAAGATGAATTTGGTTGGACATATATCTGCAGCATTGAGAAGCAAAGAAAAGCTCAGCTTCTTTTATAAATTCCTTAGGAACAAATAAAAATTTCCCCTTTTAATTTAATAGTAATTAACAACTTACTGGAGGATTAGTGGATCATTGCTTTGTTAAAAGAACAGTTAGGTTAAACAAAACCTAAAAAACAAATCTTGCAGTAAATATTATGAACCTTAAAGAAAATATTCTGAGTACAGTAATCCCTCGCTATATCGCGCTTCGACTTTCGCGGCTTCACTCTATCGCGGATTTTAAATGTAAGAATATCTAAATATATATCACGGATTTTTCGCTGGTTCGCGGATTTCTGCGGACAATGGGTCTTTTAATTTATGGTACATGCTTCCTCAGTTTGTTTGCCCAGTTGATTTCATACAAGGGACGCTATTGGCAGATGGCTTAGAAGCTACCCAATCAGAGCATGTATTACATATTAACTAAAACTCCTCAATGCTATAAGATATGCATCCCGCGCGGTATTTGTTTGCTTGTCTCTGCCTCTATCTCACCCTCTCTGACATTCTCCGCGCCTGACGGAGGGAGTGTGAGCAGAGGTGCTGTTTGCACAGAAGCTGTTTGCTTAAAAGATACTGACGCTCCTCTAAAAAATGCCGCTTTATTGCGGTGCTCGGCATATTTAAAAGCACAAAAGCACACGTATTGATTTTTTGATTGTTTGCTTTAATCTCGCGCTCTCTCTCTGACGTTCTCTGCGCCTGACGGAGGAGATTTGAGCAGAGGGGCTGTTTCAACAGAGGCTGTTTGCTTAGAAGATACTGACGCTCCTCTGAAAAATGCCGCTTTACTTAAAAGCACACGTATTGATTTTTTGATTGTTTGCTTTTCTTTGCGAGCGCGCGCTCTCTCTCTTAAATTCTCTGCTCCTGATGCAGAGACTCATTTGAAGAAAAGATATATTTGCATTCTTTTAATTGTGAGAAAGAACAGTCATCTCTGTCTTGTCATGGAGCACAGTTTAAACTTTTGACTAAAGGGTGTTATTTCATGTCTAGAGGGCTCTAATAATGTTAACAGTGTGGGACAGTTTATAAGGGCTTAAAATATATAAAAATAACCATACAAACATATGGTTTCTACTTCGCGGATTTTCACCTATCGCGGGGGGGTCTGGAACGCAACCCCCGCAATGGAG
Source organism: Polypterus bichir lapradei (assembly GCA_026402145.1). NCBI lineage: Eukaryota > Metazoa > Chordata > Cladistia > Polypteriformes > Polypteridae > Polypterus > Polypterus bichir. The sequence goes on from JANRMT010062837.1 coordinate 61,669,504, forward strand.
GAGGGATTACTGTACACCAGAAGTAATAAATAAATGTAAATGATAAGAAAATTAATTTTGTATTAGTGGTAGGTTTTTATTTGCAAATTATTCAGATTGCAAAATGTAGTACTTGGAAACTGGTTGATTGATAATTTAGTTTACCTGAGTATTACACACTCAATAAACCTTGTTGGGGCCAAATGCAGTGTACCATATTAACTGTGGCTCAAGACCACACTACTTAGTGTGGTAATAAGAGGAGATGATCCTCAGGTCTAAATGCTGTTGCATAAACAGCAGAACAAGATCAGTACAAAGTTTAACTAATCTACAGCTAGACGTGGTTTTTGGTTCATTTTCACCTCAGTATGCTTAGCTGGCCGTCTGATTGCCCATTAAGGTCTCACCCATTCTCAATTAACAACGTGCTGTTGCATACTCCTCTCAGTTTAAAAGGACAGAGCATCGGAAAAAAGCACATCCTTATTTAAAAATAAGTGCCCTGGGGCCTTGGCATGTCTTTCTCAGCGGTACCTCTGACAAAACACATACATGGTTACTCGTACTTTAGATCCCTGCCCATCAATCTAATTTACTATTGACTGCTGACTTAACTCTCCAAAGAAGACCACCCCCGGCTTGTTTTACTTTTATATGTAATATTCATAGAGTATAAACATATGCGCATGACACCCTGGGGCTTGTGGGGTTCTTAATCTGGTCTTACTGTAACTAATTTCCCATTTATGTACATTACACAGAAGAGCTGATACATGTCGTTCATTATGAACCCAGCTTTTCCTAATAACGAAATTAATCCAATAGTTACCAACGAGCATAAAATACTAAAGAATGTCTCATTACAGTGAAAACTTCACAGTGGAGCTCAAGCTCTATATAATAGATGTTTTTTAGAAATCTGAAATGTTTTTTCAAAACATGGCAGGATCTAATCAGTAATATTTTAAAATAAGCTCATAAAGCACAGAGAATTTATTAATTTAGTTATGTTTACAAGCCTTAAATCTCAAGCCGTTTTTGCTTGCTCTCTTTCTCAGGGGTGGGGATCGATCTGTCCTTAACTTAATTTTTCTTTTTGTAAAAACTTGATTGATTTGTATGGACTGCAATAAAATTAATAAAGAAAGAAAAAAAAAAGAAATCTGATGTAAGATCTGGACAACACTCACAAAGATACCCCCATGATACTCCGAAAGAATGCATGCATTAGAAGAAACTGCTACCGTGTTTCCCCGAAAATAAGAGCTACTCCGAAAATAAGCCCTAGCATGATTTTCAGACTGCTCTGTAATATAAGCCCTACCCCAAAAATAAGTCCTAGTCAAGATCATCGGCTGAAAAGTAAGGCGCCTAAGGCCAGGATTAAACTTCATGTGATGTGACTTGTGTGCCCGAAACATCCATTAAATTCTGAGGACACTTTGCCACAATATCTCTAAAAAGGATGTTTAATGATTACATCCATCAATTCGGGGATGTGCCAATTCCAGCAGCATTGGCACAAGACAGAAACAAATTCTCTGGACGGGGCATCAACTCATCGCAAGGTGAACCTAAGTGCACACATACACTAACGTCATTGTAGCTTCACCAAATCCCCAAACCTTCATGTCTTTGGTTGGAAAACTGAGCATACTGTGGAAACCCACCAGGAAAAACATGCAAACTCCAGGCAGGTATCACAAGGGACGTGACTCCCTGCGAGACAGCAGCGCTACAGCTCTGCCATCGTGCCACCCCATATATATAACTATTAGCAGTATTCACTATTTAAACAAAGTTAATGATTTACCTGTAATATATAACATACAGGTTTTAATGTATTTCATCATGAAAGTGATATCAAGTATAAATCTAAGAATTGTAAATGTGCAGAGAGCTGGAATATCATAAATGTAATGTGTTCTGAGTGGCGATCTATTGCTGCTGTCAGGTCAGGAGGAAGCCCCAGAAGTGCGAGGTGATTTAACAACTGGGTCGGTTTTAAGAGGACGTTTACAACGGTCTGCTTTAATGATAAAGTAAACTACAAGGTTAAAGTGGACATTTCGAGATTAAAGCCAAAATTTTTACTTTAATCACAAAATAGACATTTTCATATACGCTGCCGTATATTCTGACGGTATTGTAAAGGTACAAAAAAAAAAAAAAAAAGATGGCACAGAAGATGGTATGTGAGACTTTTAAAATGTATCGTGTCATTACTTTGGGGAATATGAGACGCTTGAATATAAAAGCACCACAAATGCATTTGTATGTTGGCATTTTGCTTCACCACATCGAACTATTAATCAAACATCGAAGCGCGTACCTCGATCCCAGAGAATCCTCAAAGCGGCTGATGTACCAAGAAATTCAGACTGGAATTCAGGGTTTGAACATGGAGAGTTAAGACGATATTCCAGAAAAAGATGACATGACTGACTGTATTTGGATAAATGAATAAATATAAGACATCCCCTTAAAATAAGCCTTAGTGCATCTTTTGGAGCAAAAATTAATATAACACCCTGTCTTATCTTCGGGGAAACACGGTAGCATCTTTCAAAGCACACTTTCTGAACCAGCAGCCAAGCGATTTCTCAATTAGGGACGACTCTGTGTCTTTTTACTGAAGACTAATGGTTAAATATATATTGGTTGCCATTTTAAATTGCTTATATTATGTATCATTCACATTTCTATGCATTGCTGATCTTTTTATGTCACTGAGTTAAATGCATTTAATTCAGCATCATGCTATATTTCAGTCCAAATATAAATATAAAATACGGTTTCCATTTTTTATAACATTTTTATGATATCATTTCCATAACAGTCTATCTGATTTGTGCAGAATTGTTTTTGTAACATTATCCACCATAGTAAGTCCATTAAACCTTCTCACTAGGTGGTCTAAGTTAACATGCAACTTTGTTCCTCTTCTCCAACTCACATATGCACCAGCATTTAATCTTAGACTTGGTCCACTGCCTTTCCACAGCTCTGGGGCACAATGCAACTACGGTAAGCCCAAAACTTAGTCTTGTTACTGTAAATATGTAATAAAACCAGATCAGACAGGATCATCCCAAGCTCATAGCAAACTGCCACTGACCCATTAAGTCTGAAGGTGGTGCTTTGATTACACAAATTGCTGCTGGATATTAAAGCATGTTGAGGCTTTTCAGGCTGCAATATTAATTTATGATATTTGCCTAAAAGTACTTCCCAGACTTCACCATATTTAAAGATGTTTATGTTGTTTCCATGCATCAACAAGAGTACTACACATCTTTTAAGAATGGTCTGCAATAAACATTAGAAATACAATATATTGTACATAGTAAGTTGTCAGTGATTTGTAACATAAAATGTTATTATTGCTATAACATACATGTAACATTCTCAAATATGCTTAATCCCAATTAAGGGCTGCAGGAGGTAGGGACATCAGGAATCAGCTCTGGATTGGCTACTAGTTAATCAGAGGGCACACATTAATGAACACTTCCACACACTAATGGACCAATCTGTAATTGCCAATTAACCTTACCCAAACAGGAGGAAATGTGGAATACCTGGAGAACAACTCACACTGACACAAGAAAAAGACAGAAAAAAACTTCTCTAAAATCAGCTTGTGTTCTCCATCATTTTTAGCAAACTCAGTTGTTCCCTTTTGCTGTTACTTTTTTCTGTGTGAATGAAGAGCAATAATAAAAAACTTAACACAAGATGTGACAGTCTCAATGCTCATTGTGGCTATGCAGCTACTTTTACATTTGACGTAAATCTTGCTCTGCCTTGATTATTTTCCTGTGAAGCTTTACCTCCCAGGTCGTATCTTTTCATCACAATTAAAGCAGTCCAACATAACAAGCTAACTATATTTTAGACGTTTTACTAAGAAGTTTGAAACAACACTGTATTTGTCTTGGCAAAGCTAAATTAGCATACTAAATCAAGCTCTTTATCCACATATTGGGCTAAATGGAGCTGGCTGATCTATGGAAACAGCAGATGTGACCTTATTGAAGAAATCAGCTAAGGCAATTTCAAAAATATGTTTAAAGTAAACCTGTTTGAAGTAGGTTGAGATTCACAACCATAAAGAGTGGAACATTCCATTTCAAATACACTAAATACACTGTAAGCAGTTTAATAAGACCTAAACTATAAAAACTACAGCTGTGGAAATATGATGGTTCAAAATAAAATTAAAATAATTAATTAGTAGGTCACTACAAATTAGCTAAACATACAGCAAGGTCAAAAGGATCAGCTCAATGCCACCAAATCTGTGACAACAGTAATTAACTTTTTGCAAACAGTAGTTATATCCTTTTCCTCTAGAAACTAATGATGCAACATGTAAATTTGGTGGAATTCTTCAATTTTTTTGGCACAACTATCACAAACAATAGGACAATAATAACCACTTCCATGAATAAGAAGGCACAGCAGCTGATCAACTTTATAGGCCAATTAAAGAAATTGGTAAGACTTCAGTTTAGGCATCTATTACGCATTTGCACTTGTGTAACAAGATCTTAACAAAGGCTTATTTTGGTGTTCATAATACTTACAAAGCATCGGTAATGTGGCTCTGTGTAGCATTTGATATGCTGGAAAAATTACTAATGAATATGAAGGGTTCTCAATTGTTATAGTGAAGTATCCAATATCAAGGGACAAATGTCTAACTTTAGTTACTTCAGACCGTTCCTAAGTGAAGTTATTTTATAAGGCCACATTGCACAGATGAATAATCTCTTTACTGATGCTTTGCAAGTGTTACCAAAAGAAGACCTTATTAAGGTCTTGTTATATAAGAGTAAATGAGTAATAGTTGCATCTTTGCAATAACTAAATTGAAGTGTTTCCAACAAATTAAATATTTCCAGTCCCATCCTAGTAAAGTTCTACAAAGCCATAACTAAAAGTGTCATCACATTTTCCGTTTTTGTCTGGTTTGGTTCAGTCACAGATTGCTGCAAAAATCACAAAGTGTTTGAGGTCTGCTGAGAAAATAACTGGCTAGGCTCTTCCATCTTTTGCATTCTGTTTGAATCTAAAATGATAAATCATAAATCATGTCAAAGAGATCATCAGTGACTCATCTCACCCAGATCATCAATTGTCTAAAAAAACTCCTCTCTGGTAAACACTTTAGGTCGATTAAACCTAAAACTAACAGACACCTGAACAATTCCGTTTCCAGAGCCAGGGCCCTCGCCAACTAGTATTTTAGCCCGTCTTGTTTGCTTATTTTTGTGTTCTTTCATATACTGCATGAAATGTGTGTGTGTGTGTGTGTGTGCATATGCACATGTCTGTGTGTATGCACACTAAACACAAATACACTGTTTTTTTTTCTTTTCTTTTGCACATTTGTTATTTATGTTACATGTATGTGATGTTGTGTTTTGTTCAGCTCAAAGGCTACCAAGTTAAATTCCTGTAACATTAAGTACTAGTGAATAAAACTGGTTCAGATTCTGATACTGATTATTATTATTGCTGCAACAAAAGAATACTTCACTGATATTTAGAAACCAGACTGAGCTATTATATTTTGATCATTTAGTGATTCTACTATAGCTGAAGATTCTACTTTAAAATACTACAAGAGCCTTTAGACACTGATTTAGACACAGTTTTACTGCTTCCATCATTTCTCACTTTCTGTGCATAACACACTTAATGATAACAACCAAAAAAAGACAAAGAAAGCCATTTTTTGCTCTGTTCATTCAATTTAATATGAAATACTATAATCAGACCACTGAAAATCTGATCATATAAAGAATGCAACAGTACAGATAACATTTTAATTAAAAAAAAGTATAATTCTAGGAAAAATAAGAGGCTTATCTTTGTTTTTAAGGTCTGCAGGCACCAGAAATGTGCTGTATTTCGATAAAATCAATCTTCTTGCATATGCTGAAAGATTCAAAAGCTCCTGAGAGCCTCTGTTTATTGCAAATGCATATAACTACAATACAGTTTCAATTAAAAGAACCAGGGACAAATCAGAGAATACATTGGCTGAAAGGAACAAAGGGTTAAATAAAAATCCAACATAAGTAAATAGCAAGATGACCGACTGACTGATTAACTTGTAATCTAATACTGTTTGCTTGGTTTACTTATACAGTTTGAAGTATAAAAGGATACAATACAGGTATAAACTGGAGCAAATTTGTGTGTGTGTCCCCTAAAAATAAAGAACTTCCTAGTTACTGTTTAAATTGTTTATTCACGTGGTAAAAAGTGTTGTAAATTGTATTTAAACTAAAGTTTTTATTGAAAAAGCTAAGCCCCAGTAGTCTGCGCTCAAGGTCTGTTTTATATATGATTATTTAGGATATTAAATGCAGACATTGTGTAGCAGATGAATCTCAGATATGTTATCCTGTAAATGGAATCTAATTTTAGTAAACAGTCATGTAGTAAGATTAAATCGGCAAAAAGGGCAACAGCTGAACAAGATGGTGGATTTGGAACATTTGTTCACCTCCTGTAGGCCTTGGTTTTGTTCACATAATATTCTTCTATTTCTTCCAATATTTGAGGAAGCCAGTTGAAAGAACGAAACTTGAAAGCATTTCTTAAATGCAGCATATACGTATGTAGGCACGTTAAGATGCGACTTAGAAGCAATCTACTTTATAGAGATTTTACATATTTTTTCATGTTTCTATCCATATTTTAAAGTCATTTTGAGTAAAGAATGAACAATGATTGCCATTACAGTATTGGGCTTTACCATGTTAGTAACAAGGCAACTGCAATAACTTTGCAGTCAGGTTAAGTTTTCACTTAGCCTGCATGTGGTAAGTACTATTTTAAATGTTTCTGAACTTCTGAAAGACATGCAAATATGTTACATAATTTTTTAATTACTTTCAGAAAGTGGCACTGCTCACTAATGGACAGTACCTCAAGTACTATTTTGAACACACAGTCTACTACTGATGATAACATGGCAAGAAATGGATGAACTAAATCACCTAGTTCATAAATCTTTTTACTGTGTGAAGTTCAAAAGAAATTCAAACCATGTAAGGTTTCTTAGGCCTAAAGGCTAAAACTCTTTGATAATGTTTGAGCTGTACTCTTTTTATCTAGCCTTGAGACTAATTATAATACTATACTTTTTGTGCTCAACTTGTCTGAATTTATTAATAACTTTGTGCTTTTTAATCACTCACATTGTATACACTTTTTTGGTTTCAAAAGTTGCCTTTGGTAATGGCATCTGCTAAACAAGTATAATAATAATAGTGCTCCTTTAAACTCAAGCAATGTTTACTCATTCTGACACTACATTTTCAAAATGTTCTAAATGAGAAACTTACTTAACTACAGATTATAATAGCATCTGTGAAGTCTTCAGAGGAGGAAAACATACTGCATAATTAGCAACTTTACTAAAATTTTAACAAAGGCAATTTAATAAAAAGTAGTGAACATTGTCCTTCTTTCTTTCTTTTTCTCTATCTATCTAAACAATCTGCATATTGATAGGCACTAATGTTTTCAAAATAAATATGTAATATATAAGGAGTAGATGAAATGTATATTATATTAGACATCTGAACAGTCTTGGAATGTAAAAGATTTTGGAAGAAAATAGACTTTTAGCTACTATTTACCATTCAATCTATTTTCTAAAATTGTTTACCCTGTACAGACACATGGAAAGTCTGTCCCAGGAGTCTCAGGCAGACGACAAAAGCTTAACACTGCTTCATTGAATGGCACGTTCACACACAATGAGCCAATTTAGACTTTCCCATCAAACTATCTGCATGTTAAATGACTTAGGGGAAAACTGTAAGCATTTTGATAATTATATACAAACATACAGAAAGCAGGAACTAAACTAGGAACAAAGCAATGGCATCCACATTGGTTAGTATGATGCACCACTTCTTTATGAATAGTGTGCAAATCATGATTGGAAAGATTTGTTTCAAACAAAATTACTGTGAAGATACACAGGTTTCAGATTGCAAAAATGTCATATATTATCAAATTAGACTTTAAAAAAGTATATTTTTCAAAACTAGACAGAAAAAGAATAACATAATTTTAAAAATAATTAAATGAACAAACCTGGTTTGAATGGCCAAAATTTTTTTCTTTTCTTTGGTGTATTTGATGGTAAGGAATTAAACTTTCATCTGCTGAATTACATTAATTCCTATATTCTGCACACATAAAACTACTATTTTTAATTTAAAATAAGTCTATAAGTAGTTCTAATTAAGTTTTACATGTAATAATTTAATTCCTTTATAATCTTCTTACATATATTCTCAAAGTAGTTTACTTACTGTCTATCTCCATATGCATCTCTTGAAGACTCTAATCATTTACCACAAACTGCATTAAGCATTGAGAGAACTTTACTCAGGTCTGCTTTCAGTTCTAAAATGAATGCAGTATACAATATTTTATGAATGTCTACTCATGCCAACAGTTATCAGGCATAGTTCATTAGTGTAAGGAAGTGTGAAGTTTAGAATTTTTCATTCAGGTGATACAATGATAAACTAAATTGTTTACTAAATCTGGTTACATCATATGTAGTTTTAACAGCTGCATATCTATAAATGCTGCATTATATGGCTTGATCTTACTGCTTAAACTTAGAAATCAAAGGGTCCAACATTTCCATTATCTGAGTTAAGGCAAAATATAAACTTAGTCACGGATACAATCTCTCCTTCAAGCCCTTAAACACTGTCAAAGTCAAAGAGAACCAAAGCAAATATGACAGCTCCTCACAGCATGTAAGGATCTAAACTTTTCAACCTATGACCTAAAATCATTGATTGATAGCAGGCTTGTATCAAATTTATGGTGTTTCAGTGTGAGTACTCTGCACCTTAGTTGAAATGATTTCTGTTTTCTCCGTGTTTGCTTTATGTCATAAGGTGTAATAACTGTAAATGTCTCTAAACATGTTAATACTATACCATCCTGCTCCTATAATTACATCACATTAATCTGAAAATTGTTATAAAGGTTCCTTTTTAATATCTAATATTAAGTGTAACTCTGTCATTTTGTTTATGAATTTAAATATCACATTGTTTTGTAATATTAATATTTATTAGCCGTGAGCCTATATTCACTGAACGTGTGACATACAAGAATATTGTGAAATACGTTTCAACAACATACTGTATGTATGCTATATTTGGAACCAAGTTGAAAGAAAGTATAACTTGTGGTGTTTTTGCCAATGGAAAGAAAATGGGGAACACGAATAAGAGAAATGAAAGCAAGCTGAACTTACCTGCAGTGCACAACCATAGGCCCTGCATCTGGTGGATTACAAGCTTTCACCCTTCGTAAAAAGGCTAGGAATGGTGTCGGATGTTCAGGAACTCCATGGTCAGGCCATGCTGTAAACTGGAATTGCCTTACTTCTCTCTTTTCACTAGAGCCATTCTGCAGTCAGGCAAAAAATATTTTTAATAAATGCATTTAAATAAAGAATTTAGGCATTTGTAACAGAAACTGAAACAAGAAATATTGTGTTCTCTTTCACTCAACACTTTAGTTCATAAATCCGCTATAAGGATAATTTCCAATTGTATAGTCTGTATGCACGTAAGATACTACAACAACAACAGAAAGGATGAAGTTTCATAGAGAAATTTTATGTTGTCACAATAAAAATAATTAGATGAGCATATACACAAACAGATACACCTGAAATCTTTACTTAACTCAATTTTGCTTAAACACTAACAGGCAGCTGCTCTATACAACCACACTTAAACTGACATTAGACTAGACTCTTTCAAATAAATAAAGTTGTTGCAGGAGGCTTTAAAAATTGAATATTATTTGTAATTAATTTGAAATATTTTCAGTGACTTTTATTTTTTTGAAAAATGTAAAAGATATATAATACACTTGTATTTCACACAGATTACTCATTTTTTGATCCTTAGTCATTAGTCATTTTTTATCCTTAACAGATAAATGCATGTTTATCCTATTAAATACTAATTCAAATACTAAGAAATATATTGATTCATAAGACAAAAATAATGAAGTCTATATTATTAATGTTAGAACTGGTTACTAACAGAACAGAACAACCTAAGCTCATAGCTAATTGTGGCTTTATAAATTGAATGAACAAAATTGTATTTATTCAACTATCGAATCACACTTTGCACCTGTAAATAAAGTGTCATGTGTTTATTAGATGGTGCCACAGCCATACTTCTGTGCTGCTGTAATTAGTTAAAAGTAATTAGATTGTGAGTAGTTATAAGTGATAATGATTATCTACTTGTTAAAAGATTTCCTCTCTGTCCCTCTCAATACTAAATTATGTAGGCTTGAGAATATTATGTTATCCCACTAACAAACCTTGTAAAGTGCAAATGTCCTAACACAGTAGGTTGCCAATTCCACTGTGTCCAGCAGCGTAACTTGGATTAGACCGTATGTCTCTGTGCCTCTTGATGGCCAGTACTGGTCACATTTTACCTGAAACACATTAGCAGAATGCTTTTAAAATACAGAATATCTGAAATAATGTATTTGTTCTAATTATATTTTAATACACTGTATACAGTACAGCAAAAAAAGAAAATGCCAGAAAAGTCAATTTTAATATTGCAAATTTGTTTTCTTTTCTGATAACCTAGGTCGTTTTCAAACCGTGTTCAGTATTTTACTTGGTTAGACATATTTGGACATTTAAGAGAATCTGTCATTATATTTTACTAATTTTTTCCTATCAAATCACATCCACTAGTTAATTATGATTACACAGTTTCAATGCTGAGAACATCATAAATCAAAAATATGATCCATGTCAAATTATTATTTATCATTGACAATTTGAAATTAAATTTACATAAACAACCTATTTCATAATTTACATTACTAAATATTTAAAAAAAATATAAAAACTAAATTATTGAAAAAAGTATACATATATACCACATGAATTTCATTCCTCAGCTATTTTTGGTTTCATAGCATCTAATAAAATCCCCAGCTAAAAGAATAAAGTAAATGGTCAAAGATATAATGTATGTGACACTGGTAATTGACCCTTAACTGCAGTCTGGGAATTGGGTCAATTTCTATGAAAAAATAACCACAAAAAATAAATACAATAAAAACAAGCTTGTCAGTTGATTCAAAGATAAAGAAAGAAAAAAAGGTGGTCAAATCTGGGTCATTTATTCTAAAGGCAACAGCAAGAAATTTAAGCGTGGTTGAGCCCCGAGGAAGCACTGATCCTCCAAACGTCTACTAACGTTGCATGTAGCACTTAGTATACTAGGCCTAACATGACAACTGTCAGCTTCCTTACACAACTGCCCTATATAAAACAATTTTACATGACAGCACTAGCAAATGAGAGGCTCTGGGGTGTCAGAATGGCAGAGTACTTGATTTTGATAGACTTTTTGGCCTTATCTGGTTGCTACTGTTAGCAGGAAGGCTATTTGATTGACCGATCTTCTCCATCACAGAGTAGTTAATATTATCACTTTATTCACATTTATACGACAGGCCTATAATTTACATAGACACTGCTAGGACAAAATGTATATGGGAATAAAAGTAGGCTGCACAAACTGTATTACTAGTCAGGGTGTCTAACGTAATGGGTAGCTCATCCAAAATAAAAAAAAACAGGTAAATAAATTTGCTATATACTTTAAAAATCTAATTTATCAGAACAAAAACAAACCAAGGGATGTCAAAACACTTGACTTTAATGTTAAAAAGTAATGATAAAACACTTTCACTGTTGCTTTAATTTAGAAAGCAAGAGTGAAAGCATTTGCCCATTTTAATGTGTCAATCCACTGTTAGTGAAATAAACTGTAACTACGGGAAGATTCCCACCAGATGACTTTTATCAAAAAGCAGAAATAAACACTGGGTTATCCTTCATCGTAAGCTTCTTAACAAGACTTGCTAAATACAGCTTTGATTATCAAAACCCTGTGTTTTGGTCATATGACATGTGCCACTAATGTGAAAAATAAGCATTCATCCATTATTGAATCCACAAGTTCAGAGATGTAAAGACTGGATCTATCCCAGCAGCACTGGGCATAAACCAACGCTAAACAGGATGTAGGTACATCACAGGACAAATTCACATTTAGAATAAACAGCTATCTTTTAATACTTTTTCAGTACCATCATTCAAATGCGAACTAAATCCAAATTTAGCTTAACTCTTGTGGCGAGTGGCTGGGGACAACGGGAACAGAGATTAGAAGCTCAACCCTATAGGGGGCCGTGGTCCCCGCCAGGGGGTGCCCCAATGCCTTAGGAGCCCTGGCCCACAGCACTTCCGCCACACCCAGAAGTGCTGGGGGGAAGAAGACCAGGGACACCTGGAGTGCTTCTGGGTGCACGGCCGGTACTTCCGCCACACTGGGGAGTGCCGGCGGAAGCTAATTGGGAGGCACCTGGAGCATGTCCGGGTGTGGATAAAAGGGGCCGCCTCCCTCCATTCAATGGCTGAAGTCGGGTGGAAGAGGACAGCGCTCAGAGGAGAGGAGGCAGATCAGAAGAGAAAGGCATTATGTTAAGGGCCTGGACTGAGGGTGATTGGTGCTGCGGCACTGGGTTGTGCATTCATTGTAAATATTGTAAATAAACGTGTTGTGGTGCATTTAACGATGTCTACCCGTCTGTGTCCGGGCTGTTCCCCACACTTTTTAAAGAAAGACATTATGCTTTACAATTATTAGCAATCTTGTTCATTTATTTCATTTAGAGGTCATTCTGTTATTTAAAATAAGTTACAAAAATAATTATTCGTAATGAGCTTCGAAGCCAAAAGAGGTTTTAGATGGAAAAAAATATGCTGTGCCAGTAAATGGAACTAATTTTTGGGATTAAATAAAAGAAAAGGCTTTTGGTTAATCATTAACCAAACATTTGTAATTTCTTCTCAATTTACTTATAAACTTGGACAAGAAACATAAATACTGATTATACAGTAATGTTACAGATTATAATTCAAGAGGTCACATGGTAGCGAGCAGTATAGATGTCAATAAAAATATGGCTGCTCCCCTCAAAATTGAGCATGAAAACATAGTGACCATGATAAAAATACAGAACAAAATGGCAACAAGATGACATCACTGTCAAGATGAAAAAAACAATTTAACCATCAGAATTGAAAGAATACATAAGAAAATAATCATAGTGAAATCACACCATAAGTAAAAGAGGAATAAATGTTAGCTGAGAAAAATGTAATCAATACATGATTTACTTTACTTTTTTTGACATAATTTATAAATGTCTTGTAATACTTTCATGGATGGTAGGTAATTAGCTTTTCTTTAATTCTTTGAAAATTAAAACAAATCATTGTTTAAATTTGAACTAATTATAGAATGTATGGATAGGTGATTGTGATTGTTGAAGCATTAAACCTGTACTTAATGTTTGGTTAACAAAAAATGACATCTGACCTATGCATTACTTCTGCCTTAATCTTTCCAAGCCACAGCCATCTTTTTGCTCAAGGCCAGGCTGAGGGGACATGAAGCCTCTCGTAATGGGTACTGGTTTAAGGTAGGATCAACACTGGCCAGGATGAAGTTACAAAAACCCACCCATTCTGCCAATTAATTTGAAAGTATGTTCTTCCCAAGTGACAAGAAACCATACTGTATGTACACAACAGAACATGCAAAATCTAGATACACAGGATTAAAGCTGAGAAAACTATGGACATACCCTTGATCTTTCTTCTAACTTAGTCATCATAACAATATTTGCGCTGCGTTGCTCCCAAATCATTCTCCAAAAATCACCAAAAGTCTCTGGAAGGGGACCTTGAGTTGCAATGTATGCATTTTGTTTACGGTATCCATCAATGTAATTGGAATTGACATAATCACTTCCAGGTATGCCTGACAAAGAACAAAATATTATTACACAATAGGAAAAGAAAAGGTTAATGCTGATATATAGTAAGATCAAAATGACATCTGTTGAGAACAAGACTATTTTGGTACAGCATTTGCATCCTCGATTACGGAAAATGTACTTAATAATCTTTAGCAAAGTGAATCTGAACCACTCTATGTGGTATGTAAAGAATAAATCACAGTAAATTACTGTACATCACTTGCAATAAACAGTTTTTAACAAAATAAATGTTTTACTTTATAGAATAAAAACTGTAATACTAGATTGTAAGTTTTACTTAAATTAGATATTCATGAATAATTATTTCTGAAAGTAGGTAGACTTTCCATGAGAACCTTTGTTTAGGATATTCCTGAGTTCTTTCACAATATGACCTCAACCAAGTCAGTAAGTGTATGAATATACAAACACTAATTTATCAGAACATTATGTTTAATATGTGCAACACACCTTAAGGTAGACACTTAGAATATGCTATCTACACAGCAGCTTTTTTGAGTGGTGCAATAATTTATAACTTAATTCAAAGTTTTTGAAGAAATTGCATATCAAATAATTTGTATAGTCGAACCTAGCGTAATTTATTAAAAACTAGCAAAATACCCGCGCTTCGCAGCTGAGAAGTAGTGTGTTAAAGAAGTTATGAAAAAGAAAAGGAAACATTTTAAAAATAACGTAACGTGATTGTCAATGTAATTGTTTTATCACTGTTATGAGTGTTGCTGTCATCAAGGATTTGATTATCATTATTTCTTTCAATCAGGTTCGTATTTGGAGGACGTGTTGTGTTCAAGTTACATTCCGTGTTTGTCAACCGTTGTAAAGATAACAGGTTTCATTCATCGAAGTGTTCACTACCCAAATCGGTACCTGTAAACCAAAGATGTTTAACAGGCATTCCCGAAGTAAAGCTGTGGATTTGCCTGCGAATATTTAGCGGCAGCGTGTCTATGAACTTGTGGAATTGCCTGCGAGTATTAAGCGGCAGCGTCTCTATGAACTTGTGGATTTGCCTGCGAGTATTTAGCGACAGCATCTCTATGAACTTTTGGATTTGCCTGTGAATATTTAGCGACAGCGTCTTTATGAACTTGTGGGTTTGCCTGCGAGCTGCAGCTATGGACTTATATATGTACGTAAGTAGGATTCAGTTATGACCGTTATGCATAGAATTTCGAAATGAATCCTGCTTAACTTTTGTAAGTAACCTGTAAGGAATGAGCCTGCCAAATTTCAGCCTTCTACCTACATGGGAAGTTGGAGAATTAGTGATGAGTGAGTCAGTGAGGGCTTTGCCTTTTATTAGTATAGATAAAAATGATTTCTGATTCTATACAATACACTGCAACAGCAATGAGACATTTTATATTTATATAACTCAACAAGGTTTAAAATCATTACTTTAAACTGTATGTACAGAATATAGAAAAAGTGAATTATAAAGTTGCCCTGGTTAAGAAATAACTGGAAGGTGATGGCTGGAGAAAGTTATGCACTATATGGGCTCCCTTGCTAAGCCTGTTACTATCAAAGCTCTCGCCAGCTTTAGATTTTCACTTGTAGTTCAAGTGAAAAAAAAAAGATTTGGAAAATGTGAGGGTGTTTATTATCTCAGGTATAAGCACAAGGTGGGAGTAAACTAAAGAGTAACCCAAACTAACAGAATACATAACAGAAAGCAAATCTGGTTGTGCATCACTTTTATTAACAGACTCCTGCCTTCTTTTAACCCTTTCTCCTGGTTGATGGCCAATTTATATTGTACATAGTGATGGAATGAAGAAATGCAACACACTTGTTCGACTAAAATTTTGAAACTTATTGCTGAAATAAACAAATGAGAATAACTGAAAAAACATAATATGTGAACATCAACTATGGTCATCTTGGAGTTCTTCAATATGTTGTGTAGCCAGTATTGCTCGAAACCTCTGCTGAACGAAATCAATGAGCTTTTGAATATGAAACCTAAGATGTTAATCCATATTCCTGACCGCAGTGCTTATCATTGTTAGACACAGATGTACATATCTGGATCTTGTGATTCAAAGGATGCACCCTGCCCCCATGCTGCCCTGCCACTGCAGGAAGTTTCAGCAGTAGTGACCAGATCTACTGTAAATGTGTGACCATGAACAGGCCACTTCATCTGCCAATTACCCAACTGGAAAAACAAAAGAAATAAAACCAATTGTATGTCAAATGTTTTAAAAGTCACCTTGGATAAAGACATCATTCAGATCCATAAATAATAATGCAATGCCTTGCATGACACTAAAATTGGTTTTCATGTTATTGCAGGAATACCTGGCATTGCAGGTGCAGTGGATGGAAGGCTTATCCTTATTCTCACTCCTAGCCTCTTGAATCCCATCCATACATATTGAAAAGGGTTCTCAGCACTAAATGTCCAAGTGATATGCAACTGACTATCCGGGGCTTTTTACAGATATTGTAGCCATGCATCCTGTGGGTATACATAATACTAATATACCTCCTCTTGACATGTGACACACTCCTACTGTGGAGTGCTTCATATGTTAAAGGATGGTGCATTTGCTGGTAGCTGGTTAATGGGTAACAGTGGGTATCCTTTTCATAAATACCAGGTAACTCCAATAACTCCCCAAAACACTGTTGAAGAACGGTACAACATAGTACATTTAAAGCACACACACTGTTGTAAAGCATACACTGGGCATATGGAAGATGCTGTTCTGGTGCCTGTACAAGTCCTCAGGGGCTTTCATAAGCCCTGGAAAACAAAACATCTTTGCCACTTTCTATATATGTTGCCTTAACTCCTCTTTTGTGAAGTGTTGCTTTGTTCTTATTGTTGCTTGTCATTGTTCTTTTTGACAAGGATACCATAACATGTTATGAGCAGATTTATAGACTTTTGACTAACAGGTTAAATAAATTTTATGTATTAGGTGAAATTTTAATTTATTTTGTGCTGTTTTGCGGATTCATTTTTTTTTTCTTTTGCACACATGTGGTCTGACAATATAACATACTACATATTTGACCACTGAAATACATGGGACCAATGTTCCTGTTATAGACATAGTGCACTTTTCTTTACCTATACATACATTGTTTGTCACTAAGATTAAACATTTACAGGAAATAAAACCCAAACTAGTTGTGACCTTTGTCTTGAACTTTTGGAAAAAAAAATTATTATTTTTTTTTTAATGGAAATCTGACTGACATTTTTCACCAGAAAAACTTCCTGGGTAAAAGTGTACCACATGAGTTTTTGTGTGCTTGGCAAGTTGTAGTGCTTAACTGCACAAGATGTATTATTGTTGGTCAGGGCATCTAAAACCAAGTGACAACTTTATATGAGAAAACAAAAGTTAAAACTGTATTTCCACTTTATTCCAGAAAATGGTGTGTTTCTTATTTCTATCAGTACATACATATAAAATAAAAAAATATAAAATTAATTTTTGAAATTTGGTACGGTAAATGCATTATAAATAATAAAGGCTTTAATAAAGGTTTTGGAATTTCTTTCAAAATGTTTCTTTGAAAGGGACACGTTGACAATATAGTCGTTGGATTGTTTTTATTACTTTCCTTAAGACTTCAGTCTTTTTCGGTGAGGAATCATCCTGTAAGCTAGTCCCTGGTGAAAGATTGGCAGCTGCAAACTACAGTAACACATGGTCTGCAAAGATAAGTCTCATCTTCATGGCTTTCACGTCTGCCTACTGTATGGGGTTTAAGGTTTGGGGGGGTAGGAAACTGATTATTCTCGACCAACAGAAGTACACCAATTAAAATACATACATAAATATTATAATAAATATTGAACTTTGAATTTGTCTGACCAATTTAACGCAGTTATGTGCTTTATAAGATGCTATCATTTAAAGTAAAACTAATTTAACAATGTAAGTAAAAACCTATAATATCACAATTCACACAGACCTTACAAAAGAATATGAACAAGACAGTCCCCTTTAATGAAAGAACATTGGGTCAAATTTTTCTTCTTTCATGTAAAATACATACACATTAAAATAAAAATAATAATTATTCATTATTCCTTGCCTGAAATATAATATTGATCAAGGACAACTTATAAGATCAGGACACACTGCAAATGTTTACTTTCATAATTTTTTCATTTAGATTACAGGCAGGCTAAGTGACCAGTTTTAGCTTATGTTTCAAATTGACATTCATTATCATATGGATCTCAGATGTGGATCAATCCTACATCATATAAATAAATGATTAGTTTTTAGAAAAAAATCATTTGGTGTTTCAGATACTGTAGTTTTAAACTTAACTGCTTTAAACTAAGGTGCACTGATTTACTGTACATCTTTTTGCATTACATTCTTTATTTCTTAAATTCTTTCATTATATTTTACTTAGTCGTAACATCTGTCTCTTGAAATACAAACAAAAAATACAGCAACTAAAATAAAACCCAAATGTGCAGTTCTGCATGGTGGCAAATTGATAGACTGTTGCATTCATTTTAATTAGTTTAAATTCAATCTGAATGGTTCACCAATTGAAATGTTTTTGTTTTCTAATTAGAACAAAGACATGAAAATCACAGAAACTCTTAACAAAAGGAGAGACAGCACTCATTTAAAATATAAAATAGGAGAGACTCAATTAAGAAATACTTTTCAGGTTGTAATGAAATTTGTCAAATATTTTCAGTTGTACAGGAGACATAAACAAAAATTGTACATTACCTATTGTCTATCATATTAAACACTCTGCTTTATGCCAAAGTTTCCCTTTCACATTTCTGTATCATTAACTTTTTGGAGGACAACAATACAATGTTTTCTTTCCTCCAGGGGCCTGGAATTCAACATTTTCATATAGCAATTATTTTTACTTTCTGTATAGGTTTATTCTTTTTTCTTGTTTGCATTCATTTTTATTTAATACAGCTGCTTTGCCAAAAAACCTAGTTTAGCATAGCTTTTTATTGCAGTTATCTCGTCAGGGCAGATTTTCTTCTCTGGAACATTCAAAAGAAGCAGCTAAATTGTTCATTCCCCTAAAGAAGAGTGTGAAGCCATTTCAGCCCACAAAAGAGTTAATTTTATGATAAAACGAGACTGCACCAAAAAGGAGTTTATTCATTTATCATTTTCCAAAAGTATAAATAAACAAAGTAAAATCACAAATCGAAAGGCTTAGAAATTGCCCGATTCGTTTGAGTGTTAACTGATTGGAAACCAGGAAAACGTTACTGATGGTCTGTTCCTATGGTGACAATGAAACAAACACAGCTGACACACACTTGCAGTGTCAGGCACAAACTTTTAATCCTATAAATACCTTGCATAATTGATGCAATTAAGTTTTAAATAAAAAAAGTAACAGAAAAAGCAATATACAACTCTAAAATAATATTCGGCCACAATTTCTCTAAGAAGAAATGAATATGCCACCCTCATCAGTGATTTTTTCAACTGCTTGCTAACATTCTGGGGAGTCTATTGAAAGCATCACTGCTTAAAAAAGGAAAACTTTGGGCTAGAACATTTTGTATTTACCGCAGACTGGATTGTATACTGTACATGCTTTGCAATTAAAGATGCCAGGTCAAGGGGCAATAGAAATAGTCTGCAGAGAGTACAGTTAAAAAAGCAAGGTCTAAAAACTGATGAGCAGAGCACAAGGACGTAGGAAGAATTAAGATAAGGCCTTAGTTATTTTCTAAAGTGAAAGAACAGACATGCACCATTATATCTTTATCAGCTTGCTCACATAAATCTTTACATCCCCTAGACATCTTTGCAAATGAGGCGTTTCATCTCAGAGGGCGACTTCCAGATTTGATGAGCACTTCCACCTCCCCCAACAATGCTGCCTTGGCTTATCCACCTCTGATAGAACACAAGGCAGAAAAAAATCTTGACAAACTATAAATATTAGTTGTATCATTTGTATTTTAATTGCATACTTAAAACTTAAAATTCAAAATAAATTTAAAAGCAACCTTCTGTATTTTATAATCAATACAAAACTGGTGAATACACATGTAGAGAATCAAACATAAATAAAACTTTCATGGGAAAATAACGTTCAAGCAAGTAAACTATAGTATTTTTTTACATTTATTTATTTGGCCAACACCTTTATCCAAACCGAGTTACAACGTTTTGAGATACAATTGGTTACATTTCTTTTCTTTTTCCATTTGGAACACAGGCAGGTGAAGTGACTTGCTTAGTGCCACATTGATAATTCAAAATAGAAAATGACCAGCAAAACGCATTAGATGTTTCTGAAGTGCACAGGCTCATTGCCTCACTCAGGCATATGTTTCTTTGGTGGCATTAGATGATAACTCTTGCTTGTAGATATTATACCTTGCATATGTTGGTATCTCTTAACAAACAAGGTTATTCCTGTTTAATATAGCTCTTTCATAGAGCTCTAGCCTGGATTTTGCAGTACCAGTTAAAACTTAATTTAGTTTGAAAATGACTACCTGGTCTGGAAGAGGGTTAACACAGACTGGAATGAACCAGCTTTTTAGTAATTCATTTTGAGCATTAATAAATCATTACTTAAACAAGAAGCTGGTTACTTTTTTCTTAAATTTTTATTTAAGAAAGAACACATAATAATAAAAAACACAACTTGATCAAGTGTAAATAACTTTAACTTTGTAACAAAAAAAGTACTGTGGTGAGTTGGCGCCCTGCCTGGGGTTTGTTTCCTGCCTTGTGCCCTGTGTTGGCTGGGATTGGCTCCAGCAGACCCCCGTGACCCTGTAGTCAGGATATAGCGGGTTGGATAATAGATGGATGGACTACAACAGTATGTTCCAGACAATCTACAGAAATTAGCGCTCAACCTCTGCTCAACAAAAAAGAGCTATAAAATTACAGAGCCCATTCTAAAATGGTTCTTTAAATAGGATCCAACAACAAGCAAGATACAAACGTTCAGCACAGGCCCAGTATGATTACTTTAATATTAAATTAATACGTTCTGGCTAGGTTCTAAAAACATTCTTAACAGACGCTTGATTTTTTCAAATTTGAAACAATATGGTACCTTGCTTACCTATTGAACTATATAAGGTGGACTGGGATTCTTCCAGTTAAGCAAAATAAATCTTTGTGCAGGTAGTGTGGCATATGATATTACAACTTAATTTCCATAGCACACTCTTATCCTATCTCAGCTTATTCCAAATGCTTCTGTTAAGGTGTTAGAGGTGATTTTAAATCCAAGGCTATCTGGGATATATAGAAATAGTTTTTCTCTAAATGGTTTAAAAGTAGGACATTCCCAGACCTTGTGATGTAGTGGTGCAGTCATTCAATGTCATCACTCAAAGATTGGATCCTGGGTACTTTTGAGAAATTTCAGACAAGATATACGTGAACGATGAACAATTTAAGCGAATTATAGTGTACTTGGCACATATCAATTAGAATTTATTTCATAAATGGCTAAATCCTATTTCTTTTCTAAAATTGTTAGAGAGAGGTCACTTCCTCATTGTTCCCTTGGACTGCTAAAAGGTAAAGTTGCGATTTTTTTTTTTAATATATTCTGGTGATGCCGTCTATGTCTGGCTATTGTAAATACAAAAAAAAAAAAAATGAGCTGCTCTAGTACTTAACTAATGTGTACACACCATTATTTGCCTCCCTGTAGAAGTATAAAATAAAAACTCTTTGCCGCACATTTATTGAAAAGATGCTGATAACCACTTTCATGGGTTCATTAAATATTAGTTGTCTATCCTTTGAAGCAGTGACATATATATATTCAAGTTGGTCACTTTCATACAACATGCAAACCTAAAACTAAAACTAACCTCGGTTAGTGCGTGTGAGTTATAATGTAAGTTAAATAGCTTAGAGAGTCCACAGAAATAAAACACAATTTTATAATAAATTAGAAATTTAATGCTAGTTGAACTAAAAATAAATAAGCTTCTTATCGTTGTAATAGACAAAGCTATAATCGGTTGAAGCTGAAGACAGCAACATGTATTTGCCTTAAAGCAGAGTTACTTTCTGACGAGGAGTTAAGCTATAAAGTGATGAGCTAATGGTTTATGCCAGAAAGAACTCACCTTCAATCGCAGAAAGCAGTACTCTGGAATGGTCATATGCAATGACATTGGCGTATCTGTTCTTTGGTTTATTAACTTCCAAGTTGGAGTGCTCCCACGTGAACTGCTGTCCAGGATCAATAGACTACAAAGAAAATGAAATGTTACAAAACCTGTTTTTTGTAATGTTTATCAATGAACATATGATTTTTTTTTTGCTTTTTTAAAAAAGAAAATAACAAAAATGATATGGATATATACAGTAGTTGTTCTTATAGTACATTTTAAATTTGCACTTAATATATGTATGAATTCCAGCAATTCAAAACAAAACTTGGCTCATAAGCAGAATAATACAAAGTTCTTTCATACTGATAATCATAATTTAACACAAAAAGGCCTCTTTTTCATTATTATAGAACAAGATAACATGGATAGATAGACAATTGACAGATTTTCCAAAATTATTTAACAGTGGCTAAAATCCATCATGCTTATCCAAATCAGCAGTGAGCACAAAGCAGGAACAAAATCTGGAAGGAGCTCCAGTCAATCACTGGGTACACTTACTCACATACCCACTTGGCCAAAAATGCTAACCAGCACAGTTTAGGATGTTGGAGGAAAACACACACAACTACAGAGATATAGAGTTCACACAATATAGAAAGTGCTCTAGCTAGCTGCGCTTTGGATCAAGGACACTAGAGGTGTGCAACAGTAGTGCTACCCACTGTACAACTCCTAAACAACGTACTAATGCAAGAGTAAAATAGTTCAATTATTATGTGGAACTATTTTTTTTTTACAATCAAATGATTTTGAAGAGTATAAATCAAATATATGAAGAAACAGAACTATACACAAATACACCTAACCTGTGAGGAACAGTAATATTCAAAACAGAGAAGATGAGTAAATGAAGCCTGCGTGAGAAAACAGAGCAGTAGACCACAGTCAGACTGAAAAAGAAA
This sequence comes from Polypterus bichir lapradei, assembly GCA_026402145.1. Taxonomy (NCBI): domain Eukaryota; kingdom Metazoa; phylum Chordata; class Cladistia; order Polypteriformes; family Polypteridae; genus Polypterus; species Polypterus bichir. The sequence goes on from JANRMT010062837.1 coordinate 61,692,487, forward strand.
AGGCAACGTGGAGGGTGAGTTTATGTCATGACAGTCCCGCAAACATCCAGTTACCCACAAGATTGGTGACTGAGAGCCATTTCCTGATATTAGAGCCAGATGCGCCGTTGATCCTCAATGCCAAGAGCTCAAGAAGAATCAGGTCATAGAAAGAAGATTTCCAAGAATCAGCACAGAAAACATGAGGGACTTTCCAGCGAGAGATCAATGCCAGCTTGGTGGTGATGATCCCAAGGAAAAACAAACTCTGATGAACTTGATTTAGAGAGACCGTGGAAACTTATTTGGAACTATGAACCTCTGAGCAAACTTTACCAGTTGCAGTGAACAATGGACACTAGTGCTGACTGCATAGTGTTCACTCATTTTATTGGAAAAATAAATAGACATGTTATCCTCCTTAGAAGAAGATGCCATCTGACAGTCTCATTTAAAAGAATCCCAGAAATACTAAAGATGATGCTCTCTTTATGAATTCTAAAATCATTTTATTTACCAAAAAACAGAATAATCATACCAGACATTTGAAGAAACAATCACACACTATAGTAAGTACTGCTATTTGCTGAAGGAGTGTTTGAATGATAATTACAGTGCATAATTAGTGCACTGAAAATTATCAATGCCCTGCTCTGAAGGGTTCACATTTGGTGGTGGCTCTCTTTCTAATGAGACAAAGGATATGCAAGTTCAGTCATATGCTGTAAGTGCTGCAACTGAACACACACTGAGTTTGAAATTATACCAGTTAAGGTCCGTATGTGATGACCACAATAAAATTTCAGGTTGGACTTGGCATTTGATATCAAGTACATTTACTAAGTAAAGGCTTCTCAATGACGGACACTATTGTTTGGGTTAATCTACTTGCAATTTTTACTTTGTTGGACTGATTACAATTATTTCAGGCAACAACTGACCTAGACTCAATCACTGCCTATTTGCTTATCGGATTTAACACTAGAATTACCACAGCCTACGAAAAAACTTGTAGATCCGGCCCACCTTAAATCCGTTCGCACCTTTTCATCAGCGTCTTTTGTCCTGTAAATGTACCGATAAAGAGAAGCAGCAAGCAGCCTACTATTCCATCCCCCTACAGCTGCAGAACGTGCACAAAGTTCTCCCAGCTGATGCCTTGATTGATTATTTGGGAGTGAAGTGCTGGAGTTTTAGAGTAAAAATAATAGATTGTTATTTGGATCACATGCATTTCATGTGTGTTCCGTTTCTACAATAATCTGTGTAAACACCCTGTTAAAACAGAAACGTTTTTCATATTGTAGTAGTAAATGACAAAATGTTGGCATAAACTATATAATGTGTGAAGCCTGAAGTCCAAAGATCAAATAAACATTTTGTCACTATGCTGATGTCACTAGTGCACTTCTGTAGGGGAGTGACACACGGACAATGTATGTCAAACAGGAGAACTGGCTCAACACTTCCATATGCTATGTTTCCTCTGACAAGACGAACTTCTCAATTCCAAAGTTCTCTTCGGCACCAACTTGCCCAGCATGTGTACACTGCTCAGACATACAGTGGTGCTTGAAAGTTTGTGAACCCTTTAGAATTTTCTATATTTCTGCATAAATATGACCTAAAACATCATCAGATTTTCACTCAAGTCCTACAAGTAGATAAAGAGAAACCAGTTAAACAAATGAGACAAAAATATTATACTTGGTCATTTATTTATTGAGGAAAATGATCGAATATTACATATTTGTGAGTGGCAAAAGTATGTGAACCTTTGCTTTTAGTATCTGTTGTGACCCCCCTTTGCAGCAATAACTGCAGCTAAACGTTTTTCTGGTCAAAAATTAGAGAAACCCCAAATAGTTTTGACATCTTACACAAATATCAAGATGCATTGAACAGTCTATCACACGTGGAGGTTTTCTCATACTGGTGACTGAAGAGACACAAGACAACAAAAACTAAAGTCATTTCAAAGCATTCATAAATAATTGTTATCCGTAGATCTTCAAAATATACTAAAACTGAACTTTTACATTTTGTGACTTTCATGCAAGGGAACAACATAAACTACAGGTTACACTACTGTACTTTGGCAATGCCCTAATAACATGACATCCATTTTATGCTACCTTCACTTTACATTTAATCTGTGATGCTTCATTTTCACTTTCTTTTACTTTTGAAGTATGCTAAAGCAACTCTTTTGGAACTGTCTGAATCTACTCTTACACCACATGCATATTATGTTTATGTCTGGTAATTATTGCAAGGTCAAACAGTACATACAATAAAGACTATTCGACTGACTGACGAACTAAATGACTTACTGCTCAGCTTGTGATTAATTGTTTAGTAAATACAGTTAGTTGACTAAAGGTGACTGTAGTTAAGATACCTGAAAAAAAAACTTGTATTTGGTATAATAAAAAAATAACCTGCATGTATTAGATATAGAAGTAAATGCCAAATGTGGATCTTTTAGGCCTAAAGCTCTTTGCGGAATTATGAAAGTCTCTTTTTTTTATTGAATTAAACACTGAATTCCACCCATTTTACAATACAGCGGTAAAAAGATTTAGAACCTAACTTGATAACAACAAAAAGAAATTCAGAAACCTATTTGGACAAGACGGAAGCTCCTTGCAACCAACTCATACTGACATCCACCCATATATGCACAATTTAGAGATGCCAATATAGTTGATAACATCTTTGGAATTTTTAGATGATGAAAAAGTAAAGACAAAATGAAGAATAAAGAAGAAATTTCCACATATCCAAAAAATTCAAAAGTTTATGAAGAACTAAAAGCCGTATTACTGACAGCCTTTGTCAAAAAGGATGCAGAAATAAATGTATTTTTTAAAGGCAATATATTATCACAAAAACTTAAAAATTAATAATATATGAAACACCCAAAAATGCAACCTTATAATTATATTTTCAAAAAAATAAAAAAAAATGTAATTATTCATCTTCTCTACATGATCCTTAAAATGCCATCCACATTAATTACTAGAACAGTTCTTTGAATTAAGGAAAACAAACATAATAAACCATTTATGTGAATGCAACTTTGCTTTTTGAAAACCTTGTTCTGTTACTTATTTTGGAGATTTTCTTGTTTTCCAGTTCCAGGTACCTTGAGCTGCAGATTACCTGATATGGCTTCAAAGAGTGTTATGCAGAACCTATAGCAGCTCTGCTTTCATAGCTAAAATAGTGACATGACAGCTTGGAAAACAGTGACTGAACTAAGTACATAAATAATTTAATTTCACTAATACATCTTGAGTTGACAGTGTCATACTTAAGTAATGTGTTTAAATAAACACATGACCTCATATTTCTCATATTTCTTAAAACATATCATTGGCTCTTCACTTAATTGTAAAGCAGGTTACATTTAATTATTTAATCTTTACTAAACCTTTGGTTTTTCAATACTACGTGAATTTGATTTATGACATAATTCATTCTTAATCGTGTTAACCATATAAATCAAAATTGAGAATAATGGCTTTAATATTCATTTTTACAAAGTATGCTTGATTTATAGGATTTATTGTAGATTATTTTACAAATATAATGTACCCTCTGGACAAGATAAGAAAAACAACTCTGTTTTTTGCTTTCTCTGTGGCATTTAGCCTTTTCAGTGCATATTAGGGAGTAGTCTGGCCTTTTTTCCACATTTTTCTCTTGATCTTTTGTTCTATTTTTGGATGTCATTTTAACTATATGGCCATGTCTGTTCAGTTATGTTCCCAGAAAATTTGTACGCATGGAGTGTTCACTATATTTTATGATTAGCTTTTGTTAGATCAACATCTAACTTGCTTATGACATTTTAAACCTAATTATTTCTCACAGCAGCTATACCATGTGTTCGTGCAGTATGCCATCTTGATTGAATTTGACCCGGGGCATTCTGAGAATAAGGAGGTTTTTCCAATTATGTCACTGAATAACATTAAGGATGGGTTTATCTTCAAAGCAGTATTTAAAACTGCTACTCGGTAAAACAATCTTAAACCTCTAAAGACTTAATGTTTATTAATTAGATTGTATTAGATACAAATAATAAGCAGAATTTTAACCTCCACTTCTTCTTTATTTATTTTAATTCTAAGCAATAATCCATAATGCTTCTATGTTACCGTCATAGCAAAGAAGAATACTTTTGTTAAAAAACACAACTTATAATATTTAGATCATTTATCACAGAATAGTATATCAAATGAATTTGTCATAGATGTTTTAATACCAATCTGCATAGCAGCATCAAGAATGTTATGTTAAGACATTCATTTTTTTGCAAAAATTGGTATAAGTACAATGGTTGTTTGTTTGTTTACAACAAACGTGACTGTTGGTTGTACATTTTGCTAAATGTCATTAAACCCTTCTTGATTGGTGCTCCTCAAAACTATTATCTCAGTTATGATTGCAATGCTGTGTCTAAATAATTAAAGTAACTGTGACAAAGTAAATCATTTTTAAAAACCACACAATGGTGGACTTCGTTCAACTTATTATGCCATGTTTAATGATAACTGACTGCATGAGGGCTTATGTATGTGTGTCTGCACAAAGGAGTAGTTTCTTCAGGAATCAGAGATTTTGTTTCTTTTCTCCTTTAATAGCATAGGGAGTGCCACAACCTTTCAATTTAAGACTTACATTTGTAAAACAATAAAATCTGGTAAAATCCAAAATAATCCTTAACTAGTCATATGTTTTTTAAGATATCACCCTCTGCATATTATGCCACATATCTGCACATTAACATCCTCTATTTTGCATTTTCACTTCATGTATATGCCCATGCTATACTTTTCGTCAATTCATCAGCTTGTATGTGAGAATAAAGGACTTCTCTGAAGACAAAATGATAAATATTCTACTTAAATACAGATGAATGGTTAAAGAATACAGACATATCACTCATTTCTCCCTCTAATTTTTCCAAACCTGAAGAAAAATAGAGATGTATTTTAGGAAATACACAGTTACCAAACTGGCCAATCAAAGTAGTAGGGGTCTGTATAGGATTTGCATCTACACATCACATGGGCACTTTTTTTAGGAGATGCGCATGAAGCTGCCTCCTAGATAAGCCATATGCTACAAGGACTATGGCATAGCTATAGGCATAGACGCAGGCTTGATGAAGAAGTATAAATCAGCCTTAAAGCTCATCAGGTTATCATAGTATGCCAAATTATTCCTAGCAACAGCTGATATAACTTGCTGTGGAAACTGTTGCAAATAATTGCGGAGGGAGACAAAAATTATATTTTTACTACTTACATTTAAAAGGATTGATTTATGTAAAATTGTCTAATGTGATTTATTTATGGAAAATAATGTTAGTTTTTAGCCCTTTACCAAAAACAAAGATGGAATTAACCAAAAACTATAAACAAATCTGAAAAGTAAAACTAAATGAAAAGCAATAAGTTGTGTTGATCATCAAAATTTTCAGCAAGTATTTTCCTAGAAATTCTCTGTGCGGCTGGCTTAGTTAAATGTTTTTCCAAGCACTTCATAATGCTTTATGAAGCAAGTGTGACTTCAAAGAGCTGCAGTAGCTATGCACAGAACTTTCACGCATGCCTACTGCAAGATTGTTGCCGGCGTAGCCATCACTTGGTTGCAAGCACACGATTAAAAAGCAAAAAATGCTGTTTCAACTACAAAGCCTCCCCCCTAAACCTGTGCACCGAAGTGCTTGACAGTGCTATGCAATATTTTTCCCTGTCTCTAACTGCACTTGTTTCTTCCATTTGCGATCATATTAACCCCCAGGGTTTTTCAACTTCTGTATGTGGATAATCAGTGAATTTGAAAAGGTAAATTTAATTTAAAAAGAGTTCCAAAGTCACAAAAGATTGAGAAAAATGGCCAGATTTCCATCCCTCATGTGTTTAAAAAAAATGTTCCAGCTAATCTCCTGCTTTTAAATGTCAGTTACACTGCAATTGAAAATTAGAAAATAAAAAAAAACCAGGTTTTCTTAGTGGTCAATGAACATCGGATAACTGTACACACCGACTGCACCATTGGATTGGACACTACATTAACAAAATACCGATAAATGACCAAGATGATAATATTTATAACCCTGAAATCTGGCTTTGTTGAACTCTAGTGCCTAAGGTAAGCATTGAATTTTCTTACACAATTTGTTGAGCTCAATCCTTTATTTCGATGATTAAAATATAAACCAACTTGGTTTTGGATAAGACAGATTATTCAAGGATTGTTTGATTCTTTGAAATAACTTGACTGCATCATTTTAAACTATAATTTGATTGGTCACTTTATTCTGAGGTTAGCCAATTCTAACTAATAAAAAAATTCCTGAATATGTGTATGTTAAAATTAAAATTACATGGAAGCATTCTGGACTGTCTGAAAATGTTAACGGTCATAACTGAGCAGATTAAGACTTCTATTAAATAAGTAAATGAAAGCACAATGCTAGAGGATAGCAATTAATTTTTTTTATACAGAAAATTTCACAGTGTGCACCCAGTGGCGGTTTTAGTGTTTAGTTCATCACACTAACATATGAAGAGCTGACTGACAGTTTACAATCCCCCCAGATGGCTCCATCAATGATGTCTGTCCATGTACAGTAACATGGCATAAAGAACTGTTTTGTTGTTCTATCTAGGACCTGATTAAAGATGCATGGAATTAAATTTTTTCCCCAGAATCTGATCCACTTTAAAGTAAATGTAATAGATAATAAAACAAACAAACAAACAAATGAAGTGTTGGCATTTTATTTTTAAAATTATTAATAGTAAATAATTAAAACAAACAAATGACTCCTATTTGAAAAATTACAAAAAAAAACAAAAAAAAAAAACACCAGGCAACACTTCGCATTAAACTTCGAGAAAAGTACAGTATAGTAGTAAAGTAAAGTCAGTCAGTCATTAACCCACTATATCCTAACACAGGGTCACGGGGGTCTGCTGGAGCCAATCCCAGCCAGCACAGGGCACAAGGCAGGAACAAATCCCGAGCAGGGCACCAGCCCACCACAGGACACACACACACACACACACACACACACACCAAGCACACACTAGGGACAATTTAGGATCGCCAATGCACCTAACCTGCATGTCTTTGGACTGTGGGAGGAAACCGGAGCACCTGGAAGAAACCCATGCAGACACGGGGATAACATGCAAACCATGCAGGGAGGACCCGGAAGCGAACAGTAAAGTATAGTAGTAAATTATTACTATCATTTAGTAATAAACTGAATAAATTGATGGACAGACTAGGGCTCAAAATCTGCAATACACACTTTATGCTTTAAGGGAAGTGTAAATGTTTAGTAGAGTTTACAGAGATAACAAAATCTTGAATATTTATTTAAGATGGTTAGTGATTTATGAATTTAAGCTGTATGAGATATTCAATACAGTGTCATACATGTCAGGATTCTGGGAGTTTTAGAGGCATTTGTTGACATTTGGTTGGTTTAAGGAATATGTTGTATGTTCTGCTGTCTGCTGTCATTCCACATATGTTTATGAGTGATGGCTCATGTGCTGTTTGTCTAGTGAGAGACTGCTTCTCTAAGTAAACAAAAAAATAAATTAAAAATAAACCCTTTTGATTTGCATTGGGAGTAAAAGTTTTGTTGGTAAAACAGACCTGGACTATGGATTGGGTAGAAAGTCAAGGAAAAATCTAGTTTAGGGATTTTCTTGTTTCTCTAACTTTTATCCTCCTCCTCCTCTGAGCAACACTGGGCCAGATGTTAACTTTTTCCTGTTAAACCAAGTGTGCCTTGCTGAGAAGTAGGTCTTATGTTGTATGAAGCCAAGTGGATCTCACGAACTGATGGCTCTCTTGTCTGGAGAAGCCAACTGTATTTTGCTGAAGACTGGCCTTTTCGTCCTGAGATTCTGAGTGTCTCACCCTGAACAATGGCTGTCTTGTTTAGAAAAGATGACAATGTCTTTCTGAGTATCAAATCTCTGTCCTGTGAAGCTGTTCCTGTGTCTTTGTGAGGAAGCAATTCTACCCTGTTCAGTTAGCCATCTAAGCAAGTGGCAACTATTTATTCTGTTCAGTTGCTTGCTTAGTGTCTTCTGGTCATTCAGCTGGCAAAACCACAGCAGGTTGATCTTCTGTGTTTTCTAGCAGTAAACCATCCCACAAACCAATTTGCAGGGTTTCTGTATCTCTTTAGTATCTGTGAATGCTGGTTGTTTTGTCTTTGTTATGTACCTGTGCCACCTGCAAATTTAATCCCTGTAGCATATGCTATAAGAAAACACCTACTCAATTTAGAGTCACAAAATAATCTAACATGTAGATCCGATGTGAGTGAAAAGTACCACTACAGTATTGCTTGTAATTGTCTTTATGGAAAACACAGAAATTTCTTTGAGCATTTCTACTCATTGTATTTCATTTTACATTTATTGATTGACGATAATCTAAAAACAACTTGCATAAATACTTTGTATAAAAATAAACAAAGAAAAAACAAACTAAATTCCTTATTAAATGTATACACTTATCTTTTCATCAGGTTTTTCATATATGCATTTTTCTATGCCTTTTTGATAATACATAAAATTCTGAATGTCTTTCTAAAAGCATCATATAAATCTATACTGAAACCTGATCTAATATACACACATTTCATAGTGGCAGATTAATGGAATCAATTGGCAGACAAAACTCAGAAGTGCTGGCTTGCTCTTGCTGAGTGGCATTGTGTTCAAGTAGCACTGGCACCAGTGACAAATCAACAAATGCCCCTGCAGCATCTTTTCGCAAAAATAAAACATGAAACAAAATATTTGCTATGTCTGACATTTCTTATTGTAAACTTTCTCTTTTTTATGTTTTTTAAAGTCTCCTTACCTTCTCTTACTGTTGTAAATGGCTGGCAAATTGGTCAAAAAAGATCAAAGCTGTCCAACAGAAGTATGTCTGACAGAGCAATGTATCAAATAAAACAACTGACTATTTTATTAAGGGGAGCCATTTGTATTTTATTTTGGTTGAAGTTATTTTTTCATCAATATTTTGATTGATCCTATATACCTACTGTATAGAATCTTTTTTCAATAGTTAGCGATGATTTATGCTTAGCCATCTTACTATTAAATTATATAGGAAAATAGACAAGATATCTCAAGCCATTTTCACCTCTTTTAAGTGGAGAGAAGTAGAAATCGATATCTTCAGATGGACACAAAATTTACACTTTCACATTTTAAGAATGCTGTCAAAGAAACCTACCAAGGGTGAAATGAAAACAAAATGAATTGGTGGTTGCTGTTAACAAAGAAGGCAGAAGAAACTCTGCCCTCAAAAAATTCAGTGCTTTTGTTAAAGTCTGAGGAAAACCAAACAAACATTATTGATATTTTTCCAGTGCTGCTCAAATAAGCAAAGGTTTCTTAAGTTAAGTGATGTCATCAGCTGTGCTATGTAACTGGAAGACATAGCAAATAATTGACAAGTCTGAATTTATTATTACCCAAAATGCAAGTGAAATACATGAAAGAAAACTAAAAAGGCCAATTTTGAAGCAAAATCAATTCATTTATTAAATTGCAGTGAACTTCTGAAAGGGGCTCACTGCAAGTGAGTTAAAAGGGTTTTTGTATATGGGTGTTTAATTTTGTGCAGTGCTCCTATTCTTGTTCTGGAGTTCTTGTCAAATGGCTGCCAAAATAACACTAAACTTAAACCACTTGCAATATGTGAGTTGGATTCAGTGCGAAAACATTGTAAGTAGTCACACACTGTGATTCTCTTGAGGATTTGCATTCCATCTAACACTTGTTATGAGAAGTTTCGTGATGCAAGTTCGAGAGTGACTGTAAGCAATAACAATGACACTGTATGTAAGTAAGTATGTATGTAAGTAGTACAATGCTTATTCAAGCTGACTCAAAAAACCAGTGCCCAGTCACTCTTTCTGTAGAGTACTCCCTATGTCTTTTTGTGTTTTCCCAGCGCACGCTGCTTTTCCTCCCCCAGCACAAAGACGTGAGGTAATTTTCAAGACTGTAAATTGACTGTGTTTGATTGCCAATGTATAGTCATGGCCGAAATTATCGGCACCCCTGGAATTTTCCCAGAAAATGCACCATTTCTCCCAGAAAATTGTTGCAATTACAAATGTTTTGGTATACACATGTTTATTTCCTTTATGTGCATTGGAACAGCACAAAAAACAGAGAAAAAAAGCCAAATCTGACATCATGTCACACAGAACTCCAAAAATGGGCTGGACAAAATTATTGACACCTTTTCAAAATTGTGGGTAAATCGTTTTATTTCAAGCATATGATGCTCGTTTGAACTCAACTGTGGCAAGAAACAGGTGATGGCAATATAGCAATCAGACCTGAAGCCAGTTAAAATGGAGAAAAGTTGTCTCTGCCTTTCTGTTGTGTGTCTGAGTGTGCCACACTAAGCATGGAGAACAGAAAGAAGAGCTGAGAATTGTCTGAGTACTCGAGAACAAAAATTGTGAAAAAATATCAACAATCTCAAGGCTACAAGTCCATCTCCAGAGATCTTCACGTTCCTTTGTCCACTGTGCGCAACATAATCAAAAAGTTCACAACACATGGCACTGTAGCTCATCTCCCTGGACGTAGATGGAAGAGAAAAATTGATAAAAGACTGCAACGAAGGATAGTCCGAATGGTGGATAAACAGCCCCAAACAACTTCAAAACATATTCAAGCTGTTCTGCAGACTCAGGGTGCAACAGTGTCAGCTCAAACTATCCGTAAGCATCTAAATGAAATGAAACGCTATGGCAGGAGAGCCAGGAGGACGCCACTGCTGACATAGTAACATAAAAAAGCTAGACTGGAGTTTGCCAAGATGCACTAGAGGAAGCCGAAATCCTTTTGGGCGAACGTCTTGTGGACAGATGAGGTCAAGGTAGAGCTTTTTGGTAAAGCTCATCATTCTACTTTTTACCGAAAACGGAATGAGGCCTACGAAGAAAATAACACAGTACCTACAGTCAAACATGGTGGAGGATCTAAGATGTTTTGGGGATGTTTTGCTGCCTCTGGCACTGGATGCCTTGACTGTGTGCAAGGCATCATGAAATCTGAAGATTACCAAAAGATATTGGGGTGCAATGTAGGGTCCAGTGTCAGAAAGCTGGGTCTGCGTCAGAGGTCATGGCCCCAAACATACCTCTAAAAGTACCCAGAAATGGTTGAAGACAAAGCGCTGGACAGTGCTGAAGTGGCCAGCAATGAGTCCAGATCTAAATCCGATTGAACACTTATGGAGAGATCTCAAAATTGCTGTTGGGAGAAGGCACCCTTCAAATCTGACAGACCTTGAGCAGTTTGCAAAAGAAGAGTGGTCGGAAATTCCAGTTGAGAGGTGTAACAAGCTTGTTGATGGTTATAGGAAGCGCTTGATTTCAGTTATTTTTTCCAAAGGGTGTGCAACCAAATATTAAGCTGAGGGTGCCAATAATTTTGTCCAGCCCGGTTTTTGAGTTTTGTGTGAAATTATGTCAGATTTGGCTTTTTTCTCTGTTTTTTGTGGTGTTCCAATGCACATAAAGGAAATAAACATGTGTATACCAAAACATTTGTAATTGTAACAATTTTCTGGGAGAAATGGTACATTTTCTGGGAAAATTCCAGGGGTGCCAATAATTTCGGCCATGACTGAGTGGGTCATGAATATACGTTGCTCCAATGCATTCAGTGCAACCAATGCTATCAGTGAAGGCCAGGGACCAATTTAACTTCAAATTAGATTAGGCAAGTTTAAAAATGTTATTCTTTCTACACACAGCTGAAAATAAAAAATGCTCTTGCAAGTTAATCAATATAATTTAAAATAAATTTGAAAGCACAGTATGACTGGGTGATAGTTCAAAACGTTCTGGCTTAATAAAGACGAGGCATGTACAAGGCTCCAATAGATGGATGAAAACTCACAGTGACAGCTTGTTGGTCTCCCTTAATAAAACTGTGGACTAACATGGCTGACAGGGGGCAATAAGCCCTGCATTTATAAAATGTACTCAGGAAGGGAGCAGAACAAGAATGTTGGGTAAAATTGTAACAGTCTTCTCTTCATCATCACCAACATGTGGTTCAAAACTTGGCAAAGGCCCCTGTCCCTTTAAATGACAATATTAGCTTAGGGATACAGTGTAGTTAATAGGGCAATATGCCCTGGAAACCACAGGTGTGGTTCTGAAGTGAAATTAAAAGACAACCTCCTGCCAGAGTTTAGTTTTTATCTTTAATTAGGAGATGAGTTTGGGAGTTAAGTCAAGCAGATAGGGGAATAGACAGGCCAGAGTTTAAATTGAGAAACTGGAAAAGTGTATAGGGTTGGAGAACCCACCATGATATCTGGAAGTGGGCAGCTGTGTGTCCCAGCCCACCCAGTCTGTAAGAAAACAACTATTTGTAAACATGTCCAATAGTTTGGAAATTATTTCTTTTATAGCTCATTCTACTTGATACCTTTTTTCTCGATTCATTTTCTCCCTCATCTTACACATAATCAAACAATTTGTAAAGTATTTTTATTTATAGCTCAAACAGTACTGGTTGGTGAAATTTAATGTAGCAACATGCCTTCATGTGGATGATTTATCAGTCCCTTGTAACTTGGATGCTGTGCCACATCACACATCCCCAGCACAGATTTGAATGCAGTCCTTCCAGCAGTCTAATACTGTAACTGTGTCCAACCTATGGCAGTTGAAGATTGGCTGCACTGCCCCAGTTAACTGACAGAGATAATAACTGCCAGTCTAATCCCGTCCTCTTTTACTCACGCTTGTTAAGTTGCTTTTGTGTTTGTTTGGTGGAAAAGCTGCAAACATGTGGGTCAGAGTTCAGCCCTTGATGGAAGACAGGCCACGGTAGAAAGTGAGATCTGGATTACAATTTATATAACAGACAATCAGTGTTCCTATAGGAGTACTGCTGCTTCTGTAAAATGGATGGTGCATGGCAAATTGGGGAATTCTGTGAGTCCCATAGACATCCTGTGTCAAATTAATTTATTCACATTTGTCTGGTTCTGTTTCCTGTTTCACTGTAATTTAGGCTCTATCTACACTACAATGTGTTCATTTAAAAATCGAATGTTTAAACAAAAGCAATCTCTGTCCACATAAAATGTTCACATTGTTTATGAAAGTATCTTTGTCCACACTAAAACAACTAAAAAAGGAATATAATATAGATGTTCACTCATACTGGGAAAAATCCTTCAGGAAACAGTAGTGCCACTGGACATATAATTAATTGCAAAAATGTAATGACAGGTAAATTATTTGACTTTTGCATGTGTAAGCAGCATTCAAATTGTACAAAACGCAATGTAGATGTATAAAGGTAAGCAACACAACAAACGCCATGGAGAACAACTCCTGTATGTCTGCTATATTAGAAAATGGTTTTCTTCTGTAATGGTGACCAATAAGGGAATGAGACTTTGTAATGTGCAGCATACAATCAAGGAAGAGGTAAGTAACCGCAATTGCAGTATGCATTATCAACAGTTTACTTTTGTAACATCGAGCTGGCATTTTCAGGTGTATTAGGCTCTGGACAGTTTTTAAGTGATTAAAAATGGTGGGGATTTGTGGATGAAAGGCAAAAACAGGGACTAATGTCTGCATTTTTAAATGGAAATGTAGTGTGGATATAATCTAGTGTGGGAATGTTGTTATTAAACAATATTCTACTTTATTAGGCTAGTGTATTAAAGTAGCTGTCTATGCTGTGAACGTAATAACCTACATTTGTTCAATTGCTTTCTTACAGCCTGTTTTTCTAAGTGCCCACTTCAAACCTTAACTTGTCCTCTAATCAACATGATTGATTACACGTTTTCATGTTAAGGACTGTGCGTTCTGTGGAATTACACTGAAATGTATCCCTTTAATTGGCAGCCAATTAAGAAGTTAGTTTACAGTATACTGAAAATAAAATAGAGGTCTGTAGGGGCCATGTACTTAAATTTGAAAACAGCATGACCAAGCTAAGTAATGCTAAGCAAATAATTAATAATAAAATAAATGTCCTGTCTATTTTTAGTCTTTACAACAGACCTAGACTTCCCAACTCTCCTATTTATCCAAAACCCTTATTGTTCTGTGCAACACCACTACATTTAAAATAATGTGTTTCAAATTTTTCGAATATGTCAAAAAGGGTGTATTTTTACAGATTAAAATAAGGAATTCAACTAATAGGGTGAACCTTTTTTAAAGTACCCTGTTTACCTGACAGCACTTCTAAACCAAGAAAGTATACAGCAGTTTGGCAAGTTGCATAAGAAATGAACAGAGATGTCTGGTTTAGTTAATTGTCTTGTCAGGAAATGTTTACATCCACTCAGTGTATCTCTCCTTGATATATACAGTATATATATTTGTATATCCATCCATCCATTATCCAACCCGAGATATCTTAATTACAGGGTCACGGGGGTCTGCTGGAGCCAATCCCAGCCAACACAGGGCACAAGGCAGGAAACAAACCCCGGGCAGGGTGCCAGCCCACTGCAGGAGATATATATATATATATATATATATATATCTATATATATAGTAATATAGGCGCTATATAACACCCGACCCGGCACAGTCTGACGCAGAGGCAAGTGTAAATATCACACAGGCTTTTATTTTCTCTTCAGCCGTGGGACACGTCTTCCCCATGTCCCACAGGCCCAACACAGTCCCAAAAGCACTTTAAATACAACACACCAACAACTCTCCACCTTGCACCACCACTCCTCCCAGGCAAACTCGTCGTCTTCCTCCCAATTCTGGCCCTTTAGTGGTGGAGGCTGGCCCGTTTTATAGCCCACCTGGAAGTGTTCCTGGTGCTTGACCACCTGGTTCCAACTGCACCTCCAGGTGGGGCTGATGATTTGTTCAGCCGGGTTCTTGAGTCTCGGCAGCACCCCCTAGCGGCCACCCCAGCTCCCAACCAGACTGTGGAGGACTCCATGTCCCATGGAGCCACGCGGGAGACTGGAAAATCAACATCGGCCAGGGAGGCTGCCACCAAGCGTCCCAGGGGAGGTATTGAGCTGTCCATGGTGTCTCCCACATATGCAGCAGGGGTGTCCTGGCCGGGCATGGGACCCGGCTGTCCACCACTATATATATATATATATATATATATATCTATACTAATAAAAGGCAAAGCCCTCACTCACTCACTCACTCACTGACTCATCACTAATTCTCCAACTTCCCGTGTAGGTAGAAGGCTGAAATTTGGCAGGCTCATTCCTTACAGCTTACTTACAAAAGTTAAGCAGGTTTCATTTCGAAATTCTACACGTAACGGTCATAACGGTCGATAACGGTCGACAACGTCCGCCATGTTGAACTTTCTTATTTATGGCCCCATCTTCACGAAATTTGGTAGGCGGCTTCCCTGTGCTAACCGAAACCGATGTACTTACTTATTTCGATGGTATGATGCCACTGTCGGCCGCCATATTGAACTTTCCAACGTCACCAATTTTCCAACTTCCCGTGTAGGTAGAAGAATGACCCCGTCTTTACGAAATTTGGTAGGTGGCTTCCCTGCGCTAACCAAAACCGATGTACGTACTTATTTCGGTGGTATGACGCCACTGTCGGCCGCCATATTGAATTTTCTAAACGTCACAAATTCTCCAACTTCCCGTGTAGGTAGAAGGCTGAAATTTGGCAGGCCCATTCCTTACAGCTTACTTACAAAAGTTAAGCAGGTTTCATTTCGAAATTCTACGCGTAATGGTCATAACGGTCAACGACGTCCGCCATATTGAACTTTCTTATTCATGGCCCCATCTTCATGAAATTTGATAGGCAGCTTCCCTGCGCTAACCGAAACCAATGTGCATACTTATTTCGGTGGTATGACGCCACTGTCAGCCACCATATTGAACTTTCCAACGTCACTAATTCTCCAACTTCCCGTGTAGGTAGAAGGCTGAAATTTGGTACTTATTTCGGTGGTATGATGCCACTGTCGGCCGCCATATTAAACTTTTAACGGAAACCGATGTACGTACTTATTTCGTTGGTATGACACCACTGTTGGCTGCCATATTGAACTTTCCAACGTCACTAATTCTCAAACTTCCCGTGCAGGTAGAAGGCTGAAATTTGGCAGGCTCATTCCTTACAGCGTACCTACAAAAGTTTAGCAGGTTTCATTTAGAAATTCTACGCGTAACGGTCATAACGGTCAACAACGTCCGCCATGTTGAACTTTCTTATTTATGGCCCCATCTTCACGAAATTTGGTAGGTGGCTTCCCTGAGCTAACCGAAACCAATGTACGTACTTATTTCGGTGGTATGACGCCACTGTCAGCCGCCATATTGAACTTTCCAACGTCACTAATTCTCCAACTTCCCGTGTAGGTACAAGGCTGAAATTTGGCAGGCTCATTCCTTACAGCTTACTTACAAAAGTTAAGCAGGTTTCATTTCGAAATTCTACGTGTAATGGTCATAATGGTCAACAACGTCCGCCATGTTGAACTTTCTTATTTATGGCCCGATCTTCTCGAAATTTTATAGGCGGCTTCCCTGCACTAACCGAAACCAATGTACGTACTTATTTCGGTGGTATGATGCCACTGTCGGCCACCATATTGAACTTTTCAACAGTTTTCTTTGTTACTTATGGGCCCATCTTCAAGAAATTTGGTACATGGGTTCCCAACGCTAACTGAATCCTACTTACGTACATATATACGTCCATAGCCTGCAGCTCAGTCACTGTGTGAGGTGGCGTTGGGTCCCCCATCCCAACGCCTCCCACGTTGTTGGCTGCCTGCCTATATAAGACCGTTCGTTGCTCCGGTCTCTACATTCCCTTCCTTGCTTCGCCACGGGATTCACGTCTCCCTACTGATAACTACAGCCTTTTTGTTTAATCCACGGCTTCTCCGCTGTTTTATTGTTTGTTTATTACTATTATAGTTATTGTATAGGTATTTAAGACTTACTTTACATTGCTCAGGTATCCATTTCCTTTATCATTCCAACCCCCATTACCATGTCTATCGAGGTGATCACTATCGATCAAAGAACTGTCACTTACTGAGTGGTTTCCATGCCCGGAGATGCCACCTACCTTTTCCATTCTCTTTGTTACATATTGCACGGCCATATCAGGCTCACTCTTGATATCCGGAGGAACATTCTGTCTTATGTATTGAATGACTGGGACAGGTTCAAGGTGTGGACTGATGACGGTACAGGAAATAATTATACTACACAGGAGCACTATAAGAGTGAAGTGCTTAAGCCCTTCACCTATGGTTCTGCATGTGAGTTGATGGCTGCCGCTGAATTGTTCGGTTGTCGCTTTCAAGTGTACCGAAATGGCCAAATATTTTACACCTTTCGACAACCGCCAATTCCTCTTAAACATCTTAGATTCACAGGTGACGATTTCAGTAGTGGACACTTTGATGTTTATGAATGTTTAAACTCTCAAAAGTTGGATGTGATTTTATTGATGAAACCGGTTTTGTGCTTACAATGCTTGACAGATGCCGAATGTCACTTCAACACAACAAATCCTGCAAATACTATCGTAATTGAAACAAACCATGAAACTCAAACCGATTATGACAGCAGCAATCCAAGCTGTGAGATTTGAGACAAGATTACTGTTCACATGGCCAACTGTAAGTTACATGCTCAAGAGTAAGCTCAGCGCACAGCTTGGTCATGTTACAACTGGAGGGCCGAACTGACAACATGGTATACAAAGAGATCCTTAACAAATAATTATTGGCATATTTTCCCTCAGTTTAAAAAGGTTAAATTTTCTTCTTAATAAAAATTTTAAGGCAGTACTTCGCCGCTGCGAAGCACGGGTATTTTGCTAGTATATATATATACAGTAGAACCTCGGTTCACGACCATAATTCGTTCCAAAACTCTGGTCATAAACCAATTTGGTTGTGATCCGAAGCAATTTCCCCCATAGGATTGTATGTAAATACAATTAATCCGTTCCAGACCATACAAACTGTATGTAAATATATATTTTTAAGCTTTTATGCACAAATATAGTTAATTAAACCATAGAATGCACAGCGTAATAGTAAACTAAATGAATAACACTGAGAAAACCTTGAACAACAGAGAAAACTAACACTACAATAGTTCGCGCTATAGCGCTACCAACCGCTGGCTAAAAGCACTTTTTTTAATGAGTTTTAAGCACAGGGAAAAAATGAACATTTGAAAAAATCCGCAATTTAATAAGCCACCAAGAAAAATAATATTGCAACAATGAACGCTACGAACCAATCGCTGGAAACAGAAGTGAAAACAAAATCAAGCCCAGTGCATTCTTTAACTGCCTTCCTACCTTAATGCGTCCAGCTCTCTCTCGCGCTGCCTGTGTGTCTGCGCGTTGCCTCTGTGTGTTTGTGTGTGTGTGCCTGCGTGCTGCCTCTGTTTAAATTAATTTTTTTCCTCATTAATGTACACACAGCACCCCATATTGACAGACAAAAAAAGAATTTTTGAAATTGTTGCAGATTTACTAAAAAAGAAAAACTGAAATATCTCATGGTCCTAAGTATTCAGACCCTTTGCTCAGTATTTAGTAGAAGCACCCTTTTGAGCTAATACAGCCATGAGTCTTCTTGGGAAAGATGCAACAAGTTTTTCACACCTGGATTTGGGGATCCTCTGCCATTCTTCCTTGCAGATCCTCTCCAGTTATGTCAGGTTGGATGGTAAACGTTGGTGGACAGCCATTTTAAGGGCTCTCCAGAGATGCTCAATTGGGTTTAAGTCAGGGCTCTGGCTGGGCCATTCAAGAACAGTCACAGAGTTGTTGTGAAGCCACTCCTTCGTTATTTTAGCTGTGTGCTTAGGGTCATTGTCTTGTTGGAAGGTAAACCTTCGGCCCAGTCTGAGGTCCTTAGCACTCTGGTGAAGGTTTTTGTCCAGAATATCCCTGTACTTGGCCGCATTCATCTTTCCATCGATTGCAACCAGTCGTCCTGTCCCTGCAGCTGAAAAACACCCCCACAGCATGATGCTGCCACCGCCATGCTTCACTGTGGGGACTATATTGGACAAGTGATGAGCAGTGCCTGGTTGTCTCCACACATACCACTTAGAATTAAGGCCAAAAAGTTCTATCTTGGTCTCATTAGACCAGAGAATCTTCAGGTGTCTTTTAGCAAACTCCATGCGGGCTGTCATGTGTCTTGCACTGAGGAGAGGCTTCCGACAGGCCACTCTGCCATAAAGCCTTGACTGGTGGTGGGCTGCAGTGATGGTTGACTTTCTACAACTTTCTCCCATCTCCTGACTGCATCTCTGGAGCTCAGCCAAAGTGATCTTTGGGTTCTTCTTTACCTCTCTCACCAAGGCTCTTCTCCCCCGGTAGCTCAGCTTGGCCGGATGGCCAGCTCTAGGAAGGGTTCTGGTCGTCCCAAACGTCTTCCATTTAAGGATTATGGAGGCCACTGTGCTCTTGGGAACCTTAAGTGCAGCAGAAATTTTTTTGTAACCGTGGCCAGATCTGTGCCTTGCCACAATTCTGTCTCTGAGCTCTTCAGGCAGTTCCTTTTACCTCATGATTCTCATTTGCTCTGACATGCATTGTGAGCTGTAAGGTCTTATATAGACAGGTGTGTGGCTTTCCTAATCAAGTCCAATCAGTATAATCAAACACAGCTGGACTCAAATGAAGGTGATCTCAAGGATGAACATGTAAACTCCACACAAATATAAATATATGAGTGTCACAGCAAAGGGTCTGAATACTTAGGACCATGTGATATTTCAGTTTTTCTTTTTTAATAAATCTGCAACAATTTCAAAAATTCTTTTTTTTGTCTGTCAATATGGGGTGCTGTGTGTACATTAATAAGGGAAAAAATTAATTTATATGATTTTAGCAAATGGCTGCAATATAACAAAGAGTGAAAAATTGAAGGGGGTCTGAATACTTTCCGTACCCACTGTATGTATATATATATGGAAGAGAAAGTCTGTGATATGGTTTGCATATATGCAGCTGGAGATCCACAAAGGGAGAAAATGAATCAGGTATCATAAAGTAGTTTTTATTCCTGAGCTTTCAGCCCCTGCCAGGGGCCTTTATCAGAGGATAATGGGGAGGGGGTATTGGTTGTAAAGTTTTATTTATTATGAACATGTTCTTCTTAAGTTTGCATATGCTGGGTTTATGTCCAAATGTCTGTTGATAGCGTTTTCACTTGACAGTCAAGATTCAGCCAGCT
>JANRMT010062837.1:61713174-61748245 GCA_026402145.1 Polypterus bichir lapradei
TATATATATATCTCCACCTTAACAAAAGTCTGTATGTCACATACGCGCACACCAGGAAAATATATCCTTTTTAAGATGTATTTGTGCTGACCTTCACAAAATTGGTTCACTTTATTTTATTTTGCCCTTTTTTAAGCAATACAATACATGCGATAGATTAGCAGTACGGCAGTTGAAGATTGGCTGCAAAGCCTTCAATTCTATTTTCTGTTCTGAACCTGTTTTTTTGATTACCATGTTGCAGGGAGCTAAGCCTTATACCACATGCATATATTGGTCAGATTATTAATATGAATTTATCACTTATGAAAATAATATACTTTGAAAACTTCTTATTGTGAATACAGAATAAAAAATATATGAAAATGAAACCATTAAAAATCTTCAGAAATATCTGGAATTTGATCCACCTGAAAGTAGCGCACTTATACATTATGAAACAGATCAGCTTGTTGAATGACTTTAAAACTGGCCCTAGGAGAAATATTCTAGGGGCAGTATAATGTATTTTATTCTGAAAATGTGTCAACATTTTTTACACAACCTCTTGCATCCCTTAGATTCAACAGGAGAGATTAGTGCTAATCCTTTTTTGAATTACTGTATAATATACTGTGTACTTTCTGGCTTTCCTAGTAGATTTCCTACTGACTAAAACTGTATTTTTAAAACATGTTATATTGTGGTATTTCCTTGATTGTTTGCTTCAGGATTTTGGCTTGTATCCACTTAGTTATTTAAACTTTCCTAATTAATTTAGTAAGCAATTGGTAAGATTATAATCATTGTATTATCTAGCTTCCAGCGTGTAGGAATTTTTTTAGTGACCTCTAAAAAATTGATATTAAGGGTTTACATATTAAATCACCAGTTTCTTTGAGGATTCTAAGATAAATGCAGTCTTGCTGAGAAAATTGCTTCATTATTCTTTTGTGCGAGCATATGATCTCACTTTTTAAATGTAGGATGACTGTTAAATTCACACTTAAACATAAAGAAAAATGCAACAGGGAAATACATTTCTGTATTGCACTATAAAAATAACATTTCTGTTGCAACAGGAAAGGAAAAAATGATAAATCATTTTCCATCTTTTGCATTTGGTTTACTGATAGTTATTATTACTTTTTTAATGCATCAAAATATACCAATCAATATGTAATTCACTGGTCTACATAGCCCATTTGGACACCTATTTGTGACGAGTCTGCATGTCCATTCCAATTTGTTAATTGGTAACTCTAAACTTTTTCTGAATGAGTGTGTGCCTTAGTGTGTGCCCTTTGATCTGGCATCCAACTCTGATTTGATTTTCTTCTCTTTGCTTTAGCCTTTACCGATGGGTGTAAAGCAGATTCTCATCAGAGAATGCTCAATATGTAAATGCAGCTTTCTTTATTTTAGTCAGTTTCTTTAAAGTATATTTAGTTGGTTTGTTGATTCTCTTCTTTTAATAGTAATTAATATATGATCAAAAATAAAATTTGATAATGCTTTGGTAGAACAAACAAAATTATTCTTGAGTGGAGATTAAAGGGCTTCTCACACTTACAGTTTATTTGTTTTGTTCCAAATCTGGGGAAGTTTGGTTACTTTATTTCAATTCCCAGTTAGTTTGGTTGCATTTCAGACTGTAAACGTTCAAGAGAACTAAACATATCAATTAACATCCAGTGGGTATGTTGTTGACTTCTTTCATTGGGCAGAAACTTTTCTTCCCCAGGAAAAAAATATCACGGTTGGTATTTAAGCACCACTGCATTTTCCATAATTATTTCCTTGCAGACTACTTGAAAATTACGCACTCCCAAGTTTATGTGCTGAGGGATACGTTTCAAATAACTGAGAGAACAACATAAGACAAGCACTGCTGATGGCATACACTGATGTGCCTCAGTTTTAAGATAGTAGGCTTATCACGTAATGTTAATTTAACCATATGATGTCTGCAGTGGGCTGGCGCCTTGCCTGGGATTTGGTCCTGCCTTGCACCCTGTGTTGGCAGGGATTAGCTCCTGCAGACCCCCATGACCTTGTAGTTAGGATATAGCATGTTGGATAATGGATGGATGGATGGACAATGACTGACTGACCATAAGATGTTGAGATGGTTACTATAAAATGAGTTCAACAAGAACACTTGTTAAGGGAAAATTTTGCACAAATATTAGGAAACTTTTCTTCACACAGATAACCTTAGACACCAGGAATATGTTACCCAGTAATGTGGTAGACAGTAGGACCTTCAAAGCTAGAGTAGATGTTATTTTGGGAGAATTAGATGGATAGGACTGGTGAGTTCTGTTGGACTGAATGGCCTGTTCTCAGCCAGAATGTTCTATTGTTTAAAAAAAAAAAAACACCACGATCAACAGCTGCCCAATTACAGTACATATGCGAGAGAGGCTCTGAGGCTGGATAAGGTGCTGCTCTGATTAAGCGAGTAAGTGTGTGAATCGTTTTATTCAAATTGTGTTAAATTTGTACCTGTGTGCATGTATTTATTTTTACCTTTTTTATTATTTTTAATGCTCAATGTTGATCCTTAAATCCATTCTGCTATGAATTCCCCAATTACTGACAGCAGATGCTCAGCTTGATTACCACAGCACACAAAATGTTGAGCAGAATGTACAGTTATGTAGTTAAATCAGCCCCATGCTGCATCACATTTACACCTCATGAAAACCACTCTGAGGTTAACACTAGTACCACACCAAGACCACCCTTTCCACAGTGTCCCAGTCCAGTTGTTTTGGTTTGCACCAGAGTGTGATTGGCATATTCACATCTACCTAAACAAATCGGACTTTCAGGGAAATCTCATCACAGTTCAAATTAAACTGGTCCAAACAAATGAGGTGTAAAAACATCTTAAAACTATAAAATAAGTCTGCTTAACATGCTCAACCAAAAAGCAATGGGAAGTCGGCTTTCATTTTGAACCCTAAACCCACCAAGGATAGAAAAATGTCTTTTTGATGCTTAAATTGCCTTTTACTCACAGGACTAACATTACTTCAATTTTTGTTTCAAAGAGCCTTTCCTTTTTTTCAAAAGTCAAGCAAAGTGACACATTTTATTGCCTAACTAAAAAGATTACAATACGCAAGCTTTCAAGACAACTCAGGCCCCTTCTTTGAGCAAAATACTTTCAGGAAAAATACTTTCATTAAATAGGGTTACAGCAACACCTTGAGAGTCTCTTTGCTTTGTTCTTACACTTGCTATTGTATTACATTATGCCTTTTGTTGTTCTTCAGAATCTCTTGTATCATTCCCAATAGGACAGGAAGCCGTTCTGATACCAGTTTTTCCAGCTTCACAGCACTATTACGTGACTGTAGTCATCATGTGTTGTGATAAGGTAGACTGATCAACATGCCTCATAAAGTCTAATTTTTGTATTTTAGCAAAAAGAGTTATATGCTCTTCTGAATTGTTGAACATTGTATAGGAATTATTAGTGTCATAAAATGGCACTTATTCTTTTTTATGATCAGACAGGCATTTTACATTTAGTGTGCTGAAAAATTACGTCTAGAAAGCCCCTTTCTCCTCATAATGTATTTATTTATACTGTATGTGTTTTCTGGATGTATGAACATATAGCAGTTAGAGTTGGAAAAGATCTGATCTTGATAAATGCAGAATTTTTATAGGACACAAGTCAAAGTACTGTATATTCATAACAGTGAACACCTGAAAATCCACAGAAAGGTTAACATTTGTATAATAAAAGCCCTGTTTGATCAATCTAGTCTCTGCCTCAAAACAGAGGTGAAGTAAAGAAGTACATGATCTGTTATTTCCAATGGCTCTGCTTTTTTGTTACAGAACTTTAGTGTCCTGTATTCAAGGCTAAACGCCTGAGTAACAAGAGCAGGAAGAAGAGTACATAATAAGAGGGCAGGTGCTGCCCAAATCCAGAGGAGTTTATAAGAAGCTGTTGAGATAAAGGTGCCTTCCCACTAGTGCAAAAAATCGATAACTAAAGTAGGTGAAACAAAAACAGTATAGAAATCATATTAGTTAGATAAGGCTGGAAAATATTAATAAAAAAGAAAAAGTACCATTAAAATGTGTAAAATGATGTAAACGTCCAACTGTTTATCCATCAACTGGCCTGCTTAATCCAACACAGGTAAAATGACACAGCAGATACCATATGCAATGTGAAAAGCCAGTTAGGCCATATTATAAAATCAGTAACCTAAAAGTACAGTAGTGCAATTAAAGGCTAATAACATTAAAATGTAGAACGTTAAACAATAAGGGCGACACTGACTGAATTTAAAGAAAATACAAAAACTGCTGGTATCAAAGCAGGCAATGCAAAAATGAAGAAAACAACCCCTGATTTTGGCTAGCTAGTAAATGAGAAATAAAAAGAAGTTTGAACTGCCTTTGAAACAAAAATCTTCAGAAGACAATTTTGGGAATATATGATAAATAATATATGCAAATTGCACACTCTACATTTTTGAAGACATTCCTGCTGTTAGCAAGGTCTTAAATATTTTACATTGTTGAAATATGTATTGCATTACCACACTGAAACAGTGAATGGCATTTAATTCAAAGGATCAGTTTTCCTGACTGATATTAGCTCATTTAATTAAGTTTAAGTGAGCTAATTTTATACAATAATAAAATAATTTCAAGCATTCCCTTGAATTTATCAATTTACTGTGCAAATACTGCAGATCTGTATCACGCTAGGCTTCTGGATGGAACCACACTATGACTATATGATGCATGTAATTATAAGTACGTTTTAGCCCAAGGAGAAGAAGCATTAAGTTCATAAACAAGTTCATGACTGCACCAAAAATTTTATTGAATTAAATCTTCAGCAAGGGCACTTAGTCATAAAAATACACACAATGAAAATTCTGCATTGTCTGAATGCTGATAAAACACAAATTATAAAATAAGCCTGACACCTTTATATTTTTTTATTGCCTGAAAACATACCACAATGTTGTAGTGGTTCATCTGTGTATATCAATCAAACAATTCATAATATATATCCATCCATGTATTACTTTGATATGATCAATTCATGAGATGCTATGACTTTGGAGTGCAGTGGCATTTAATTGTTATTTAAGCAACAGGTGGGCACAGTAAAAGTACAAAGTAATATGAACTTTGAAAGACCAACTGCTGGATTCAGATACAGAAGGGATAAATCACTACTGAAAAAGCCTCTCAGAAATACACACTTTAGCTGGCCATGCTCTTTATACTGACTATTTCACTGAAGATGCCTTCCTTATGACTTGTCATCTTGCATCTAAAATCTTGAGTCTGAACTACTCAGTGTTACTTAAACCCTGCGGAAGTATAACAACAAAATTGCTATCACAAAATTAAAAAGACAATTAAATAATTCAATGCTAAAAATTAGCATGAATACTGAGGGAGATGCCAGAGAATGAATAGATTTTCATTATCAGTATCAATACTAATGCTCAGAGAATGAAAAACTGAAACAAAACTGTCTTCTCAAACATAATGACAGCATCAGTATTTTTTAGTAACCATAATATTTTCAAATCACTAATGTGCAGCCTTGCAGCACACAGAAACCAGAGCACTGCAACTGAATTGCTCATCTGATCTCTGTTACGTTTGGATTAAACTAAGATTATAAGTACCTCTATGACGTTGGGATTGGCATTGCTGTCGTTGCTCAGATTCAGGCTCCCCAATTCAAACCCTTTATCTGGTTGTCTACTTGGATTTTCTTGTAGGCATTCCAGATCCCCTACCACATCCCCTAAGTCTGTCAGAATTTATATTTGTGTGTGTGTGTGTGAGTGAGAGTAGAACATTGGAGGGACTGGTGCCCCTGTCCAGGGTTGCTTCCTGCCTTGATTCCAGTTCTGACAAGAAAGTCTCCTACACCTTACGACCCTGAACTGAATTAAGCAGGTTTAGAAGATTTGTTATGTAAAATTAGATTGCAGAACAAAAATCTGTACTTCTCAACACCAGACAATTAAAGCTAAACAGCAGCTGTTCTACGGTAGTAAAAATACTGCAGTTAACGCATATCTCAACCATTAAAACAATACATGTCAACAAATTCACACGTTTATCTTTTTAGAAAACCATGTGCTTTTGTTGCAACTGAATGTAAAAATGAATAGATATATTAAAGTTTGGGAAAAATTAGCTTTGAAACAGTTTCTATTTTTACAAAGACTGGAGCATTAAACATGGCACTTTTGAACAGGAATCCATAAAAACATACAGGTGGAAGATATATCCAAGTGCTTTATTAAAATGTTTATATTAAAATATACCTAGTACTTTCAGTCTTTTAAACAAAGATTTCTACAATAACTTTACTCAAAGGTCAGTCTGCATGCTGCTGCTTGTCTACTGCATGATTAAATTGAATATCAGTCTCTTCTGTTAAACTCACAGACACTTATTTATTGTAAATTTATTTCAACAGCTAACAGATATCTTAGATATTCTACATTCACAAACTTATCTGACCAAACTGGTAGCTACAGCAAGTGCATTAAGTCCAACTGCAAGAGCTCCTCTTTTTTCCATTGCTCTGCCACTTTTCTTTATAATGACTGGTTTAAACAAGAATTATGCATATACACCAAAAGCACTGAACATTGTATAAATATTTACTTTCACATTGTCTCATAACAAAATTTTCTGAAATCTGTTTAATCCGACTCATAGCTGCATATACTCAGAACATATTCTGGAAGCACTGGGCACAAGGCAGGAGTTAACCTTGGGGATGGCACCAGCCCCCTAAGAGCCCATACCCAAAGGGCAAGTTTAGATCTGTCAGGAAATGCAATAATGAAGAATTTGTTGTTGGCCATGTTTCTATCAAAGCTACAACAGGAAATAAGCATGAACAGATCACATAACTATTACCTAATGAAGTGAACTTGAGCCGAGCAGTATCCTCTTACAGCCCTATGTTCTTAAACGTAATCAGAATGCATGGTAGCACACTTAAATTTAAGCTACTGTGCTTCATTCCTCCAACAAACTGCATCACGTATACAGTTCTGTATTATAGTATGATTCTGAATGTGTAAATTCAGAATTCTTAGTTACTAAAAATGTACAGCTCCTTCATATATGCAAAATAAACTGAACAAAAAAAGTATTTTCAAAATGACCTCAGCAGTCAACGTACTATACAGGACGATATTTTGCAGCTCTGTTACTGGAAATTTTCTGGATGACAGGCTTTATGAGATCATAGATATCACCGGTTTGAAGAAACCACCATGTTACTGTTTGCATAGCAACACTGTAAAGGTAATTTAAAATTGAGTGTAATGAAAACCTCATTGATAGATTAGTTGGGTTCTCAAGTTAGGAATACTATAAATCATTTATGGACCTGTACAATTTTTAACACAGGAGATGTTAAGCCATTTTTGCACATTTATGTATTCAGTTAATACATTAACTAATGTGACACTGCATGACAGACAAGCATCCTTTAATGGTTCATGAATGCCATTTCATCTATTAGGCACAGGGCAGGAACCTGCTTGGTCAAAGTGTCAAAATATAATTATCCCAATATGAAAGTTAAGCAAACAAGCCTACCTCATACTCCTGTGAAAACTTCAAGTTGTCATTAGCCTTTAAACGTTCAATATGATCAGCAAGTTCCATGATGGGGATTGGTGGATGACTAACCATACCTGCCAAAGGGAAAGAGAAAAATTCTGAAATCTAACATACCCATCTTTAGCCAAGTCACAGAAAAAGGCAGTTATTAGAAAATGCACAATGTGTGTCAAGTAGTAATGGGAAGGTGAAACTCATTAAGCAGAAAGTTTGATTACTCAAAGCAGGACATGCTGAGAGGAGATGAGTTCTGAAGCCAATGAGAAGTCATCAAGCATTTTTCCAAAGCTTACATTCCTGGTGTGAAAGAAAATGTTATTAAGCTATGTAGCAATAGGATTAGCAAGGCAAAGGAAGAGATAAAAGTTAGGCCTGATGTCGACTTCTGCTTTGAGTAATGACAAGTTATGTCATTTCAAACTTCTTCTCCTGCAATGGATGACATGAATTTTGTGTAGATTAGATGATATAAGGTGGGCATTAAAAGAGCCTGAAGAGAAGGAAAGAAGATATATACACCAAAAAACAGGGAGTGACATATGCATAAACAAGGCCAACTAACTTGACGAATGGAGGTTACCAGGGTAACCGAAGACACCTGAACCTGCAAAGGAAATGGTGGTATAAATAAAAAGTTGTTTACTATTAAAAATGGAATGAACAACTCAAAATTAATAGTTACTAATAATAAAAACAAGCCATGAAACGGCACTGAAGATATAAAAATATACTTAAATATCAACACAGCCACTGCATGGAGAGTTTGTGTACAAATTATCTATGCAATCATATATTACTGCAAGACAGGCGTTAACATGCTATAGATTAGTCAATAATGAAATCATCATGCAGTTGCGCATACAATAAAATGAAAAACTAATAATAATAATCATAATAATACTAATAAATAAATAAGCTTTACAGGTTACTAAATCAAAATTAGCAAAAATGTTTTCACTAGTGAAAGATTGTAGATAAAGGGGCTTGAGGGAGGAAAATAATTGAGTAAGATTTACTTTTTTTTCATTATCAAATATAAAACCTTTTTTGTATGATTTTAAACACAAAAAATGAATGTTATTTTTATTCCTTTAAGTAAGACACACGCTTACTGTTTTCCTCATGTATCCCCTTGAAATTTCCTACAATCTACTGTTGGTGTAAACATCTTTGTCTGGTGGATGAACGTGACAGAGAAGAGCTGTGTGCGTAACCTACCAGCTGCAGCGCTTCTCTGACAGCTTAAAGGCAGCTGGGAAGATATTCACACACCCGGCCACTCTGGGGCATAGGAAAAAATGGCAGCAGAAGGATGCTCAACATGGAATTCTGATGCCTAGCGTGCTAATCTTTTTTTTTATGTTGCAGTCACATTTGATTATGTTTGCACCCTCTTTCATTAAGAAGCTGATATTAACAAAAAAATAGTAACTTTTTGTGACATATTAACGCATAATAGGAGGAAGGTTTACAATCCCCTTCATAGATAAACTGGCCACATACCAAATGCAGCATCCTATAGCAAAAACTTGGAAACTATTTTTTTTTTGCAAATAATACAGGAAGAAGTTAAACAATTTAGGTAAATCAGCAGAAGTAAGGCAACTCCACTTGCAAAGGCAAATCTTGTGCTCTTGGAAATGAAGATGGGGTGTTTAATTAAACACCTTTCAAGGCATCCTTCCTAAAATTATTGTTCATTCTTCCCAAATAGGTTTAGACAATCTAAGAACTCAAAATCAAGCACCCTTAAAAAGAACACATGTGCAAGGAGTCATGGCTGTATTTTTCACTTTGAGAAATGATGGTGGTCTGATGTAACAGCTATGCAGTTCTTGAGCAGAAAAACAAGTAAGAGACAAAGATGTTTAGACCTTTTCGAGCAAGTCGTGGGAGTGAACTATTATCATATAAGGACTGAGTGGTAGTTTGGCTAGACAGGGAGGACACAGAGCCAATCAATGATGCGTAGGGGACACAATTATTGGCCAAGGCTGCAAAGAAGGAAAGCCATTTGGAACAGGTAAGTCATAGTTAGTCACAGTTTTATTACTGAAAACAGCATCCTGATTGTTTACAGTTCCCACAAAAACCCTGCATCTATGTTCATAAACACTGTTAATGGCTACTTTAAATAAGGGTTTGTAGCACAATAATTAGTGCATGCATAATACTGAGAGACGACTCATTGTTTATAAAAAGAAAACTTTCACTGTTTTTACATTAGTTAGCTAACACTTTGTGAATGACGAGTTTCAATATGTATACTTTCAGGTAATTTAGCCAGTAACATTTGTTGACCGTAAGCAGACCGTAAGCAGATTAATCTGTTAACCAGTGCTAAATACTGTCAAAAGTGACACAAATAATGTGCTAAGAATAAGCTTACCATACATTTACAGAAAAATATACAATTCACACAGGCATTCTTATAATTAACCTAAAATGTACTCTGTTTTCAGCTTAAGTGATGTGTTATTATAAAGCCACTTAGGGAACACTCAATTTTAGATGAGCATATTTGTAATTTGTTAAATGCCTAAGAAGTATGCTTTTTGCACTTTAATGTCTGGATATTTGAGCCGTGAATGTAAAAATGAATTGCACTAAATCTATTTGCAAAAAAAGCAACATTCAAACAAATAATTTATTTTGAATAATGCCATACACATTGACCTGTAATTTAATTTAATGATTTGCACTCAGTCTTAGCACATTGTTTTTTGAGCACACAGAAATAAGCACTAGCCATGTAAAAACAAAACAACATGCATATTTAATAAATGTACATTGCATGTTTTTCTCTGATAATCAAAATCTCTTTATATATATCAAACAAACATAAGTTACCATTTTTATAAAATATGCATAATATTTAACCTCCTCCAGTAATACTGCTTGATGTGATGATGATGGTGACATCTCATCTGAGATTCCCTCTTACTAAAGAAGTGTGAACAGGGTTTGCAAATAGCACTACCATTGAGTTTGCATACAAAAAAGTAGGTTTGAGATCAACCAGCCTGTCTCCCATCAGATCCCATTAGATACTGGGGTTAGGAGTGATGGCATTTGTAAAGAAAAAGGCTAGGAGCAAACTGCTAAAGGCTTTTGGTCCTAATTCAACTAACTGCTAGGGACATTATAAACTAGAACAACAAAATTAGTTAAAGAAGGACTTACAACCTGCCATTCACCCACTTATTGTTTCCATACACAGGAAGCAGTGGGACAAGTGGTACAGCAAGGCCTCTCCTTTTGATGTACACGTAAGTGTCTGCATCAAAACCTACAAAAGTATGTCTACAAGTACTGAGATCTTATTAGCAATATCATGGGACCTATATCTTCAATGCTGTTGTTTTATTTTTGCATGTAGTGTTGTAGTAAGATAAAAATGACTGTGTGACTAATGCCTAACTTGTCTGAATACAAACTCACCTATTGATTCATCAGTCTAAACACACACAAATACTACTGCTATATAAAGTACTAGGGAAATGCTACTTAGTATTTAAAACTTATACTGTGTATACAAATTATTAGGACAAGTAAATAAAACGTTTTTTGACTTTAACAGCATACTTTAAGTGTATGTAGTATTATATTTTAAATTGAACACTATACAAATACAGCATTCCATCCTGCTTGTTCTTGTATTTCAGTTTACTTTACTCACTGATAACAATATTTAAGAAAGAAAAAAAACACATACATAAAAGCTGAAGAATATCTAAAATACAATGTTAAAGGCCTTCAAGTGAGCATTTTAGCTATGCAATCAGACTCTTTACCAGACCGTTGCCTGAGTGCTCCCTCTTTTCGGAGTTGGTACATTGGCATGGGGTATGAATGATGGTGTGATGTTGGTTTATGGGACAGCAGACAGGATGTTGGTCCTCCTTTAACTTGTTTGTAGGGAAAGTTCAATACAATTACACAAAGGCAAACCAGATTCAAGAAAAAAAAACATTCTCAGTGGCAAAAATTGGACCAGCCAATATCCCGATCCTTACTTGTCCTCAGCTAAAATTCTAAATACAGAATCCTGTTTTCCCTAACTTGCCACATTAATTGCATTTTGGTGCATTTTATTAAAATGGGAAAATTGGGCAAGGCAAGTACGCTAATAGCTAGTAGCTGGCCTTGCCAAAACAAGATGTCAGATGTAAACCTTTTAAGGTAAGATATTAAAAGCTGAACACATTTTGTAAGAAGGATTATTGAGCTTTGTCCAAAAGCATGCTAAAATCATAGAAAAGACCCTGTATATTTCAGATCATCTGCAACCTTAAAACATGTAATTTCAATTCCCTTCAGGTTCAATCATGTTATGAAAGATAAATATTATGACTAAAAATAAAAAAGTGCAAATATTCAAATATTTGAAAATTGAATGATGAATAACCAACCTGGTGTCTGAAAGTTGAGACGTCTGAGCTCCACAGGGTCAGTTGGGTGATGAGATGGGATTTCTTTGCTATTAGGAATGCTGCTCTTTCTGGAATCAGACTCTGCTCTTTTTCTAAACACAGATAACAACAAATATTAAAAGTGAACAATACATATATTCTACTTACATTAAGTGGGTTTGAGAAAGTTATATTATATTTAAATTCCCTAAAAACAGCAACTACTCATTCATTAAGTCCCCAATCCATAATACTACCTTAAGATTTTAAAACTGTTCAACCAAGTCTGCTTATTTCTATTAAAAGGACTGAATGGTGTTGAAAACTAATTTAAATCTAACAGACACAAAAAGGCACCCTCACCAGAAAGGGAATATGAAAAATACTGGAACTTGCTTTGACAAATTATTATTATTATTAAACTATGGGACAAGATCAATTGGAAAAAAATATGGCTAGACTTGTCAAAGTAAAAATGTTTGGCAAAGTTTATTAATAAAAAGGAACAACTAAAATTGTATCAGATTGGTGGCACATCTCAAGTAAACTTTGTGTCAAGAATGTGAAACAGAAGTGAAATATCTAATAATAGTTTTTTGAACAACTGATTAATTCGTATTCACTACATTTTGTTTTTTTTTCAAAATTCAGATAACACTTGCTAAAAGCCATTTCAAAGGAGCTGAAGGTACAAAATTCAACCAGCAGAAATATACTACCTGGCTATCTAGTAAACAAGACAAACGTGCTTGATTGCACTCAGGGAGTTCCATGGATAGCAATAACTGGATGAGGATCTATTACAACATCCAACATTTTTTTCTTTGGATGCAAAGTCATAACATGTGACTAAGAAACAATGGCAATTAGTTGCATCTCTCAGATGTTGGGGCTGATCCAGTATATAGATATGCTAGATAGTTTGAGCTTAGATTCATTAATGAAATGCATTATTCAAAACTGTATTAATCCATAGCTACCACTAACTGAGAAACTACTTCTCTCTATATATATATAAAAAAAAAATCCTGGAATGTAAAAGCCAGGCGACGAGACGTGATCTTCTCGGAAGTTCTCGAAAGACATTTTCAAGACCCGAGAGACAACAAAGACGGGCCATGGAGCATCTCGCAGGGACCGTAAACATGAGACTTGGTGCCAAGAGATTGTCCCAGGGCAGTCTCGCGGAGACGTGGAACATAAGAGTCTTGCAAGACATGCCCTACTTATCAATTAAAAGCTCGGACAGCCCAACAAAACATTCAGTCATGTAAAGTCACGTGGCACACACAGAGCTTGTGCTCTCAGAAAATAAGAAAGAGCTGTGCGGAGAAAAGAGATACGTATGCAGAGAAAGGTACAGAATATGAAAGCAGTTACAGTCGAAAGTATTTTAGCATCCCAGCCAAGATGAAGCCTTTTTTGTTTCAAGTGACTGTTATGTCCGTTCGAGGGAGGGCAGAGTACACCACGGCAGACTGATAGGGTGCTGATTGATGCGGTAAAGGGGAGGCGAGACCCGTGGAGAGGTTGGAGAGGGTACTAGTAAGTTGTGTTTGGGGTTATGCAGTCAGCGATTGTTAAAGTAGAACTTTTCTAACACTTTAGCACATCAGTTGCTACAGTATCAAAAAAAAAGATAGCACAGATCACATTGACGCAGACAAAAAGAAATTAGTTTAAGTCAGAGAATTTCAAAAACGGGGTTTAACTCACATGCATTTATTGGTTACTTTGCAAAAACAATTATTAACTGCTGATGATGTAGATTGTTTTGGCTGTGCTGAAATTCCAAACAGAGAAACATTTCCTACATTATGGTACAAAAGTCATTAAACACAAGTCTCATAGACCTCATTTAAAAGATTCAGCATATTGGGTCACGAAAGATTCCAAATATTGTTTTTACAGAAGTTCTGAAATGAAAGTGAAACTAATGAAATAGCAACAATTCAAAGAAAAAAAAATCTTACAAGTGTGCATCCGGAAAACCAAACACAGGGGTTGGCGAGCGAAGCGAGCAGGGGGCGAAGCCCCCTAGTTTTAAAAGAAATAATTTTAATTGAAGAAATGCACACAAAGTAAGCATATTTACACAGAACACAACTTTGCTTTAAAAATGCTTTATACATTTGAGAAATATGAATGTTACAAATATCCCCTCTCATTCATCTACACATCCAAGACAGGGATGCCAGGAGCAATTAAATGCAGAAAACCATGACATTCCATTGGAATAACACAAACACACACAAGAGCCTCTACTCAGACTGTCACCAGTTAATACCTAATATTTGAAACTGTCAACTATAGGAGGAAAGTGGAATTCCTGTTGGAAACTAGACATCCATTGAGAGAACATGCAAACTCTGTATAGAGGAGTCAAATTGTGGTGACACTGCAGTGCTACTGAGTCATCGTATGCATTTTTCTTTATTAATTATGGAAATGATTAATTTGATCATATGTAAGAAAAAGTAGACAAATGTAAAGTGTGCAGTTTTTGCAGTTCTAGAATAACAGAACCTTACTGGATACAAAACTAAAAAGATTGTTATAGAGGATTAAGGTTAGCCAGGTCACTGAAACTGAACATCTGCCATTATCCATTTGACACAAAAAAATGAACCTACACTGGGGAACGTGAACAATAAATTTTTAAATTTTTGCATTAATTCAGAAAAATAGATTTTTTATTATTATTATTAAATCATTCACAGGCACTGGAAACATTATTTTATTCAAACTGGAAATGCTGCCGTTGCCCTCTGTTAGCAGCATCAAAAGGTGATGTGCTGTCACGTAAATAATGTTAGTTTTAGCTGCCACTAGAAGATAAACTACAAATGTAGAAACATTAAAATGATGCAGACTACTACTTTTTAAACATGCAAAGTTCCCTAATTCTACCACTTTGCAACAACAAAAACACAAAACCAATTAAAAGTGAAAATCTCATTTAAATTAATGAAGACTTAAATTGGTTCATTGGTGCATGCTGTGCTATCTTCACAAAATGGGCTGACATCTTGGTATTTGCAAATAGATTAAATTTCTTTGGGCTGTCTTCACAAAGTAGACTGCTATACTCTTCTTTCAGATAAAACACCAAAGTCTTACTTCATAATGTGCTGCTTCAAAAAAGTTTCATAAGTATCAGGTACTGTGAAAGTAATGAGGGTCTTATTTGAAGTATGCTTGCCTTCTCTATTTCATTTTGCCTTACTCTTCCAAACCCCTGCCCAGTTCTTTAATGTACCAAAACACTTTAAGAGCTTTTTTTTTTGGAAGCCATTAGCACATTATTTGCGTTGCAAAATGTTTCCTTTTTAGGTGTCACTTTACTTCTTAAAGAGAAAGCATCATCATAAATTGTTGTTCAGGGACATGGTGCTTTAAGGGAAGATGGTGCATAGTAAAACATTAGAAACTTAGAACAATTGACATAGTCAATCTCTATCCATAAGGTTACGTACTTCTACCATTTCACCTCTTAATCACCGCTTATTTAGAGTGAAAGTGTTCAGCTCCTTCAATCCTTTCTCATAGCTCATGCCTCATGGCCCTAGAATCAGTCTAGCTGCACTTCTCTGGACGTCTTCCAGCAATGAAAATTCTTTTTTGTAATATGGATACTGAAACTGCACACATAACTCCACATAAGGCCTCACTAGTGTAGGGTATAACATAAGTAACCCCCCATTTTTTATTCCTACACACAGGGCTGTGTAACCTAAAGTCCCATTACCTTCTCAATTGCTTTGTTAGATTGTTTCATTTCTGGAAATGTAAATATGTCAGCCGAAAGGTCTGGCAAAACCAGGCTTTTTGAATAGTAGCAGGTGTACACTATTTTTATGGAGCAATTAAAAACTGCAGATTAAACAAGGCCTAATAACTCCCAAGCCATATTAAAAATAGGAAAAAATCCTATATAAAAATTGTGATTTGTATTCAAAGTGAAAAAAAGAAAAAAGGGTTGGGCAAACATTAGAAATAACCCTTTATGTAGGGGTTATAAACTATTCAGCTTTTCTTTATAGGTTTATAGGGTCATTACTGTCACAAATACAAATATGTGCTAATAAACATGCAGCTTCAATTCAAATATGTCATTTTGTTAAAGAGCAACAAATATAACTGAAGAGTATATGTTACTTTTAATAGCTTTTATTATTAAATACGCCAGATTTGAAATAAATATCTTCAATGGACAAATCAAACTCTTCATTTCAAAAGTATGTTTATACTAGCAGCACCAAAGCTAAACAGACTTGAAAGAGGCCATCTGCTACAACGTATATTTCCTCAAACTGTTTAGAGATTGTGGTAACAAGGCCATTTTTTTGTGCTAAGTATTGATTCCATTTGACCTGATAAGAGCTCCTAATTAACTTAAGAAAATATATTCTGTTGTACGCCAACTGATGTGCTTATAATAAAAGAAAACACAATTAGTTGTGTTTCTAGTATTATATTCTTCATAAAAGGCAAGGGGAACAAAAGTTTGTGTGTAATGACTAATGGAAAGGCAAGTGACATACTGTACAAACAGAACATTTACTGTTATGTGACAGCATGATTAAATTTGGGTCAGACCTTCTTCTGCAAACTGCACTTTAGCAAAATACTATCTGTCATAAAGGCAATTTTATATGACATAAACCTACCACCATCTTGTTCTGAATGTAAAGCTGTTTCACATTTTAAGACAACAATCACAGTAAAGTGTTTCCAGAACTTCAACAAGTCGCTTAAAAGCTCATATGAATGCCAAATGCCACTATCTCCTTTTTTTTGGAAAAAGTGCAATGCGAGCATGTATAGAAAGTGATGCCTTATAAATGGCACAGAAAGGAAAATGTGCACATGCAAAGTATTCAACAATGCACACAGAGACACTGACGTGCCGTATAAAAACTGACTGCACAAACCTTGAAGCAGAATGAATCTGTACTCCCATTGGAATTAATTAAAGCATCCCATACTTGCATGCATCACGCTCATATTTAGATATACAGTACTGTATAACACCATATACAGTATATATTTGTTTTAATTATAGGCCATTTATTTTTTAGGGGTTGATACAGTTTTATGTACATTTACTAATGCAATGTAGTAGTTTTAACTTCAAATGAAATTACTTTATTTTGTTCTTTTCATACCAATAATGATTTGTTGTAGTAATGGCTACAGCATGTTTTCTCTAATAGCAGATTTTATGAGGTTTAATAATATTAAAAATCCAAATCTATCAATGCAACTGAAATTCAAAAATAAAAGCATTTCTTTTGACAATTTTAAATTTAATAAACTTTCTCATGAGTGGTGCAGTGGAATATTTTGATAGAGCTGGTGCATTTAGGATTAAAATTCCTGGGTTCAACTGTGCTTGCTATGTGTAAGATGCAGCAGTTTTATTGTTTTTTCCCAGTATGCCTATGACTGCAATTCTAAATTGGTGTGAGTGTAGGCACACATAGGCTCTGAGATGGTCTTTCACTCTGTCTCAGGATCGTTCCTGCCTTTCATTTGGCGCAATTGGGACAGGCACTACTCCTATGTCCCTGAACTGGATTTAAGTGGGTGTAAAAATGTATTTGTGTGCTAAACCTTCTCTTTATTTTCTACCATCACACCTGCATTGACTTTAAATAAATAATTTTTAAACATTTATTTATTTCACTACACTCTGTGATGTGTGACACTTTTATTAGCTGCGCAGAGGGCTCTTCTAGAAATAAATAAAAGACTGGGTACTTCTTTCTACATGTCTCCAAAGCCTATTTCCACTGCTTGGCAGCTTCATCCATTGGGCCAGCAGCCGAATAATGAATGACAAGAAGGCTCTCTTCTCCACACTTGGTCTTCGTTTGCAGAATGGTTAGCCATTAGAGTGGTTTTCAGGATAAAAATAAATCCCTCTATTTACAACTCTAGGTTTTGATATTTTTTTCTTTTTTGGTGAAAATTTAAAAACTATGGATAGCCAATCCTTAGTCACTGATAGAAGCAAAGCACTTATAAGCATATGCATATAGCATAAAATAAAAAATCTAGATATCCAATACACTGTTTATTTATGGGTATCAAGGAATGCAGCTCATAAGTCCCATGTATAATCTCATGTAATGGACAAGGAGGTTTTTAGGTCCAGTCCATTACAAGACTTTTAACAACAATGTTTTCATTTCACTACTCAAGAAGGGACTAATATAAACACCAAATGAAATTCTCAATAGAAACCAGTTGCTTTGTCTTTGTAATTCTTGGTAGCTTGTTAAGTTGCCTTTTTTACTTCTTGATGGACAATTTTAGGACTGAGTTTGGTGAAATAATTTGCATTATTTTTAAAAATGTATTCAAAGTATTAAAAATGAATTTAAAATAAAGTATGCTAAGTGTTGATCATAAATATTTAGTTTAAAAAGTAATTGGTCAGGAAATATGGGAGAATCAGATGACAAATGACTATAAATCTTTAGTAACAAGATTTACAGATAATTTATCAGTACATTATCTCAATTAAAAAAGGGCAACATTTTTAATTCCGAAGTGGGTATTACTATGCTATTTACCTAATGAGTACTTTGCAAAATGCACATATTAAAACTAGAATACTGTATAAATAGAAAATTAAACACATGGTCTAAATGGGATAATATTGTGGCCTAATTTTGACAGAAGTGCTGCCATTTATAAAACGTTTACACTTTTCCTCAACCGATTCACAAAACTTTCTTCTGGACACTACTTTTCTTTCCAAGTTCTAAGAGATGATGGTAAAACTAAATCTATGGAGTCTGACTAATATTTTTGTGAATTTCCCATGTAATGGACTCAAGCCCTGTTTTTGTCTGGTATTTAGTGTTGCTAGGATGGGACCCTAGCAATTAGTGATCATGATCATGTACTAGAGAGTTAATACACAAAAAAAGATTACTAAATAAAATCATGGATATCCAATATAAAATGAAAATTAAATAAAGGCATAAGTTTCCAGTCACAGAAAGCTAGAGGTTCCTTTTTAACTTTTACCATAAAATCTATTTGCTGCTTAAAGAAAAGAGTGCCAAAGACTTACAACTTTGTCTGATTGCTCTTGCTTTTCAAAGGAACATGGAAGCATGACAGGTGCTATTATTAGCTTACTTTCTACATAAATGCTACATATTTATTACTGTGGCAGAAACCAATTAGCCAAAACTGTTAAGCATGCGAGCAGCAAGATGGTGCAGTGGTTACTGCTGTTGCTTAATGGATGAAGCTTCCTGATATCAAATCTCACAGCCTGTTTTGTCCATGTAGACTTTTCACATTCTCCTTGTATCTGCTTTGGTTTTCGTCTAGGTGTTCAGGTCTTTCTTGTGTCTCCCCACAGATGTGCTAGTTAGGTTAAGTGGTCCACCTGAGACAGACTGCTGCAGGGATATTTCCTGCTAGCTGGCATAAATATAAAGATTTACTATCATTATTATTATAGGGACTGGGCATGTTTGAGAATGTTATTTTAAGTAGTCATTAACTTGTTGTAAAAGCAACACATCTCTAAAAAGGGTATCAGTTCATCTGAAAGACCATCTGCACAAACACCCACACTCAACACTGTGTCATGTTTCAGCCAGCATTTTCCCCCGGCTGGTGTTCACAGTTGTGTTTCTTGTGTTTTGTTTAATTTTATATCATTTATTTTTGTTAATGTTTCTTTTGTTTGTATGTATATTTTACTCTGTGTGTTGGGAAAGGGGTGTGGCTTAGGTAATATCTCTTGTGTTTTTTGAGTGGTTCCCCCAAGGGGCAGGGCCACCTGCCAATCACTGCTAGGAATGGCCCTCCACTCTATTTAAGGGAGGTCCTCCCATAGTTCCTGGCGGTTCATTGAATATGCTTGGGAGTGGAGTGTTTTCTTGTGTTTCTATGCTTTTGCTTTATGATTTTTCTGGATTTTGAAATCTTGCTTCTGGGCTTCATATTGGAACTGTGTTTACGAATTTTTTTGAACATCAGCTGTTTCACCTTTAAACCCTATTTTGGGGCTTGCATGCCATCTCCGCATTGCCTCTTCAGGAATCTCCTTTGTGCTCTTTGGGACTTGCAGAGCTTTTGCTAAAATAAACCATTTATATTTATAAAGAACTATCTTGGCCCTTTGGGCATCTAGTCAGGGTATTTGACAGTGTTTTCTCTGAGTGCTTTGGCTCCTGTGCTTTCGGGACTCCCCGGATCATGACACACTGGGCTAATCTGGACTTGTAAATTAAACCAACATACACTTCTTAAGAATGTGAGAGGAAAACCTGTGCAGACACAAGCAGAATATTCACATACCAAATTCAAAAACAACTGGCCTATACATTCAAACCAAGGGCACTGGAGCCATCAGGAAGTAGCGTTAACTACTGTGTCACAGTGCTGCTAGTAAAATACAATATATGAGTTAAAACAGATGTTCATCTTTGCAATAGGTGCAGTATTTTAAAAAAATATTTATATTCTCATCCCTGTATTTTCATTAAAGAAAGCATCAGGGATTACCAAAAGATATACATGCCTTCAAGATAATTACAAGTAATACCTGTTAAATTAAAATTAGGCAAAATTGGTGAGTTGCTGCATGCAGCATATGTACTGCATTGCCCATATACATTTTTTCACATGAAATCTTCAGTTAACAAGTTTAATACCTTCCTCTGCCTATCCATTTAAGTGCAGTGATATCATTACACTTACATAATTCCTAGAACAGCTACTCAGTCTTAAACTTGATTATAGTTTTAGCTGCCTGTTTTGTTCCCATTACTGAACTGGTTTGTTACAAAAGTACATTTTTTATCATTTTCCATTATGTTGTGAATGTATGTTTAATATCATGGTACCATAAACATTATGCTTTTGATTAATAGAGAACATGTGAAATACAGCTATAAAACTGGGATATTTTTCTCTTTTCAAGGCAGTGGGAATCCATACTGTCAAGAAGCATGCACTGTGTTCCATTTTTCATACCTGTCTGGTTTGCTGCTCCATTTAGTTGCAAGCAAAAAAGAAAACAAGGCAACTGTTAGCTGGCCAAAGCCAAAGGACAGTAACCATGACAACATGTTATTCATAGCAATTTTACTGGAGACATAAACCTTTACAGCAGAATTAAAAAAATAAGAGCTCATCAAAACAAATAATGCCCTCTAATGATGCTGTAATAGAGGGTACAAGGTGATATTAAAATGACAATACATGGTGCATCCCAATTGAGGCAATCTTCCATAGGTCTGGTATTTTCTACTCCTTAACTCATATGAAAAAGAAATCATACCAGTAATTTTGCCTGAGGAAGCATTTCAACAAAGTATCATTTTAATACCAAGTGAGAATTGCATAGAATTTCTACAAACATTACATTTATTATTTAAAATGACTTTATGCATGAAATGTTTTTTATAGCAAAGATAATACAATCATGCAGCATGAAAAACAACCAGAATAAACAAAATATATATATATAAATATATAATTTTAAATTTACTTTCAGCTTATCAAAAAACAACTATTATTTCTAATCAGTGAAAAAAGTACAGCTGTAATTTTCAAATGGATGTTTAGTAAATTTAAACTTTCCAAATTCTTTTCTCTGCTGTGATTATTAACTTATATTACATGGAACAAGACAATATTTCTTGACAAAATGGGCTACTCTCCATCTTTGATTGCAGTTAAATTCTGAATTACTTACAGCAGAGCTGTTTAAAATGGAGTTGGTCCAGCTTGACTATTCAAACTACAGTAGTGGGTCCCTATAATGTCTAATGTGTTTTTGAACTTAACATGAGATTATCTGGTTTAAAAGTACATACATACCATGCAGGTTTTAAAGACATGTCATGTTCTGTTTAAGAATGTTCATCAAACATACTGTATGTGGCAATGACTACTTTTGGTCTCTTTGCTTCTCTTATACTATACTCAAATATATTTATCTACAGTCTTCAAGAAGCCCCTGACTTTTTAACTATGCATTTGTATTGATATGAAACAAATAGTATTTTAAAAGTGGTGGAATCACTAATGAGCAAAAATGAACTTTGACAGCAGCAGACTGTAAAGCACTCTAGCAACAATAATGCTTTACCTTTTATACAAGAGAATGGCAATGACAATGCAAATGATGAAGACTACTGCAAGCACTGGTCCAACCACCCAAATCAGGCCTTCTTCTTCATCGATGATGGGCTGAGGATCAATATCAGCAGAAACCACGGGATCTGAATATGGGCTGGTAGCATACATTGTCTGAAGAGAAGCAAAACATTACAATCCACTAAAGCAATGGTAACTTAACAATTTGATAATATTATTCTGTGTATTGCTAAGGGTATATTTTAGATTTAAGGCAAAGTAAATGAAATTTAGTAGGCTACCACATAAAAACAATACTTCTTACATAAGTACAAATAGTACAAAAATGTATAGATCTTATCTAATGAAGAGTTTATTATGAATTTAATGATGACCAAGTTAACACAAAGTTATTTTTATACACAGTACACATTCAGTTTATAAGAAAAAAATATAGTACTAGTGGTAGCAAGCTGGGAAACCTAAAAGGGATTAAGTATTTTGGGTATTTGTTGTACATGATCTTTTACTTTATGAAAAAATGTAGCATTTCAAAATAAAACTGCTTCAAGTAGGAAGCAATTGAGTGTTGGAATTATTGGTTTGGCAAGTTGTGTGGAATAGAACTTGAACTGCAATTTATTCATATCACTTCATAATACTTTAACTTTACACAAACATTGATAATTTCTATTAAAATTTTCAGAGTACAAGCATATTCATCAACATCTAATTCTATAAACTGTGTTCCTCTTTGGTGTAAGATTCTTGCCTCTGCAGAAAATCTCATCAAGCTGACTGAAGCATTTCTTTGATATTCTACAGATGGTTTCCATCACTATGCTTTGCCTCACTTGCCCTATTACAGTGGTATTTCTGCTGAGGCCAAGCTGCT
Source organism: Polypterus bichir lapradei (assembly GCA_026402145.1). NCBI lineage: Eukaryota > Metazoa > Chordata > Cladistia > Polypteriformes > Polypteridae > Polypterus > Polypterus bichir. The sequence continues at coordinate 61,736,230 of JANRMT010062837.1, forward strand.
CAGGCAATAGCCTCTGTGTATGTCAGTTCTGTACTTTTTCTCAAGCAATTTTTAGTGACTCTAATTTCCATATTTTAAAATATTATTACAGTATATTTCAAGATGTAATATGCTTTAGAAATACATTTTACATTTTTAGTAAAGTATTTGATGCTTTATTGTCATATGGCATTTTTACTTATTTACATCCCATTTTTATGTTTCTTGTGTATTCAAAAAATATTTGTATTAATTTCACGCCCTACTGGACTAAAAATCAGACAATAGCAACATGAACGGCAAATGTAGACAAAATTCGTTGCCTGTTGTCTGAAGAGAAAATATGATGAACTTCACGTATGAATCACTAAAAGAAGAAATATAAGGATATAACTTGAACCGAATGGGAATGTGCGAAGTTATACCGAAGAAAAATGGTGTCTACTGCTATTAAGGATTGTTTAGTGCCGACAAAGGGAAAAGCAACAAAGGCATAGAAGCTGTGCAAGAATCAGCCCTGAACAGGTCCTGAATTCTAAAATACAATTCACAATACAAACACACATTTTAAATAAACTGATATGAAATAAATTGTTGTGAATAAATTCACTCTTATTTGAAAAATTTATGAATAAAAAATATTGTTACTGTAATGTTTTTCCTTATTGCTTCTGTTATGCCAATGTTTCAATATTAGCATTTATTAAAACAGGCTTAATGTTACAATGCTAAGTCTGCCCATTTTGATCATGTCGTGCATTTATGAAGCTCTGTTCACCATATATGGCTTAAATCCCTCTTTGTTTGTACATCTTTTTGCCTTTCTTTACCAGCCATGCCAGTCATTGACACTGGAGTATGTGATGCACAGACGTAAGCTGCCCAGCTTACCATCTTATGCTGGCCACTTGCCTTTGTTTTTTAAGCAACTCTTACCTGCTTATGGATGCTGGTCAACATCACGTCCGGGAAGGGGCATGGACGTTGTGTATTTATCTATATATATATATACCGTGTTTCCCCAAAAATAGGACCTACTCCGAAAATAAGCCCTAGCATGATTTTCAGGCAGCTCTGTAATATAAGCCCTACCCCAAAAATAAGCCCTAGTCAAGATCTAGGGCTGAAAAGTAAGGTGCCTAAGGCCAGGTTTATACTTCACGCGATGCGATGCGTGAGCCCGAAACATCCATTAAATTCCGAGGACACCTTGCCACAAGATCTCTGAAAAGGATGTTTCATGTTTACATCCATCAATTGGGGGATGCGCCCATTCCAGCAGCATCGGCGCAAGACAGAAACAAAATCTTTGGACCGGGCATCAGCTCATCGCAAGGTGAACACAAGCGCACACACATACACTAGCGTCATTGTAGCTTCACCAAATCCCCAAACCTTTATATATTTGAATGGAAAACTGAGCCCACTGTGGAAACCCACCAGGAAAAACATGCAAACTCCAGGCAGGGAGCACAAGTAGGGACGTGACTCCCTACTGCGAGACAGCAGCGCTACCACTCTTCCACCGTGCCACCCCATATGAGTAACTATTAGCAGTATTCTTTATTTAAACAAAGTTAACGACTTATCTATAAAATGTAACATACATATTTTAATGCATTTCATCATGAAAGTGATATTAAGTATAAATCTAAGAATTGTAAATGTGCACAGAGCTGGAATATTATAAATTTAATGTGCTCTGTGTGGCGATGCAGCTTGCCGTTGCTGTCAACAACTGGGTTGGTTTTGAGATGACATTTATGACGGTCTACTTTAATGATAAAGTAAACTACAAGGTTAAAGTCATTTCGAGATTAAAGCCGAAATTTCCACTTTAATCACAAAATAAACATTTTCATTATGTCCTTATTTATTTTTTTCTCTGTGGCTCAAATACGCCAGCAATATATTCTGATGGTATTGTAAAGGTGCAAAAAAAAAAAAAAAAAGACGGCACAGAAGATGGTGTGTGAGGCTTTTAAAACGTATCATGTCTTTACTTTGGGGAATATGCGACGCTTGAATATAAAAGCCCCACAAATGCATCTGCATGTCGGCATTTTGCTTCACCTGCACATCGAACCATTCATCAAACATCGAAGCGCGCACCTCGACCCTGGAGGATCCTAAAAGCGGCTGGGGTAGCAAGGAATTCACGCTGAAATTCAGGGTTTGAATGTGGAGAGTTATGATGATATTCCAGAAGATGTTGTGGCTGTATCTGGTTAAATGTATATTGTTGTACATGAATAAATATAAGATATCCCCCGAAAATAAGCCCTAGTGTATCTTTTGGAGAAAAAATTAATATAAGACCCGGTCTTATTTTCGGGGAAATACGGTATATATATATGGGTTACGCACTAGCCTCTTTGCGGTTCTGCCGCTTGTGTATAGGGTTGTGTGACGATGCAAATTCACTGCATGCTCCCATCTTGTGTTCGGGGAGCCCTGAACCGGTAATGTTACTGATCAGCACGGCAGTGAGGCACAACAAACAGAGCAAGGGGATGGTGCAAAAAAAGGTGCCAAGTGCTTTTATTAAAAACAACCAACAAAACAAAATCCAAATTAAATAAGTGCAGTGCTTTTCAAATCATTAAATAAATAATCCATAAAAACAGAGGTGAAATTGTGGAGTTAAAAAATTCAATAAATAGAAAAACAACCTTTTAAAATGAGGTTAAAACAAAGCTGGGAAGCAGTCCTTTAAAAACAACAAAGCCCGGTGTCTTCTTTACCTAGCGGCTCCCCTGCTTCTCCCATCTGGGCCCCGCAACAGAAGAGTCGCCTTACCAGCAGCTGACCTTGTCTTGGCTCATCTGGTCTGGAGGTCTCCCGATCACTGGCTTTGGTCGCGCACTCTCCAGACCAACACTTGGCTTCCATCATGACCAGGACGCTCACGTTAGGGAATTCACCGCCCAAGCCTACCGACTCCCGCTGCCTTCTCAGCCTTACGCGGCCAACCGTTCTACTGCTAGTCACTCCTGTTCCTCCATAAAATACTCAGCGGGAGCGACCACTTCCAGCTGCCCTAGATGTTGGCCAAACACCCCTGCTAGGGCTCACTGTCCAGCTGCCTGCCTGTGAGCCTGCGCGCTCGCTCGCTCGCTCACACCGGCTCTCTCGCCACATTGCTTCCTGCTTTCTTAAGCACTCCTGCAACCTCAGTTTTCTTTTCTTTCTCCCTTTAGCTGCCTCGTGCTTCTATTTATCAAGAGGACGTGGCAGCTGTGGCAATCAGCAGCTCCTGGGAACAATTACTGATGCGGACTGTTAATCACCTGTGCACTTAGGTGGGAAACACCCCCATCATGAACTCCTAAGGAACTTGTTACATATGCATCAACACAACGTATAACTGCCTGTGCTTGAATTTCCTTTCTTTCTCTCTATTAAATAAAACAACTTTTTCAAATGTTTGGCTGAGATTTGTTAATTGTCTTTGCAAAGGCTATTTTAACTGGAAACTGTTAACGTTTTAATACGAATGGCATATCAAGATCTCCTTTTTTATCTAATGTTTATTATTATTATTATTTATTATTATTATTATTTATAATTATTATTATTATTAATAATTTGTTACCTAATTATTATGGATTATGTGAATTTCCCCTTGGGATTAATAAAGTATCTATCTATCTATCTATCTATCTAATGTTATCCGTGGAAGATGTAGTACATTACCTTTCTTCGATATATCCTTCTTTGTACAGTAATTCGTGCGTTGTAAGACCGGACAATGTTAACGGTTGTAGATATTCTTTGAGATATTATAATTTGTTGTTTTCATCTTCCACACGATCACCACCTACTGTTTCAGCATAATCTATTGATATGCATTTAACCATTTTGCCGTGTAAATGTTCAACATTTTTGGAGGAATTTAACCAATTTGATGTGTAACTGATCAACATTTTTGGCGATAATTCATTTGACTTCCTCGTTTCTCGGTGCTAGGATTGTGCGTATACTCATTTTTTATGTTGATAACCCTTTGTGATGAAATTCTTTAATAAGATTTGGACATAATATGTCTTCTTTAATTAAGAACTTAAAGTGAGGAAAACGTTAAAATGTATAAGAGCTGGGAGCACAGGAAGTGTATCTGACAAAAGCATTCACAAGAATGAGAGTTGAGAGGACCATGGTCTTGTTTCAAAATGTTCGAGATAAGGGCGTGACTTGAGATCTAGAAACACCCATTTAAATGCTGTTCACTGTAAAAAATGCATTAGCTCAACAGATACATTAGGAGAAAGTTTGGAATGCAATTGTAGAAATGAACAATGCAGCAGGAACTAAGGTTTAGGAAAACAAAGAAATAAACATATTTTAGGATGTACATAAGCATTTATGTACATTGGAGATAAGACATCATTTAGAGATAATAAAGAGAAGGTAACTAGTTGATAGGACCTTGTAAAACATGGGAGTGCCCAACAAATGGCAACAACAGTGTCTATAATAAATCTGTAGCTTGCATGTCCTGGATGACAGTATTTGTCATTTTTGCAATAATTACCTTAGGTTTTATAATTATTTATATTTTTAGCATTTTCTTTTAACACCATTTGTAATTTTGTTAATTATATAATTGCCAACATTTTGTAACTATTTTTTCCTATTTTGGCCATGTTGTTTTCCTTTCCCATATTTACTGCAAGCCAGGTGACACAGCTGTATTAACCAAAAATATAAAAATATAATCAATTACCTCCTATATAAGATGATGGCACACAACTTCTAGCATCAAATCCTTTAGATTTTCAAATAATATACATAATGTGTAGGATTAGTTAGGGGCAAAAAAATACAAGTTAGTAGTGTAAGAGCAAATCTTAGAAAGTTAAAGTTTTGAGTTAAACTCATATTAATGATTGCTTAATTTGAATAGAATATAAATTTCTTTCATAGTCATAACTTATGGTATAGTCTTTTCCCCCTATACGTTAGCAAGAGATAGAACCTTCTTACTATAATTGAGATACAGTGTGATAATAAGGTTAGTTGCTATTTTAATTTTCTTTTTCGTGTGAACTGTTTTACTTTGAAACTTAACTAAACTTTTAAAAACGAAGATATTTTGTCTGTGGAATTATTTCTGCGCGTCAGGCTTTTGTTGAATCCCATTTTTTGAGTTGAAGCTGTAGAACTTTGGTAATTTTTTGAAAATGCAGCTACAGGTAGTTTTAGGACCTTTGCAACATTATTCTGACTATTAATGTTGGTTTGGCCTTTTCTGGCTTTGACAATTGGTTCCTTCCATCTCGTCTAGGTACTCTAACTCCTGCCTGCTCTAAAATGACATTTTTTGCATGATCCACCTTGTCTTTTATGTCCTGTTCAGTTTACCTTTATTTTAAAATCTTTCGACATGTTTCTTAAATAAGTGCCCAAAACAGTCTTAAAAGAAAAAAATCAAACAGAACAAGCAGAACACGTTTCAAGTGTATTGCTGGTGAGGCTGTTCTGTTGAAGTTATAAAGAGAAAAGTCTATTTAACCTTTACATTTGCAGATGTAAGGGTTAAACTTTGAACTTTTTTGTGAAGTTCATAGAAGAGCCAGGTCATATGTACTGTATGACGCGCTTTGCCTAAACCTAGACAGAGTATAGTGGATCAAATTTGAAATCACTATAGAAAAATTGATACTGGAGAGCTTTGCATAACATAGGTAACAGTATTTAAAAAAGACAAAAATTCTAATTCTGGTAAAATGGCATACAGACTAAGACAAGGACAAGAATTTCTGCTTTCTTCATTTTCATTATTAATATCAGTATTCTTAAAATGATACTAAGTGGTAAAGTGGGATCTCAGATGGGTAGAGAAGTTTAATAATAGAAAAACCTTAAGTTTGCAAAATGTAGAATATTTAACAAAGAACTGAAAAAACTGAAGTATGTCAGTTTAAAGAAAATGGAAGAAAAGTACAAAAGGGGAAGAGGACATAAGCTATACACCACAGATGATGAATAATGTTGAGTAGGTAAAGATGTTTTCTCCATAAGGTTTTCTAAGAAAACACTTTATGTGATGCCAACATTAAGGACAGAATCACAATAATTAACATATGATCAATCAAAAATGTCCAGAACAGATTTCAATGCTTTTTTCAGTCCAATTGTTATTCATTATATAAACAAAGCAATTTCTCATTTTTAAATGCCAAATTTTAATAACAATTATGCACATGGAAGTGTTAAGCTCTTTGTTTAAAGTTGGTTTTCCTAGTTTACTATAATTTACTTCATCCTGAAATCATTCAGTGTGCTGCCACAACGTCTTCTTTGGCTGCTAAATATAACAGCATTAATTTGTGTAAACGTTCAGACATGAGGCCAAGGTTTCACAAAAGAAAAATATTCAGTAAAGGAAAGTAATTACAAAAATTGAACTTTTGAAGATGACTTTTTGCCAAAAACAAAACATCAAATAATTATGAGTTAGATTAAGTGAGCTTGAAAAATGTACAGTATGCTACATTAATTTAACTCTATATTAGTATGCTTCTTTAAAAGAAATAATGAAAGATATTCTGAACACGCTACTGTACATCAAGCTTATTGGGATAAAGTCAAGGCGACCATTCACACTTGGCTTTCAAGATATAAAAGGTTGCCAGATTGGCTTGCCAAATTTAGTTTTCACTTATGTTTCCTGCTGTCTGTTATCAAGCTGCTATCTCAAATAATGAGTATTTTGCCATTAAATATGAGCTCATGCATAGGAAAAACCCCACAGCTTGTTACAAAGAATATACAAGAGGTTTGCTTAATCATTACAATATTATCGTGAAACATTTTTAAATGTTACAGATAGAATTCTTTATATTTTACTGCAATTAGAACAGTATGGGCTTCCCACTTATACTTTTGATTAGATATTATGTTTTACTATGTCTGAAGCAAAGTGTTTTTTCCAACTAAAAAGTTGTTAAATTGATTAAATAAATCATTCACTGAAAACCTATGTAAGAAAATGATTTAACCGTTGTTTTTAGAACATTGTTGCAAGCTAGTTTTAGCTATAGTACTGCAATAACTGTACAATATAGTTTGATAAAAAAATAGCTGAAGAGATTTTGAGTCCTACTGCGTATTGGCAAAAAATCAAAAAATAAAACTTACATTCTCTGATATCTCCAGCACAGCTAAAACAAAGAAAACGTATTCTTGTCCATTCTGAAGTTGCTTATTTTCAAAGTCACCATACACCTTTTGATCTCCAAGTGTAAACTCAGATGGAAGCTCTCTGAAGTACGCCGCAATGTAAGGCTTTGGTTCAGCTTGCCTTTTGAAACGAAGACTTCTGCTTGTTCTGTTAATCTCTTTGAGTACCTAGAGGAGAAAGGGTCATATTAGTTTGAAAATGTGTTTCTAACTCAGCAACATGCTCTAACGTTAATCTCAATCAATCCCTTTTTCTAGTTAAATGGACTATCATGTGTAAAATGCAAAAAAGCTTTGCGAAATAGTGCATTTTTATTTTGTGCATTTCTCTGACTGCCTTAAAATCAGTTGCTCTGAATCATGGAAATTCATATTTCCATATAAAGGTAAAATATGTGAATACCAAATCATATTATATTTTAAAATTCATAGGTGAAGAAAATGAATAAACCAAATGATGCTATTGTGTAAAACATACAAATTCATTTTTATATTGTTAAGACATAAAGAATCATATATAATGGAATTTCAGATTATGTTTTCCATTATTTTTTTCAAAGTAGTTGAAAATAAAATAACAGAATTTTAGAGCAACAACAAAGAGCTGCTGTGCACTCCAGCTTTAAAAGCAATAAGTCTTACACAACCCTCACAAATCAGTAGTTTGGAAGTCTGAGACTACTAGTTTTTAATTCTGGACAACCAAACTACACAATCAAAAAGCCAGGTGGACTGCCAGATGTTTCGGATCATTGTTCCATGCAATATTTTCTTAATCAAACACAATTTGACAAAAATGAAAGACCCAGTTCTTCATATACAATCTTAACTTTGGTGTCACTTTGAAAGACACTAGCGTAAAGCACCACATTCTAAAGTCTTGTTTATAAAGAAAAATAACTAGAGCTGTAAAGCAACTGGGACACACTGAAAAAAGAATAACATTGATGTTGTTCATTCAACGTAAATTTTCTCTTTCAAGCAACTTAAGATTAGTCATTTAGTGTTGTAGCTTGAAATATTTGGTTTCAGATCTCAATCAAAGTAAAAAAAATTGTTTGTACCAAAGTAAGTTATGGTGGAGGGAATAAAAGTAAAAATCCTATTTCAATTAACCTAATATTTTAGGCTGTTCGTGTGTTGTGTGGGAGGGGCCGTTTATATATTCTTCCGGTCGAACTTTCCAGTGTGCTGGCTTTCCAGCTGCCAAAAAAGAAGAACACTTTCCTGAGTGGAGTGGACGTGGCTATACAGGTCTGATCATTTTCAGCAGAAGACTTTTATAATGGAGGATTTCTGGTAAGTAACCCTGTTTCTCAACTGTTAATTTTAAGTACAAGAACTTGTAATAAAACAAAAAACTTACTTTCAAGAAAGATGTAGAAATGTTTAATAATTTTTTGTTGTATACAGTATTTAAGATTTACACTGCAAAATGCTTGAGTATTTGCACTAGATTTTTAAATAAATGTAAAAAGTACTGCATTGGAATGTGTTATGTTGATAATATTTCTAATAGCATAAAAACAGGTTACGACAAATAAACTATTTTAAATTGTAACAACTTAAAAAATAGATTTACTTCAGTATAAAACAATGAATTGTACCCAATCACTCTAAATGATTTGCCTCACCTTAAAAATTGTGGGTTCAATAAGATAAAAAGAATTAAATTGGTTCAGATTGAAAATATTAAGTGTGAATCATTACCTTAATTATTTTAAGTTGAATGGAGGTTATACGTTTTTCAGTGCAGTGAGGGCAACAATAATATAAGTTAATCATATTCTCAAGTCATTCATTGTGATATAAACAAAGCAATAATTAAAAACAGAATAGGACAAAGCAGAATATTCCACTATTGCATCAATACCAAAAACAAATGAAATGAATCATACTTTTCATAACTTTTCAAATACTGAAAGAAGTATTTTCAGTGGATTAAAAATGGAGGATACTCCATAGCTAGTAAGTAGGGATAACTGCAGGGAGAGGAAAGCATCATAGCCAAGTTTGCAAAGCTAGTAGCCCAGCACACTACCATATTCATCCATCCATCCATTATCCAAACCGCTATATCCTAACTACAAGGTCATGGGGGTTGGCTGGAGCCAATCCCAGCCAACACAGGGTGCAAGGCAGGAAACAAACCCCGGGCAGGGTGGCAGCCCACCGCAGGGCACACACACACACACCCACACACCAAGCACACACTAGGGACAATTTAGGATCACCAATGCACCTAACCTGCAAGTCTTTGGACTGTTGGAGGAAACTGGAGCACCTGGAGGAAACCCACGCAGACATGGGGAGAACATGAAAACTCCACGCAGGGAGTGCCGCCCGACTACCATATGCTTTAACAAATTTGTCCACCCTTGCCTAAGCTAAAAAAGACCAATATAAAAAACTACATATTGCAAACGAAATAGTAATCCTGTCACACTTCAAATAAGAAAAACTAACAAACAGTAACATTTATACTACTAGCTTGAAACTGTATACTCTTTGCCTTCATGTTGAGTTTAGAGGTACATAACACACTTACAAACATTTACATTCATAGGAGCAGATCAAAACCTGACTCAGTCTTAGACACGTGAACTAGGCTACATCTCTCAAGCAGCTAATGTATTCTTATGCATATCTAGCTAAACGACTTGCTCTAAAGAACTATGTTCAATAGAAAATTGAATGACAGAATGGTAAATGACTTTCAAAGTTATATCAGAAGGTCACCTTAGCCATTGTAAGACACATGTTTTTAGAATTAAAAAATATGCTGTATTAATAAACATAAGTATACTGTATCTGTGAAATGTTTCAAGAAGTTGGCACATATATGTTGTGATAGATGGGTGTACAGTCGGGATGCCTGGGACATAGAAGGACCAGGAGAGCGCTAATACCTCCCCCGGGACACGAGAGTGCTTCTGCCCTGGGGCGCAGGGGAGCCACAAGATCGCAGCTGGGATGTTCCACCCTGTTGGGGCATGTGGGCACCGCCAGGGGGCGCCTAAACATTCCAGGAAACATGGACTGCAGCATTTCCGCCACAACAGGAAGTGCTGCAGGAGGCTCATCATTAAACACCTGGAGCACATCCAGGTACTATATAAAAAGGGCTGCCTCACTCCATTCGTGGAGCTGGAGTTGGGAGGTAGCGTGACAGAGCTTGACGAGAGAGGAGTGGAGGCGGCAGGAGAAGAAGATAATAAAGACTATGAGTGATTTGTGCATTGTGCTGTACTGGAAGGAGAAAACGCAATAAAAGAGTGTGTTTCGGACATAGCTGTGTTGGTGTCTGTTCGTGGTCAAAGCCGGTCTTAACAATGTACATGTACATTTAAAACTAATGTTAAAAATCATTGCTTACAGTGGGTCTGAGAATGTCAAAAAACAGAAAGACATACTTTTAAGATAAATACAGTAAAATTAAAACAACTTACAAACTGAAGAAGTGAAATTAAGCATTTTAAAATGTGTGAGATTTTTAGCGTAATTTAAGGGTATCATATTACTTTATCAAAGTGTTTTCTAATTAACAATTAATATAGATGTAACTAGTTATTTTGATTTATGAAAACACAATAAGTTGAATAAGAACAGATTCACTTTCAGGAATTGTAATCCAGTGACAGATAATAAGGATAAGACAAAAGCTAAGCAAAGTCATAAAATTTGGGGATTTCACTTGGGAACTGAGTTCTGATTGTTTACAATGGCCTGATTAGAACAAAATCATCCAAAGCTAGACCTAAAGTGGGCTCAGTAAGGTCTAGCATAACTGCAGCTGCTATACAATGGTGAAGATTATACATGCCCAGACACTGACACCATATGGAAATGTACAACAAATTGTGTCAATAACCAAACATCATGAAGTAACTGTGACTAGCCCCTAGTGGATTAATGTGTGGAGTTGAGCGTGCTGGTCATTGGTGCGTGCTGGACTTCTTGGGCAATTTTAGGGTGTGCAATAACAACATTCTACTTTGCCAATAATATTTTAAGACTGAATGTTGCTATCTCATAATTTCATTATTAATTAAAATAATTTCCGGAAGTGTACAGATTTAGTATACTATTTTCTATGTTGGGCCATTCTATAAACGTCTTCCCAAATGTAATAATTTTAACTAAAGCAAAACCAAAACTGTTATTCAAACTCATATCCACAAAAAATTTTCTTTTCCCTCTCATCAAATGTAAGCCATAGCAGTGTGTGAGAAGAAAAAATATTTCAATTGAAATGTATTACTTATTACAGCTTATCATGGATTTATGTCGTTGAATGACATTTACTGTGTTAAGTGAAAGTTTGACCATTTCACTAAAACTCTGCTAACTTGGGTTTTTAAAGGCCTCCAGAATCATTTAAAAATCCTGGAAGCTTAAAACCAGCTGCTCTGTACATTTAGTACAGAAACTTGTATTTTTCCCATTTAGTGAATAGTGAACGGTACAATGCATAGCAAGTCAGAGTAAGTGTAGACGAAAGTAAATTATAGAACTTTTTGGATATATTCTCAAATTTTGACAATCACTTAGCAAAAAATTATTTTAAACTGTCATTCAATATGTAAATATACATTACTTTATTTCTATACTAGCAGAATACCCGCGCTTCGCAGCGGAGAAGTAGTGTGTTAAAGAAGGTATGAAAAAGAAAAGGAAAAATTAAAAAAATAACGTAACATGATTGTTAATGTAATTGTTTTGTCATTGATATGAGTGTTGTTCCCATATCTATATCTATATATATATATATCTATATATATATATATATATATCTATATCTATATCTATATATATATATATATATATATCAAAATACCCGCGCTTCGCAGCG
>JANRMT010062837.1:61758245-61799981 GCA_026402145.1 Polypterus bichir lapradei
TTTGCTTGGCTCTTCTCTACATTCGTAATGGCTAACACGGTACAACACCCTAGTACTACTGCATTACAGAATGAAATTTAAAAGAACTGTATGTTTCTGTTATAAACCTTTTGTTACTGTGACACACATTTTCACCTATCCTAACAAACACATTATTACTTGTATTGGCAGCATGTATTATTGTGTTATCACAACAGACAAACTTCTAATTGAAATATCTTACATTTACCAGCATGAAGAATACTGGTAAACAGAGAAATCATATCATGTTAATTGCTATACAGAGTTTGATATATTAGTCCATTGGAACTTTACACAATTTCAACTTAACGTTATGGTTTTATACTGCAACACACAGATGCACACTTGTGAAGCCAATGTATGCATAACATAATGAGGTAGATAATAATTAAAGATATTAAGGACACTTTGCAGCGCACTTATACAGACTATCACAAAGTGGAACATATGCGGTGCCACTTAATGCAGATTGTCTTTCCAAACTGAATAACTATATATATGAATGTTTCTGTTCAGACAAGCAATCAAGACACAAATTACAATTCTGAAGGATTCACTGAACTTTATGGTCAACATGGGACACACTATAGTTTATCTATAGTGGCTTAGTTACTTTATACATTTTCCCTGGCTGGAATTGTACAAGAAAGTAAACTATTTCTTAACAAAATAACAAGTATTAATACATATTGTGGTAAATACTACTATCTTGTGAAATGGGAATTAAACTGTTTAGCTTAAATTTAAGATCATTTCAGCATAACATTATTATACTACTGTGAATAATTATGGTAGCAACATTTTATTATTATGATGCTTCTCAACAATATAAATGTGGAAGTTGCCAGCACAGAAAACAAAATGGATGCAGCTAAACACAAACAAATAAAAACAATAGTGGCAGAAGCCGAAGACTACTCTCTATTTTAAGTTCCATTTTAATGTGATAAGTCATAAACAATAAGAAATAGTGAACATTTTATGATCCAGATGTGCAGAACTGATTCAGATTTAGCAACAAAAATGCACAGCTCAAACTGCCAAATGCGGCTTTAATATACATTAACTTGAGAAGGGAATGCTTAGTTAAAATTCATTAACTGTTCTCTTCAAGGTGTTCAGCACACTGGAACAAAATTTATAAAAAGTACCCCATTTAATTGCATCTACTGAGTAGTGGGGATAAAATAATAAGCATATTATTCATCTACCCAAATCTTGAAAATATTAACTTGAAGCAGTTACCCTGCAAATATATTCTGTGACAAAAAACAGTAGTGGTGCAATCTGTATGAACACTGGCATACAATACCGGCAGGAGCAGGAGTAAAAGTTTACCATCTTAATTCTCAAGCCTGGGGACCTAACATTAGATGTTAGTGCACAGCTTCATGCAACAGAAACTTTATGTTAAAAGGGGCATTCATCATGATTTCATTTTAAAAGTGGCAGATATTTGGCAATTCTGTAGTAAGACAGAACACAAAACTCTGAGACATGAGAATATTGGTTTAAGGGCAAAGTAAATTCGGAACCAAAAAGACTTTTCCAATGCCAGATACTAGATGTTTTCTTAAGCATTTCATTTTTTAATAATTGTAATGTGAGTAATAACATGATGTTATTAACATGATGTTCACAAAAAAAAGATGAGATTATAAAGCCAGCTCTTAAATAAGACGGCTGTTATGATGTCACACTCCAGCGCATACACAATATAGCATCCTAACAACGGTTGCTGCAGCAGAGGAAAGCAAGTGATATTATCACTGTACAATGATCAACAATCAAATGTAAAAACACACACACACAAATAATAAAACAAACTTCTCAGTAACATACTACTAGGAAGTAAAAATGAGACTAAGCCAACAACCTTTATATTTATAATATCCTGTTATGTTATGATAATTCAAGATGATTGCTCTTTGCTCATTATACTGTATCAATTCTGATTTTAAAAACAGTATAATACATCAAGCCAATCATATTCAAAACTATTTCCAAAAATGGTCTTTGGAAAAGCAGCATAATTTATAACTTAAAACATACATATAAAACTATTGTTGCTACATTAATGGCGAAATGTACTTTATATAATCTACCTCTGTATGGTAAGTTAAACTGTAAGCTATTTGGTACATAATAATATTTAGAACAGCTGCTAATCTTGTGTTAAGCATTATAAGAACAGAAACTGATACTATGATGAAGTAAGCACAATTTTACCTAAGCGGCCAATTTTCCACTTAATGTGCACATTATAATATTTTTATTCTATGACAGTTGTTTCATGAAGGACTTATAATAATAAAATGAGTTTGTAAAATCTGCAAATTATATTATATGTATTATATGTACATATATATTAAATTATATGTAAAACATAATTTGTCTTACTTTTTGATTAATGTAAATAAAAAGCTGTTATAATAAGCTGTTAGTAATGAAAAGCATTTTTTTAATAAAAAATGTACAGATTACATAATCTTTAAACTTAACACTAAGTAAAGTGCTTAAGACTAGAAGGAACAATTTCAAATTGATGAGGTGAAAACACTTACTGTAAATGGCAAGGCAGGGTTATAATTTTCTGGAATCTCCCAGGTTAGCAACACTGATGTCTTCATTGCGACTTTCACATGAAAATTTTTTGCAAACACTGCTAAAAAAAAGGCAGTGCAGATGATTTAGACAACAAAGCCAATACTTTTTATATTAATTTGTCCATGATTTGTAGACTTGAAAGGAAAGAAGCAAGTATTCAAATTTCTTACCTTTATTAATAATGGCCTTAATTTCTATTACCATTCCATTACCATTGTTAAAACAATATCTACCTTACCTTTGTAGCTGCATCCCTTGCACAGAATTACTTAATGACCAGACACATGGACAGAGGTTAAAGTTAGTACTATACCTTTAGGTCATTGCTGAGCATAAAGAAAGGAGAGGGGAGGAAGGATTTAGGTAAGAAAACAAAGATGGTAATCCTCTCTAATTTTCTGAGAGGACACTAAAAGGGGAGAGATCCTACCTTGATCCAATGGCTGTGTCCTGAACTGGACACTTGGGCTATAGGGACCAGGACCTTTGCTGGTATAGGCACGGATTTTGATATCATATGTGGTATCTGCTTTTAAGCCACTGATTGTCACGCTGGTTTCAGGAGGCATGACAATAAGTTCAGAAGGATTGTATGGACTGTTAATATCTTTGTAGAGGATAGTGTATTTGACAATAACACCATTACGTTCTGACAGTACAGGTGGTGACCAGCTTAGCTGCAATGTTGAAGAAGTGATACCATCAGTGGCAATGTTTTGTGGAAAACCACTAGGTATATCTTCTGAAATGGAAATTTCTTTCACAATCTCCTCTCCAAAGCCAACTTTGTTGCGGGCAGCAAGCCGAAACACATAAGATGCTCCTTTATGAATATCTGTGATGGTGAAGTGGTCTTCCTTTTCAGAAAACTCTAACGTGGTCATGACCTCTGTGTCTTTACGGCCATATTTAAGTCGATAGCCATGAAGAGGACCAAATGTTTCCACTGGTGGATGCCACTGAATTAGAGCAGTATTCATTTGGGTTGGACTAACGAGGAGTCTGGGTTTTCCTGGAACTTGAAAACAAAATTATATTGATTAACATGCAAGACAGCCCATACAAACATGAAAACTCTAAAGAAAAGTACAGCTAGACAGACATAGTGTAGCACAACACACACATACTGTATATACATGTGTACTATTTTTTATATAATTCATTGTTTTTACCTGTTTCTTTATACATATGCAAACACACACACATACATATATATATATACATATACATATATATACACATATACACAGTGTTTATATATATATATATATATATATATATATAAAGAACATATCTGATTCTGAATATTTTTATGCAAAAATATTTTGCTATTTCAACAATAACTAATATTTAAGTCTGTTTTTAACCCAAATGCAATGTTCATGTAAATTATGAAATATTTCCAAGCAATATTACAAAAACAAACCATTCAAAAGCTGAGAGGAGCATAACACTCAGATGTCTGCATCTGTATAATCCACCTCTAATCCTCTGTCTGAGTCATGGTCAAAATTATAACATCTGGTGGTCTGACACTCAAAAAGCAGACCTTCATGAAGCATTTGTGGTGTCTGGGTATAAGCATATAGTTACTTGTGAAAACCGATAGTGGTGGGATAAAAATGACGCAATCATTAGACTAACTCGGCGGTTGCCAAGGGATTCATCATTCTGAGACTGCCAAAAAATGGGTTCTACTATATAACTAACCATTTGAAAATCAGTATTTAATTACGTGATATAGTACCGAGGTTATTCCTGCGTAAGAACATGAATTCCTATGTAAAAGTAAACTTAAACAAAAAGCTTTACAGCTTTAGACTTCAATATGATCTGAATGTGAACTACATATTTGTACTAAACATATCTCTCTTTGCATCTGCTTTTCATATATTTTACACCTTGCTATTTACTCAGTATTTTAATAAGTATGTCTAATAATAAAAAAGTAATGTGAAACAAAAAAACAACTCAATCAAGATTGCTACTGAGTGTTAAACATGACTGTATGTACATCAATTTGAACCAAGCAAGAGAAAGGCTGTGCTATTTTTGCAGGAGGAAGGTGCTAAAGGACCTAAAAGAAATTTACACCCATTTATGTGGTAGGTATGGAGACTATTCTTTCCCTATCCTAAGTGTATAATAGTGGATAGACATGTTCAAAAGTGGCTGTACAACTGTGATAGATTTACAGGTTACTCAGGACAGCCATTAGAAGTGCGTAGAAGCTAGGACAACCTTTGTTCCCAATGACAGAGGCATTCACATTACAATTAGGAGAAACAGGTAATTGACAAGGTGGAAATGTAATTCATAACCAATTGCTCACTCAGACAAAAAATATTTTTGTTCCCAAACATACTAATACCACCAACACTACTACTACCACTGCTAGCACACTCAGTGCCCACTTTATCAGGTACACCCATCTATTACAGTGTGTGACCTAATTTGTTCCACCAAATTAGCCTGAATTTCTTGAGGCATGGATTCAAGAAGGTTCTGAAAACATTCCTTAGGGATTTTAGTCCATGCTGATGTTGACAGCATCGCGCAACTTCTGCAAAGTTTTCAGCCACACATTCATGCAGAATTTATATTGAGCAATTTAGTTGATACCACACGATTGGTTGCTTGAAAGAGGAGGCTATTAGTGTTACACTGGAAGGTGTACTTAATAAAACAGCCACTGAGTGCAGAAAATCTGAAAAGAAACTAATGAATTTGCAATGCCTTGAACTTTATTATAAAAAAAAAAAATGAAGTGCTTATAGAATTTAGTTGTTTTTTCTCTTTTATCAAATAACAATGTGTTTCAAAGGTTTATTTAATTGTCTTATTTTTCAACGGTCAAAATGATTCATGTTTATTTTTACATGACCCTGTTTTACATTTTTTAAAAAGAGGTTTTACCTGCGCCTGTTGTTGACACCAACTTGGGCTTGCTGCGAGCGCCATCTCCTTTAGTTGTGTATGCTGTCACAGTGACAGAGTATGTTGTTTCAGGCTGCAGACCAGAAATTAACATCTCCTACAGACAAAAATAAAAACCCAAAATCTTTATTATCTTTGTATCTTTAAAAATGTTTAAAAACAATAAAAAGCAACACAGTTTTATTTAATTAAAAAAAGCCCTACTGGTATTTTTTATCATTTATATTAAAATGGTTTTGTTAGATTTGCATAGCATCTCATGTAGCAAAAACTGACTTTAAGGATTTTCTTGTTTGATGTTACACAATACATTCAATACACCCTTGTACTGAGTTTTATTATATATAAGCTTTAAATTTTCTTTAATAAAATCTTAAAGCAATCTAACAATCTCAAGTCCTGTTTTCAAGACATTAGTTCCAGCAATCATCAGCAGCACCAAAATGGCAAACAAAGCACTTAGAGCACAGAACAGAGAATATCATGCAAATGCTTTGGAACAAACCAGTTGAAAAACTGAAAATACACAAATACACTGTTTATAAAGTATGTGCTGGAAATCAAAATCAAAAGCAATGAAAAAGAAGCTGAAAAGAACATGCGAAGATGCACACGTAAAAAAATGCATCCAATTAAATCTACTCACATGTTCAGTAGCATCATCAAATTCCAACTGATTCAGATTTACAAGAACAAAGAGAAAAGAAAAAAAAAACTAAATGTACAATTTAAACTGGGTCTCAAAAAAAAAAAACCCCAAAAAAAACAAAAACCCGGTAATAATATACAGTGAAATTTACAATTTACAAAGACTGACACGTTGTTATGTATGCTTGAAAGAGATTAACACTAAACAGCAAACCTTGAATATCAAGATGTGATAAATTCTCCAGATGGTATTAATCATTAACATTGTTACAAATAAAAACATGACAGTAAAGAAATAGTGCTTTGCTGTAAAAAAGAATATATGAAATAATTCTCATTTAGCTCTATGCAGATGCATTAATGTTGTGTACAGAATTGGAGAGAAGTTTTAATTTTCAAAGAAGTCTGTAAAGCATACATCCTTCAACTGATTCTCATCTTTCATAGTCATGTTTAAAAAATGCCTTCAGTAAATCTTTAATATTAATCATTTCTTTAATTACTACAAATGAAAACCACACATTTAGGAACAAATATGGCAGCTGAAATGTCCTGCACATTCATCGAAATTCTTCTCATTAAAAGCATAATATCAAGAAATATTTTCTCTGAGCATTACTATATAGTAGACAGATAGATAGATAGATAGATAGATAGATAGATAGATAGATAGATAGATAGATAGATAGATAGATAGATACTTTATTAATCCCAAGGGGTAATTCACAAAAAGTATTTGCAAAAAGTATTTTTGCAACAGTTCTATATTATATACTGTAAATCTTTTACATTCTTGCATGTTGAATAGTGAACATACAACATGACAAATAAATATACTTTACATCTTGTGTTATTCTGTTGTCTCTATGATAAGCACACTACTGAGCAAAATCCTTTTTTCAGGGGATTCCCAGTCATTCCCACACTGTCCTCTGAGCCAAGGGGTGCCCAGGAAGCATCCCCAGTTCATACTCTTCCACTCAGAACAGAAGCGGCCCTACTCAAAGGTCATAAAGGTGACAAAACCACAGGATAAGATTTAAATTCAGGGCTCTGAAGTTATGAGGCATGCACAATAACAAGAGTGCTAGTGTAGTGTATTGCACTGAAAAATATGCACCATATTTAATTTTTTGTCCGCAGCTTACAGTAACATTTGGCCCAGTTCATGGTAAATCGTGGACTATGGGTCTAAAGCTTAATAAGTGCAAAAGGTGCATCTAATTTATTTGAATTCAACAGAGTGTAACTGCAGCCCACAGCAACTACAATGTCACTCACTCTCGCTCAAGAACTTAATTCGCAGCATGTTCATTCCAAGGGGTTCTTACTAATGTAATGTAATGAATTTGTCATTCCAACTGGTGGTGAATACAAGTGACACTATAACCTACTAAAGGAAATGCTAAATAATAAAAAAATGACTGGAAATAAGAAAGGCTGATACTGGAAGTAGTATTCTCAGCAGATCCCACTGGCTGTCACACAGATCAAAGTAGCTTATGTTTTGACTGTGGGGGTCTCAAACTTGGGTCCTTTATCGTTATTTATTTAATTGATTTATTCCTGCTCTATTTTGCTACAATTGCATGACATTAGTATTTGCTCTGTCATATTTTTCTAAATAGTTTTCTTTATTAAGTTACACTGTCAATTATCTGTTGCCTCAATTATGAAGGGTTTGGTACAGGATTCTCAACAGCAGTGCTAATATTTGTGATACTGTTGAGGTGAAAAATGCATTGCACTTTTATTTTTTACTACATGCATTTAAAAAGGTGGTGCATTGAAAACATCAACACTGAATACGGCTAACAAAGTGCAACTGTTAGACAGACATAAATCATATATATATTGTCATACAAAGGGATTGGTTGCCATCCAGGCTGGGATAGATGGTTCTTATACAATAGTACCATGTAAGTATGCAGATGGACTGGTTAGTTAGTGATGTTTTTCCCATTCAGTAGGTCATTGTAGCAGAATGACAGCGGGAGACTACCTCCCAGGGCCACGTATTCTCCCTATACCCTGGGTCACAGCATCTCTCTGGTATGGCTCCTGTTTGGACACCCACAAGGCTGTATGGCAGCTGTAGTTCTCGTGGGGAGGTTTGTTAGGATCCTTGAGTGTCAGGGCTCTGCCTGGGACAGTCTCCTTTGTTAGGGAGAGATTCCACCTGATCCAGAAGTGCTTCCACATGGCAGTCTTGTTACACTGGAAGTACTCTCAGGTCTAGGATGAAAAGTAGCTGCTAAGTCATTCCCTGGGTGTCAAGAGTTGGGAGAGGAGTCAGGCAAACCTCAACTGGGAGATGTGTAGGAGGAAAGAGTTGTATTGTTGGAATTGTGAATTGTGAGGGGAAGAAATAAGTATAATAAATGGTATTTGTGGAAATAAAACCATTTATTTCCACCTAGAACTGTGTTTGTGAAGTTGTGTCAAGGGGTTAGGGCCGTGAAATGCCCCCTAGTGATCACTACATATTAATGGACAGATATTCTGTGTATCTATATATAAACAGAATATCCATCCATTGATGTGTAGTGATTACTAGGGGTCATAATACTATATATATGTATATGGTAGATCTTCTCAATCTTCTTATTATGCCATACCATGTTCTAAGCCCAATTAAATCAAGCAGGGTTGCAGTAGTGTGGAGCCTAATCCAGCAATTATCAGGAGCAAAGCATGGACAACACCTGAAAAAAAGGGCCAGCCCATCACAGGCTGAACACACATAGACATCACAGAAAATTTAGCAATGCCAGTCCACCCAACCAGCATGTCATTGGACAGTGGGAGGAAGCCAGAGCACGTGGATATGGCAAGAACATGCAGACTCCATACAGGGAACACCAGGGACATGAACACTGGTGTCCATACTGTGAAGCAGCACTGTGCCACCAATGTCTGAAGATATAAGTCATTATTTTTCATTAGCTTTTCACTTAAAGTGAAAGTGCTGATCAATGTAATAATATGAGATTACTTGACATATTGAAAATGCAACACTCTTGAGGGTGTTATCTAAAAAAGTTAGTCCTGTTTCACAAACAAATAGATGTCATTGTAGTAATAAAACAGTATGTTTGAATGTAATTGCATTAGTAAAGCTATTGTTTTGTAATCTGTGTTTATTCAGCCATTTGTTTATATATTTTCAAACCTGCTTAATTCAATTTTAGGGACGAGGCTGGATACTGGAGCCAAGCTGGCAATACTGGAAGCATGGCACGAGCCAATCTTGACTAGGGCAACAATCACAAAACACAACAAGGCAATTTAGAGTAATTAATTAACCTAACAAGCACATCTAAGGGATGTCTGATGTAAAATCAGACCACTAGGAGTAAAACCTGCAGACACAAGTAGAGCATGAAAACTGTGCACATATTGTGTCCAGACTGGGATGAGAATCATTTCAGATTTAAGTAAAAATGAGACTGTTAATGGAACAATTCTCAGGAGTCAGCAACAGATTAAAATGAACCAATCTGAGAATATGTGAAAGTGAATGAAAAGTTAATGACCACAGTTAACCACATTGTTTACTATAGACAACAACTGTAAAATGCCTGTAACTGTGACTAAATACCAGTATACCTTGACAATGTGAGTGATATCAAAGTATAAATGGCTAGATCAGACATGGTCCAAAATATTTGAATAAAACATGGTACCGACCTCCCTTAAATAAATTTGTGACAGTGAATAGCTTACTTATAATTTGTGGTGTCATAATAAAGTCAGAACATGGACCCTAGAGGGGGCTCTGGATAGAAAGGGACAATGGCTGTCTTCTAGTATTTGGTGCCGCTAGACCATACTGTGGCCTGAGATATTGAAGTCAATAGGGCATGTTTACATTGTAAATACCAGGAGGTTTCTTGGAAGCTTACAGAGAGCAACAACATTGGCTAACATGGTGTCATGTTGCTTAAAACTAATGTACTCCAGAAGTTATCAAGATTTAGTAATTGTGTATCGCTCTTGGTCATTCAAATCTATTTTTGAAACAACTCCACAATGGGGTAAAGATGGTGATACCAAATACCTTTGTATGTGTAAGCTGGCATTTTTTTAATTATAATAAGCATTATTCCCTCAATCACATACTGAAATTCTGCTGCTTCGTACACAAAGCATTTCCAAACATGACCTCTCTGTTTTTTCTTTTCAACATGTTTTAATATGGTGCTGTATCATCACCACTGTGAGCAATTTTTATATGTATTTTTTTACTCACATTTTTCACATGTACTATTGTTCCTTCCAGAGCAATTTGTCTATCAACTTTTTCACTACTACTGATACTGTAAAAAACTTAGTACCCATTATGGTTTTGAAACTTGGGTATCAACTTGGTATTGGATTAATGGTTCTTGTGACATCCCTTAAGCATAACTGTATGTGTCAGAAAATGCATCCACCAATTTCAACTCCATAATAACAGTAATTATATTATTATGTTTTATTTACATAGAGCCTTTTTCAAACCCAAGGACATTTTGCAAAATAGTTAAACTATATAAGAAGCCAACAAAACAGAGCAATTAATAAACAAACAATATAGTCAAAATACAATCACATTCTACAAGGGTTAAAAACCTAAGACTGAAGAAAAATATTCCTTAAACAGAAGAGTTTTCAATTTAGTTTTAAAAGAAAGTGAAGAGCAGTCAGTGATGCAGCTGCTGAGGTATAGAGTTCTAGACAGAAGTGGGAGGATATAAAATGTTTGGTTTGTGGGACCATTAGGAGTCCAGTACCAGAGGACCTAAGGGTACTTGGAGGACTGTATCTACAAAGGAGGTGGGAAAGATATACAGGCGTTAGATAATGCAAAACTTTAAAAATAATTGGTACCATGTTATGTTTGATATGTAAAGAAACAGGCAGCCAATGGAAATGGTTAAGGATAGTAGTTATGAGTACTGTTCACCTGGTGTGTGTGAAGGCTCTAGCAGCTGAGGTCCGGATATATTACAGTCTAGTAAGTATTTTAACAGGGAGGCCAGCAAACAGGGAGTTAAAATATTTGAAGCGAGAAGGAATGAAAGCATGCAAAAATGTTTTAGCATCTCTCATATTTAGTAATGGGCAAAGAGAAGCGATGAACATTATGATCAATGTTGCACAATCTCATTAGCTTTACAGTGATAATAAATCACACAATCAAGCTGAAGGTGCACATTCATACTTCACAGTTGAGATGATGAATATTTTAGTGCCATAACAAATACGTACCAGGCAGGAAATTCATCAGAGGCACAGGGCTGACAAAAACCAGGAAAATGTCAACAAAAAAAAAAAAATCAAGAACACTCCGCAGCTATAGCACAGCAACAGCCTTTGATCCTACAGCACATGATGTGTTAGCCAAGACTGACAAGCCCTACATCACATAGTTAGTTGATAGCAAGTACACCCAAGTAAACAAAAGACTGCTGAAAATTCAATCACTGGCCATGTCAAGAGGTTTTGGGCATTGTGGTAGAAGGTCAGGTCAGGTTGGGGAGCATGCACTGGTACAGTATGTTGCTGCACCCACCACACAATAAAACACCTTGGAATCCCGGTTGGCAACCCCACCCCAGAAAGACACATTGTTCAGTCTCACCCTCCGGAAATGAACATTTATCTGCCATAGTCAGGTGTTATATGGGCATCCCCTTGGCCTGGTAGAGCTGCTCGGGTACTGAGCAATGAGGATCCTGTGAAAAGGATCACCCTCGGAGAATCGTGCCACATGGCTATAGTGCCGTAACTGACATTCCCTCACGATACAGGCAATGTGCATTATTCGTGATTCCATGAGCAACCGCTCATTCAACACAAAGTCAAATCTGCATTACACAAGGATGCTCTGAAGAGACACAGTACCGAAGGAGTTCATTTTTCGTCTCAGGTCACTGGATAGTGTCCTTGTCTAGGAACCATATAGCAAAACAGGGAGCACCAGTTTGCTAAAGACTTGGACCTTCATCCTTTTGCAGAGATATCAGGAGCACCACACATCCATTTCCAGTGACTTCATGACCCCGCATGCTCATCCAATGCATCTACTGACTTCATAGGAAGAGTCACCAAAAACATGAATGTTGCTGCCGAGCTAAGTAAACCTCTTGATGAGGTTGACAGTCCCTCCGCAGACAGACACACTGTTGATGGCTGTGCCCAACAAGTCTTTGAAGAATGGTAGAAGGCTCACAGCAGTTGGATAGGTGGGTAAAACATTCAGGTTTATACAGCCTCATGATGAAGACCTCCTCAGCAGATGTTAATCCAGAAGTTCCAGAACTCCAGTAAGTTAACAAAGTCCAGAGCAAGAAGACAGTTATAACAGTAATTTTTAAATCCAGAGAAATATACTCAAAAAAAGAATGCTGTGCATAGAAGTAGCTTTTACCACATAGTTAACAAACAGGAAAAAATTAAAAAGTGACTTTCTGTCGTCAGTGAGAAGCAGCAGTCTGGCGTACACTGTATACTCTCACGTGAAGTCAAGAACGAGCTTCAGAAGGAGTGCTAGTCTATTATAGGGCCCACCCATGCACACACCAAGTCTCTCTCATACACAGATATTTCTGAATTTCAAGTCAACCTAAGAAACATGTTTTTGAAACATGGGTGGGAACTGCAGTGGAGAAAACTCACAAAGGCATGGTTAGGTCATGAAGACTCCACACAGATGGAAAACAGGATGGGATTCAGATCAAGGAGTTGAGAGGGTACCGTACTAACTATTATGGCCCTCTTACCAATGAAGTTCTGGTGGATTGGTATTGAAATGACAACATTTGGAATCTTTTGAGTAATAAATTAAACAATTAACAAGTCATTAAGAAATTATGAAAAAAAAAGTGAACAGAAAATAAGGGCAAGTGTTTCTGCACCCACAGTATTAACCTATACAATGCGGCTCAGCTAATTTATCATGCTCATTGATTTTCAAAATCATAGCTTCCCCAGGCAAAAGTTTATGGTATATTACAGGTAATTTAATTTTACGGATAATCCGCTTAATTATTGTGATTTCTTCATGTTTGTCACAAGCAAAATGTGATTATTTTACATCTCAACAGTCTGAATTTATTAATATACTTGGAAGTCAATAGCTCTTAATAGCATGTAAATTTATAATATTTGTCTCAGAGCCAAAGCACATGCCGAATGACTCTTCAGCATGTAGGGTGTGTGGTTGTCTGTGTGCATCACAGAATTGACATGGAATTCTTCTGTTGCTTATTGGTTTGAGTTTGGCTTCATGTGTGGCCTGCCCTAACCATCTATTATAATGCCTGATTAATGTGAACTACAATTGTGTGTGTGTGTATTGGGGAAAAGTAATGGACAGATTGCCAATATTTATCTGTTTGTCTATTTTCAGAACTTTCTCATTTAATTACAGACAGGTAGGAAAAGAGCTTACTCAAGCAGCATCAGGAACAATGGAGTAACTAAACTGGAATAGAGATAGATATGAGACCACAACAAGTAACTAGGATAAGTGGAGTATAAACTGTGTGAATGAAATTCTAAAACAGTTTTTTGATTAGATTATTTCCATCAATCTGTCTTTAAAATGAGCACCTACAGCACTAATCATAGACTGTTATGCACAGTATTCTAATCCAAATCAATTGCACAACCATTATTTATAACCTGACAGCCTTGCTGATTACTCTTCTTTATTATCCTATCAATTAGAGTTTAGATGTTAATTAAGAATTGTATATTTGTGTGTAATTGGCTAATGGTTGACTACCATAAAATAATGTGGCCAGTGCAAGTAACATCACCGGTACATATGATGCAAACTAGCCTTTGTAATACACAGAAGAGCAAACATGAAGCCTACAGGCATTATAAGCATGACTGGAACTGAAATACCCAAGTCAGCCAATAGTGCTACAAGGAGTGGTAAACAATAAATACACAAGACAATACTTTTGTATCTTTTGTAATCTTTATGGGCAGGACATTTGGCTATATCACAAAAACAATAGGGATGTAAGGTAACAAACTAATAACAACTGAATCAGTGTGAAAGCTATAGGTATTATGTTAACTGCTGAAGAAAGTGTGATATATTCAAGAAGGTCACAGTGCTAAATAAAGTTTACAAGAAAGGTGGCATGACAAGCAAAAACAATAGGGATAAAGGATTGTGAATATAGAATAAGGCAAGGATGGATATAATAAAATAAAATGAAGTAGAAAAAAAATTGAAACTTCAAGGGTGTACAGTAAGTAGGGATGATCATTTGTCTCTGACGTAGAAGTTTCAAACGAATGATGAAAATTGACTTAAAGAGTAACAAAGTGGCAAATGAGCAGAGTTTGTTGTGCCTGAAGCAGTTGTTGAATCAGATTGCAACTTATGAAGGATGGAAGCAGTGTTACTATGGAAGGAAAATAAGAAGTATAAAGTGAAAAATAATACATTTGGGGAGCCAGGAAAAATTAAAGGAGAATATTGGTAAGAAACCAAAAAGTAGCAACACAATGAGTAAAGAAAGGTGAAGGACACAGGTATGATCATGAAAGGAGTGATTGGTATCAAGAATATAAAGATGGAATCAGTGAAACAGACTGTAGATAACCCTGCCTGTAAAGTGAAAGAAAGAAGACAAAACAAAAATAATGCACTCAAGAAATAACATTGATGGTGGTTAACTAATTTTAATTTGAGCCTGGCTGCAATTTATTTTAGTGCTTTATATATAAGATCAATGGGATGGGTTGGTTGGACCAATCAAGGTTCAAAGTTAACTTTATTTGTCACTCGAAACCACACACAATTGAGTTATATATTGCACTGTATTAACAGACTCATCATTGTTTAAGAGTCTAAAGGCTTGTGGGACAAAACCCTTATTAAATCTGGAAGTTGTGTCAGAGGGCAGACACTCCATTTTTAAGGCGAGTGTGGCCTCTGATAATGTTGGTGGCCCTCTTTTAGCAGTTTGCTGTAGAGTTCCAGTATGGTAGGGAGAGATGTCCCAACAATTTTCTCAGCCTTTCTCACCATTCTCTGTAGGGAAATATGGTCTGAGGTATTACAGTCCCCATACCAGACACGGATTTAGGTGGTCAATTCACTCACTCACTTTCATTGCTACTCATTCTGAGAAGACAGTGGGCAAAAAAACAAAAAAAACAAAAAACAAGGCAATGATGGCAGTTGGCAAGAATACATTCAGTAGGACAACAGATATCATTAAGATAATGATGGGAGTGACACAATATGGAGAATAGCATTATATCATTAGAAATGAAAATGGAAAGAATAAAGAACTATAACCATAAGCTAAATGAACAAGTCACACAGTTAACAAAGTTAGTTTTTTTTGTGTATGGTTCCAGACAAAGATGTTCTGCATACATTTAAAGAAAAGGAAGTATGATCAGGTAAGTCCCATGAGAGCAAACCAAAGACAAGAAATGTTGCTCTACAGAACTATATATACAGTAAAGTTTATTCCTTAAACTTTTAAAACTAAAATTTTTACACTCAAAGTTGTATAATTATGGCTGTGCAGACTGAAAATTAAAGTATAAAAGTATAAAGTATTAAGGTATAAAATACAAAATTCCCTTTAGTATTTAAATGGGAGCATTGATAAGATGGTTTGATATACAGCTAATGGCTTAATTTGATGAGGCTTTAACTTAGCAAAAAACTTGTTGTTTGGAATACCACAGCCTTTAATATTATTAATTTTATTACCAATGGAATACCACTTGGACCAAATGCAGTTTGCCTATTGGACAAAGATTTAAGTAGAAGATGCAATTATCTATCAGTTCCACTGGTACACCACAAAGAACAGTTGTGTTTCTCTTCACTTTGTACATTTCAGACTATAACATGCCACATGCAGAAATTCTCTGATGATTCTACACTAATATGTTGTACTGTCAAGGAGGATGAGATAGAGTATAGAAATCAAAGTGTCATCTTTATTTCTAAATTCAAAGAGAATTGTCTGTAATGTAACATCAAAACCAAGGAATGGGTTATTGGCTTTTGCTGCTCCAAAGAACATCTGCACCCGGTAACTACAGGGTGGTCCAGATCTAATTATGCAGATCTAGATCGTCTGGGTGACTTTGATTTATGCGGGGACGATTCCAGTTTGGCATGAAGACGATTCTTCATGTCGTCAGTTCGCACAGTTCTCGATGGTCCTAGATTTTTCGGGTGATTTTCTATGTAATAAACTTAGTAAGTTATAGCGTAATGAAAATTGCATAATTAGATCTGGACCACCCTATATTCAGGGAATAAATGTAGAGGTGGTGCACGGGTGCAACTATTTGGGGGTCCACATTAATGACAAACTGGACTGATCTGGTAACACAGAAGAACTATAAGAGCAAGGTCAGAGCCCACTCTTCTTTCTTAGGAGACTGCATTCCTTTAATGTGGGTAGTGACATCCTTTACAGTGTGATTTTCTACACTGTAGTGTGCAGACTGGGTAACATCACTTCAAGAGATTAATCAACAATATTAAGAAGGTAGGTTCAGTTATGGGACCTGCTGGAGGTAGTAGTGTAGAAGAAAAAACTAAGTGCCATTATGAACAATGGTGCACATCCTCTCTCTGACACTATAACACTGAGTACTTTTAACCACATAATTACTTAATATAAATGTGTTAGAAAATGCTACCAGGGACGTATCATATCTACAGAAATATGCCTTTATAATGACTAACTGTAACTGCTCTCTTGTCTTTAGTCAAGTCAGAAGGGTTCTACATTTCTGTAATCCTTGTGTGTATTTGAGGGAGGTTGTTGTTGTTGCTGTTGTTTGTTATATTTATTGAGCTTCTGTGAAAAGCTTAATTTTCCTATTGGGACAAAAATAGATCTATTTATCTATGTCCTGATTTAATTCAACTTACCAGTTTTCTTATGAGGTTTCCCCTAGAATACATATTCTGATTTAATATCTACAGTCTCTATTGTATGACAAAGTGGGCAGTGCTCATTTTCCTAGGATTTTAGCAGCACACATATTTTTTAAGACAGCAGATTTAATAAGGATACAATATTTCGGCTTCAACCCCGACCTGCATTCCCGAGTGAATGGCTTTACTACTGTTTATAGTATTCTGGATCAGCTCTGTACTTCATCTAATAGAAAAAGTGTAAATCAGATTTGAATTGACATTTCTGCAGACTCCTTCAGGCATGAAGACACACAAATGGACATCCAAGTTTGAACAAAGAGCAATAATTCAAGATGTACTTGAGTGACAAAATATCATATCTGTAACTGTAATCTGACTTTAATCCAATCTTCAAAAGTTACACCTCCCTTTAAAACTAGTTATATTCATCTCTTCTTTTTCATCCTGAAATCTGTTGCTCTCTCCCTGTAACCTAAAATCTAGTAAGTACTCTCTCTCTTTCAGTGAAAAGTTAACAATCCTCTTCTGTTTAGGGGTGCTGTAAGATGACAACCTGCTTTGTTTGTGTGCAGAAAGCTGAACCATCCAATGTCTTTGGAGCACGGAGCACACAGCGTTTCTTTGGCCTGGAAGCTATGCTCCATAGAGCCTTGGAGCTGGACACCCTGAACTAGGTCTGAGATCCACTCTGCCAAGCCAAGCTCTGTGCCAGTGACTGAGCCTCGTCTGAGAAGACTGAGAAGCAGAATCACAGCACACTATGAACAAAGGGCCATGCAGCCAAACTAAGAGTGCACTCCAGCGTATGAAGAATCCTCCACTTTAACCTGGAGGAACAGCAATAAACAACTCCACACAGCAATGGACATCATACTTTAAGATCTTATATCATAAAACTGTTTATCTCTGCCAAGATAAATTAGAACTCTAAATAGCCAGTAAATAGCCAGTCTTTTCCCTGTTATATGTTTGTCTGCCTTGCTTCCTGTTTTATATGTTGTCAAATATGCAGCTGTTTCTATAATCCTTGTGTTTATCAATAAATCTTATTATTCTGTTTCTTAAAATGAGTGTGCTTCAGTAACCTTGATATAAAAGTATAACACCTGGAGTCCCCCCTGGGAAATGTAAATTACCAAATTATTAATTAATTGCCGGCACGGCTGAAGGCAAAACTGATAATTAATTAACTGAGGTAAAATTACTTCCTTTCCTACAACATACATGTGGATATTTAGGTCTGCAACGATAAATCCTTTAACAACATCTTTTCTTTTTAATTAAATTTATTTAATTAGTTAAGGTCGCGGATTGACATTTTCATCTTTCTTGTGTTGAGAACACAACTAGTCCTTACAGAGGCACTCTATCTATTGTAACATAAGCCACTACAGTCACCAAAAATTCATATTTATCTTGTCCATCTGGAAATAACAATCTGTAATATTTTAGATGAGGGCCTCCTGCTAATCCAAATATATTATTTACTGCATTTCTTGTAAAAAACTATTCAGCCAACAACATATTGTAGGAGAAACAAGGAAATGTCTTGCACATTATTTCAGGGAGCACAATTCAACCATTAAGGTCAAAGACTCTGGTCTACTGTAGAACATTTTGTATTGTTTGATCACAGTTACAATGTCCTCTCTGTTTGTGTTCTTTCACGTTTGTTTCCAGTTCTAAATACTTGACCAAACTTTCAATACTTTCTTCAACTTCTCTAATGACTTCTTTTCCCAGCCACTAATCTTTCATTCCTTTCCTCTCCTCTGGGTTTGTTTGCTCTAACCCCTTTTATATGGTGGTAAAAATAAAAAAAAGCCCTCCCCTAGTTTTAGCAAGAGGCAAACACAATCAGGTGATGTTAGCAGGAAGTCCACAGACATGTTTTGTTTTGTTTGGTCAGTCCTGTGTACTTGCTGGAGAGAAGACATGCCGTAATCATTGGACCATTGCATTTCAATTGTGGACCAAGTTGACACCTGAGGGATTCATGGAACAATATCCTATTTTATGTGCCTCTGCAAAATGTGCAATTTAGTAATAGGTGAAAGACTGGCACTAGAAAGACTAGTGGTTCTTTCTGTAAGCAATGCGCTGAAACCATGAAACCCCAAAGGTTGTCAAAGAGTGGAATGCATGGAAGGAAGTCTTTGTAAGATGATGTGATGATTACCACAAAAGACAGATGTGCCATAAAGGTACATCAGTGTGAACACCAAGTTTTGTGGACTACATTCTTGTAGGCCACCCAGTTCATTGCATAATTAACCTATTTGTTTTTTTTTCTTTTTCAGTCATACACCTGATGAAGGGTGAAAGGCAACTGAACAGCTCTAAAACAAACTTTTCTAATACCACAGTGCTCTACGCACCTCTATTAATAAAACTGTGATTGTCAGATTATTGTACTGTATCCAGAATAGCTGTTTAGATTATGCTAGACTAGCATTTGCGGAAAAGTATTTAAAAAAATATATGAAGGCTTGGAGCACAATTGTTAAAGTACATTTTGCTGTTTTAAACATGTTTTCGGATTGAATCAGTGTCACTTTTTGATGCAGTGTAATGAATATTAGTGATAGGACTAGAGATCCCAACTCTGTTTATAGATAAATGTCAAAGAACCATCAGTCTGATGTTTCACATTTGCGTAAAAGCATTCTCATACTAGATTAAAGAAATGTCTGACGCACACCTTACACCACGGCTGTACTTTTGTCTTTGAGGCACACACTACACCATTTACCAGTAACACTGTGTTGCGTGTTGAGCCCAATCATATTTTGGGGACCCCGAGCAGGTGCTTACCTTGCTCTCTGACTAAGACAAATGATCAGTTTATTAATTAGAACAAAATATCTTTTACAATATTACTAAAAGCTGCGGTGGGTTGGCACCCTGCCCGGGATTGGATTCCTGCCTTGTGCCCTGTGTTGGCTGGGATTGGCTCCAGCAGACCCCCGTGACCCTGTGTTCGGATTCAGCGGGTTGGAAAATGGATGGATGGATGGATGGATATTACTAAAAGAATGTGAGAGCTGCTAATAAAAACTAGTCATAGAGAACAGAAAAATGTCATCTACAGTATGTTGGACATATTATTTAAGCAATGAAAACAAAACTGAACAGAATTTTTTCTGCTGCTTTCTGGAGAAGAACATAACTGTACATCAGTTGACACTCATGTAAGCACTTTATGACAGCCACACACTGCACAGGCTTATTGTAGGAAGCCACTCTTGGGACACAAACCATTATGTGAAAATCTTTTAACAACGCCAGTACATGGAAAACAATGAAGCTGATGGATGCAGCAATGAGGTTTTTATCCATGGCTAGAATGATGCTACACCAAAATCCCTTTTTCAAAGCACAAGTCACACTTCTGAAAAAGCCTGAATTCAGTGGATAAAAATCATTCAGATGTCAACACTGTCTATATTACACACCTCAGCAAACTGAGAGCAATTTTGCATGAAGGGCAGTCTTTCTTCAAAATGTTAAGGAAAGTATAAATACAAGGGTGTAATGCTTCAGCTTACTCCAATGCATAAATGGACATCAATTTGTCCAATAAGTTAAAACAGAGCGAGAAAACCCACTTGAAGACAAAGCTTTAATTTTTGATCACTTTGGTAACTGAGCGTGAAAGTCACCAGAGCTCTGGCACTTTATTTCATGTCTCAAAAGGATAACACTATAATATAACAAAAACACATAAGAAGGGCTCCCCACCTCTGGTCCTGGAGGGCCCCGGTGGCTGCAGGTTTTCATTCTAACCCTTTACTTAATTAGTACACTGTTTTTGCTGCTAATTAACTTCTTTGGAATTCATTTTAATTTGTTTTTAAGACCTGATCCCCTGAATTTCTTCATTGTTCTTCTGAGTTGCTTCATTTCTTTCCTTAAACAGAAATGAAACGTGAAGTGAGTGAGCCAACAGAATACCAACTAAGTCAGGGCCTCAAACTCCAACCAGTTTCACTCCAACCAGTTACTTAATTAGGCACCGAGTCTTGTAAATTAAACCCGTTCTTTTATTGCACAGCTTGTTCCTGTTCTCACTGTGCAATAACATATATTTCTGAAACTGTTGATTTTCTCTTTTCTAAGAGTACTGTTAAAATATTTTGGAGACCTGAACAGATCAACATTCTTGAGACCTTCACCTTTCTTTATTTTCAGGCATTGTATAATGGACACAGTTTGCTGGTCCTGATTTTGTTCATTTTGTATCTCATTATTGTTTGACTGCTAATTAAGAAAAATAAACAATTAAGGTGTCTGAGTCTTCAAGAGCACAGCAAATAAAATTAATTCAAAAGAAGATAATTAGGAGCAAAAACAGGTCACTAATTAAGAAAAGGGTTAGAATGAAAACCTGCAGCTACTGGTGCCCTCCAGGACCGGAGTTGAGGACCCCTGCACTAAAGTATGTTAAAGAAGATATTTGAGGCAAGAACTGGTGTTTTGTCACAATTTACACTCCATTAAAAAAGCAAAATGTTGTACGAAATTAGCAGAGTAAAAAAATACTCTGCCAGCATTCATCCTTTAAAATTGCAGCAAATGGTTAATTGCAACGAGTCAGCAAATCTCCCACAGGTAAGCAGGCAGGTACAAAGATGATGCAGTGCATTTACTTCATGTGGAAACATATCTGCACTCTAATGTGACAGAAAAGCAGCTTTATGTATAGCACATGCAACATTTAATTGTGAAGATCCAATATAAACATTAAAAGTTTTTTTTTTAACTATTTGAGCAGATAAGATACATTCAGAAGAAAATGGTGAATGACAACCAGCAGATTAACTTGTAAAAAATGACCTGACCTTGCTCCCTCCATATGACTTTAAAGACATGTTTTTAATTAAGAAACAGCTCACTAATTATCACCACACTGCAACTACAGTATGACTGTGCCTTACAAATGTCTCTTGGAGGGCCTCTACCTCTAGAATGCACAAATTCTCCATGTGGTCCTATATTGTTACCTCTAAAATTTCTTTATTGCCATTAGAATATTCAACTCTGAGGCATCCATAGACACCTCAACCTTCAGTCTGAAAACCGTTTAGGTCTTCTCACCTACTTAGGATATTTTTTCAAAGGCCTCCTAAAATTTTAGGTGTAAAATGGAAAGAAAAAGAAACTGCCTAAATTCAAGGCACAAGTAACTGTTAAAGGGGTCTCTCAATCCTTATAGTGTTTACAGAACCACATTAACACTATGCACAACATATCTCGACTATCAAAATACATGTACATGACTGACAAGTTGTGGAAAGTATTTCATAAAGAATTCATCAGTATCAGCAAAAGTATGCATGCATCATACCAGCTGTAAAAACCTCTTAAATGAAGATACATTTAACACAAAAGTTTTAGTGTACCTTGTGTTTTGTAATTTAACTATGTGATGTGTAAAACACAAGCCATTCTTTAAACAGCATATTATCTGAAACTAAAATGTAAACTGAACTTAAAAGAGATGCTGTGCGGAATGTAATTTTAAGCATTATTTAGGAAAGGCTATTAGCATCTCAAAAATATAGTACTGTTATAATGGTATGATCTTAATACAATGTAATTTATTTTTTTCAACAAACAACAGCTAATTTTGTACATTTACATTTTATAAGTACTACCAGGTAAAATATTGATGTATGTTGAAATTTGAAAATAGTTAAACTATTTGAAAATGAGTGAAGAAATGTTTACAGTCTGAACACATTAAGTTGAAATAATAGCTTAAAAAATTACCTGTGCATCTGCAAGCATGACGTCCTTGATCAAAGGTTGACCTCTTGGTTCTCCATTATCCATCTTCACATAATGTACCTGATAGCCTCGGATCTGACCATGTTGCTTGTTGGGGACCGGCGAGCGCCAAGTCACTTTTATTGAAGTGGAGTTGACAGCCTCCACCTCAACTTTGCGAGGGGGACCACTGGGAACTGGAAGAACATCATGGGATAAAACAAAAGGTCAAGATTGCACTGACCCCTCCTGCTCAGCCTTGAAGCCAGTTAAAAAAAAATACAGTGCAAAATGACATCAATATCTTAACAATGGAAGAAAAAAAAAAAAAAATAAAAACCCAAAAAAGGTTTGACACCTGAGCTAACATTTGCAAAGACATCAAAAAAGTGATCAGTGGAGTAAAAAATGAAATTAAAAAAATGCAAATTGTCTGAAAAATGCAAGAAAAAGCCAAGGAAGATGCTTTGATGTTCAAAGCATCCCTAACAGTTAAGAATAGTTTGGCAGTGAAACTGTTTAAAAACAGATCTGAAGAAGAAGACAAGAAGAAAAGAAGAAGAAAAAGAATGCTTTTGGAGGAAGGGGAAAAAAGTGTCCATTGATTGCCGAATTATTGTATTTTACTAAGGGGAGTCTTAGTCAAATATAAAAATATTGAAAGATCAACAGTGACAAAAGATCCATTTTTCAGCTTACAAAATTTTGAAAAAACCAAGATCAAGAATAAAAAAAAATTAAGTTGGATCTAAGAAACAAATATTTTTCATGGTATGCTGGATCTTTAACTTTGAGCTTCAGTAGGCGCTCAGTAATCAAGAAAAAAGAAGAGAAAAAAAAAGGAAAAAATACATTTAGCCACCTTAATGCAGCTTTCTGGGGTATAGTTTACATTGGGAAATGAAAACTAAATGCCATAGACAGAGCTGGCTATGCTTGGTGCTATTTTTTACTATGGTGTGATCAGAAAATTAATAGCAATGCAAGAAGCCCAAGTGAAAACGCTGGGTGGTGTTGGAAGGGTAGAGGTGGAGAGGTTAGGGTTAAAAGAAGAGTACGTGTGTTTTTCTAGACTGCTAGTTGCCTACTGGAGCAGTAGGAGCCAACATACCATCCTCGTCGGTGCGAAGAAGCAGGGGTAAGCTTTCTGGGCCAGGTCCAACATCTGTGTGGGCGCTCACTGTCACTCTGTACTCTGTCCATTTTTCCAGCTCTTCCAAGAGGTAGTGTGAGGTTTCAGGGGGAAGGTCTGAGATTTGCCTGGCACTGGTATCCTCTCCGTCGATGGCAGCATACTGGATAGAATACTTGGTAATAATTCCATTCTGTAGTTCCACTGGTGGTGGCAGCCAACTTACCAGAATGCTGGTGGAGCTGGGGCTTGTGCACCTGATGTCTTGCGGGGGAGCCGAGGGCTCTGAAGGGTTTTTTGGGATTTTTTGTTTATTTTGGCAATTCATTTTTTTCATTTTTTTTGGGGGGGGGGGGGGGGGAGGAGGGTTCAGAGACAGTTGGGTGAGAAGGGATTTTTAGATGATGATGATGTAAACAAACAAACAAATAAAAAGAAAACAGAAAACGTAAAATAAAAAAATATATTTTTTAAAATAAAACAAAATGCAATGAGTTATTAAAATGACAAAAACAAATCAAAAATAAGACCAATACCTTGGCTTATTTAAATGGGAAAACTAAAATTATGAGTACGCAAAAACCACACACTGAGGATATGGTATGGGGGAAATCAATGTCTTACAAACAAGACCTTGACAATGGACATACTTACCTTAAAATATAAAACATTACAATGCGTAACCCTGAGTTACATACCCCCTGGAGCAGCAGCAATAAGAACCTCACAACTTTTCCAATAAGATTCCATCAGCATTACAAAAACCATAAAGTAGTTCAGGCTACAACAAAACATTGACTTTGGATTCACTAAACAAAAGGTGCCTTACTTTTGAGACATTATAAGTGTACATTTTCCCAACACGAGTACCATGGGCTCAGTGTATGCAATACTACTGATAGAGATAGGCGGTTTACCACAAATCAAAAAGTATTTTTGGTAATATAAATACTTTAGTGGAATCCAATAGTCTGAAATGAACAATTTGTCTTGTAACTTAAACATGGTGGATGCTTTGTGGTAAAAGCCTACATTTCTACCTCATACTTTCTGTAATTAAAGAAAGCAAAATGAGTCATCTTAAGTATTTTCTGTAGCAAGGAAGCATGCAGTATTCTATTGAATAAATACTCTATTAGTGTGTCTAAAGGACTAAACAATATTTACCTACCAAGACGAGGTAAGACTTGAAAGAAATATGACTTTTTCTGGTACTCACCTGCAAGCCGCTGCTTGAACAGACCTCAGATTTAGGGCAATTTTAAAAATAACACACCAATAAGCCAAAACAATTTTCTTTCCTATAGCATTATTACAATGAATATAATTTTGTGCTTAATAAAAACAAAATCCATAACAACACAGCAATGTTTCGGATAAGTCTGAGGTCTGTTTGGGTATGCAGCTTTTTAAATTTTGCTTTTGTACTGAGTAGTGAATGCAAGTGCTTGAGCTGTCTTGAAGTGTATAAACAGAGTTGATCAGAATCATAAATGTAAATAATCTGGCAAAATCCTGTGGCCAATGTTTGTTTTCTTCCTTAGAAAGCTCAGTCACTGCATCAGGTTATAACAGACTTGAGGATAAGTATCAAGAGACAAGGCTTTACATTTTGTGAAGGCACAAAGGCATAGGGAGATGGCTATCTTAGACAGTGAATATTTTATCAAATTTAACAGTTTTAGAAGTAAAGTAAATGCCAGACCTCAAGAGCCAATGTTGTCATTTAATGACTTTTGTTAAAGAAGCCCATAGCTTGTGTATACTTTTTGTTTTTGTGGTAAAACTGGGCAGCCTTGCCTATTGATTTCTAATAGTAACATTTTCTTGAGGAATGTCCATGCTTTCATCTTTACTGCAGCAAGAAGCAAGAACAATCCTGACTGGAGAAGCTGGCTTCACTGACATGTTGTTTTGATCAATGCTTTAAACAGCAGTTGTAGCATTCCCTTTTCAAAGGCTGCTTGCCTTCCATTTAAATGGAAAAGCTAGCATGCATCAGAATTTAATTTTATTTGAAATGTGCCAAGCAAGTAAGTTTCTTTACTTGAAGCAGCTGTCCACATGCAGATAAGGCTGTACACATGGGGCGCTATAAAGCAGCTATATTAAAGTACAGATACATTTCCATTACAAAACAGTTGGGTTAAATGAAAATATTGAATTAGTAATCTGTATAAAACTAAATGCAAAAAACGTTGATATTCCTGCATGTTGTGACCTTAAGTGACTCAGCAAATTAACTCTTCAAAGAATGATTCAAAAAAGGAATGCTTTCTGCTTCTGCCATACTGAATGTATTAATTGC
Organism: Polypterus bichir lapradei; assembly: GCA_026402145.1. Taxonomy (NCBI): domain Eukaryota; kingdom Metazoa; phylum Chordata; class Cladistia; order Polypteriformes; family Polypteridae; genus Polypterus; species Polypterus bichir. The sequence continues at coordinate 61,784,598 of JANRMT010062837.1, forward strand.
TGCCACCTTCTCAAATTTTTGTGACAACTGTCACAAATAGAAGAAGAGACTGCAAAGTCAAAGTATTTAAAGAAAAAGACCTACGTGTCTGTGGGGTCTCAGCTGATATTTCAGCTGTAGCCGCGCCTTGGCCATATGTGGAGCGGGCAGCTAGTCGGAAGAAATAGGTACTGAAGGGTTTCAGGCCCTGTAATAAGTAGGATGTGTCAGCCTTAAAGGTGACACGTTGCTAGAAAAGAAAGAAAGTAAAAAAAAGTAATTCATTTTATCCATGTAAATAACATCATTATTTAATGTATAACATTATCTGAAAATTTGATCACCCATATAGATAAAATATTACTTCGTCAGTTTTAGTCATAAAATAGCATAAATGCAGTCATAATACTGTATGTACAATTTAATTTGGTTTACAATCTACTTCTGTGATCCATTTTCTGCACTGTCTGGGGTCAATATGACATATTCCCAAACACAAGGGTGTCTGTAATGAAGGCAAGCACTATCAGATGTTATCTTCCTCCCTTGTGAAGTGGCTAGCTGATTCAGCATCACTTTAGAGCTCAACAACTTTAAATTAGATAAAAGGTATGGATTGGCTGTGAATTAACAAGCTTTGGCTGCACTGCTCAGTCTGAGGTGCCACTTGCAATATCTCCAGTGTTATCGTACAGGCATTTAGATAGTATGTTTATTAATGTTTAATTAACTCAATTGATCTTCCTAGAATATGTGACAGCATAAGCAAGTTAGTGGGGCTGAATGAGTATGTCCAATTGAAGATTCTGAGCTCAAGATCAAGGTGATATAATGTGAGTTGGGGGTCAAACACTCTCCAGAGAGTGCAAAATTATATTTTTCAAATTGTAGTGACATGTTGTGCCACCAACAGATGGCAAGTTTTATCTGACTAGCAAATGATGATGCACTATTTTGAAAGATAATGTTAAAATTCACCACCTATGCTCAACACATTTATCTCTTGCTTAAAAAAACAATATGAGACATAAAAATGGAATGTGAAATGTATAATGATTCACTTAATCAATTAAAATTATTTAAATGAAAAAAATGGTGCAGTTAATATATCCGTCTATCCATTAATGAATCCATCCATTTTCTTCTCCAGCTTAGTTTAAAGAGGTTTACATGAAGCTAGAGCCTAAGTCAGCACCACTGAGGAAGAATCAGTCATGGAAAAGGATAACACTCCTTTCACAGAGAATACTCGCATGTGGGGCCAGCGTGTGGGGTGAGGCGATAAGGTGATCGCCTAGGATGGCACTTTAGTCAGGGCATCATTTTTATGCAGTATTTTTTTTTAATATTACAAAATAATAACAGAAAAAATGAAAATATAACTGTTACAAATTCCATACACCAGGTGTCTTATTTGTATATTTATATACACCTTGCACCCCCCTGACACACTGTGATGTCCCAAGTTTCAAAACAAAGCATGTGCATTTCCAAGCTACGGATCAATGATACTGGCAATCATGATTCTCACATATCGTATGGTATAAATATTGATTTGTTATTTTGCATAATGTTAATTTCTGAAATTATATTAAGGTGTCAGTCACATGTAGTACGTGTAAATATCTCTCAAGTTTACACCACACTTGTTCAGTTAAAACAGCAGCCGTTTTTTTTAGCTTGTAGGTTTAGTTTATAAGTGCTTAGTTATTTAGACAAGTGTGTGGGATGAGTGAAAGAGATGATTTTCATGTTGCAAAATTCAATAAAAATATATTTTTTGTGGCGGGGATCAAACAAAAGTGGTTAAGAATTTACATAATTTTATTGCTTCTAATGCTTGTTTTGTATGTTTGTTTTAAAGTGGAATTCATTTATATATTAGTTTGTTTGTTTGTTCAGATGATACACTTTTTGTGGGAGTATTGTAGGTGGATTAAGTTTATTATCTAATTAGTAAGTATATTTGGGGGGGGGGGGGTGACTTAATTTTCCATGGTGACCCTGCTGAAATGCAGTCCACTTTCACTCACACCAGGCCAGATAAAGAGTTCCCAATTAAACCAACACATGTCTCTTGTATGTGGTAACAAAAAAGGAATAACTATAGGCAAACCATATACTGTAAATACAAGTAAAACAGAACAAAGTGACACAGAACAAATACTGAAAACTGAAAGAAAAGTTAGAGACAAAACATTTTGGCTGTCTAGCCCTCTTTAAGTGTATTCTCCTATTTGTATATATACATCAATTAATATCTCTGTACATGAATATTAGATCAGATGGACATCATTAATACCATAGAGATTTACAGTATATAGCAGCATAAAAAAATCAAAGATCCAGACTCACAGGACAAACAATACAATCAATCGATAGATGAATAAATACATAAACACACACCCCCACACACCCCCACATATATATATACTGTATACACATACACGTATATACATATATACACACACATACATATATACACACATACACACACACACACATATATATATATATATATATATATACATACACACACACACATACAGACATATTCACTGTGCCAATTAGTTCCTGCTATAACATGACAAGTGATCCGCTATTCCATCTATTACGTGACAAATATGAAATGGACTTCTCCCACAATGTCTTGATTTATACCCAGAATGCTGATGATGGTGAAAAACAATGGAAACATTTCACAGTAACTTTTTTAAAACATTAAATGTATCTAATGCATGCCACAATGGAATATTAATGATAAAAAGACAATGGTGCGAATGGGATTGTACAGACCTTTACAGCAGAATAAATGAAATTAACAAAGACACATTGAGTGAATCATACAATTCAATACTGTGCGGTGTCTATGAGGCTTTAAGAGCACCCACATTGATTTAACACTGTTATAGTGTTACAGTTTGCAAAGGTCTGTAAGAAGTGTCTGAAGTTTTCCCAGGAGGAGAAGAAGACGAAAATCGTAATAATCCTGCTCATCACTGCTCCTCATCTTCCAATTAAAAAACATCTTCCTGAAAACCTCCAGTCTCCAAAGCAAGACTCTTCATCTTCTTAAAGTAAGTAAATTTCACTCATTATCTGTGGTTAACTGTCATTGTTATTTTTCAAGTGTATTTAAGTATTTAATGGTACACTGTATTGTGTTATTTTTGATTTTTACTATAGGTTAAGAGGTCCCATTAATTAGTAATGCTCAGTCAACCTTAACAATGCTTTCCATGATTTCAAATTGGAGTAACAGTCCAGCTACTTAAATATCATTTAGTATATGCTGCACTTTTCAGGTTCCTATTAGCATTGTATAGAATGCGGGGAATCCTGTATTTACCTATGGGCATAAAATTTTAAGGTAACATGGAAAAACACAACTTTTGTTCTTGTTGTTTTTGTATTTATCATATTTGTCAAATATATTTCTTCAAAGTATTTGCAAATTCATTTAACATTTTACTTACATCCATTTGAAATTAGGTCAGTGACCCTGCAATGGGAAATATAATGTACAGTACTACCATTAAGTTGTATTATGCACACTGAAAGATTTTTGCCTGCAAGCTATATATATTTTTGCTCTTCAATGCACTTGGTACAATTTTATTTGCTAGAAAGAGGAACAATTTTTCTCATTGAGCATTAAGCAGACACAAATATTATAACTCAATAATGGTCAACAATCAAAAATAATGAAAATACGCTAATTTTGCTTTGATAAACATAGCTGGCTGATTTGAATTCCTGGAAAACATCTGATCTACTGTACATCATGAAGATGGCTAGCAGATTTGGTCTCTTTGAGCTACAGATCTAAGACAACCCTGCGTCTAAATGGTGAGACCAAGCTGAAAAGACTATTTACAAAGGCACATTTTACTGATTATTATAATCTGTGATTTAGTGACTGACTGCTAATATGTTGCAAGAGGCAAAGGTGCCATCCAAATAAATAAAGGTTTGGCTGCACACTGAATCTGCAAGCCATTGTGAGATTAGTCACCAGAGGGCCGCACAATTGATTTTGAATGTGAAGCCTCCAAGAGCACCAAAATAAAACAAAGAATGTATGAAAAGATGGAAGGAAGTTTGAAACACTTACACCAAGATTGCCTGACTATGTAAGCAAGAGAATAAGGCCTAGGAGGACACACAACAGTTGGCAGTTCACAGGTCAGTTGGATGAGGAACAAGCTTTTAAGAGATATGCTCGGCTTATGGGGGCATCAAAACTTTTAGAAGGAGCTCAAGCCTTGTATTTCTTGTGCCAAAGTATGCTGCTGGAGTCAAAATGAGTTTCGATGGGTGTTTGGGCTGGAGCCATGCTTAAGTTCAGAGGTGGGTTTAAAGTTCTAACAAACTGAAAACGTGAAGAGGCCAGAGATAAAACAGAGAAACAAAGACAGACAGGGTGAATACTCTGGTGTAGTACTGTTAGGATGGGGCAAGTGGGATAGCCACATCACAGGAAAGATAGGCCAGCTGCCCAATACAATGCAGCCAACACTTTGTGTTCCCTTCCATGTGACCCTCCAATGTATGAATTACTATAATTAACATACAACTTCTAATATGTGAGACTTCGTAGCATCACTCAGAGCATGCAGAGATTCCAGGAGGAGGCTTTTCATTTACAATGCGGACATTTTATGTTGTTTCAGTGCACTGAGTATGTACATATCATGTATTTTCTACTGCCCCTTTTTAATTCTCCTCATTGTTCTCATGAAAATGGAACTGATTATGCAATTTATTCAATGGAAATACTCCTTAAATTGTTACCAGGGTTCTTACCATAGTGTGTCTTTCTCATTATTGTAACAGATGTACATGATTGCATGTGGAAATTACTCACTCTTTAACCCTTATTAACTAACTGACTTTTGCCTGAACCGAAAATTCTGTATAAGCAGTATGATTTAAAATAGAAGTTCATTACAACTGGGTTAACCATGACAAGCAGAGTATAAATCAAGTTCATTCATTGTACCACCATACTAAGCTTGTGGTTATATGTTATTCACCTCTTCTCCTTGTTCTCCTTTTTTGTAAACAAGTTCATAGTCAAGAATGGCATCTGCTTTGGGGGGTGTCCATGACAACAAAATGCTGGTTTCTGATTTTGCTTCGGCCTTGAAGTTGGTTGGCTGAGCTGGAACTAATGGAACAAAAGAAGTCAAGGTTATAAGAAGTACCACTTTGTATTATCTTAAATCGTTATGTTACAAAATGCAGGTGAGAGAAAAAGAGCAAGACAAATACAAAGCATTCCTCATAAAGGGCTAGCAACACAGAAAAATCAAAGAGTGATGAGTTAAACAACTCTGAAGAAGAAAACAGAAAATGACAGGTTTTCACTCACAAGAGCAAAGCATCAATTTATCACAGCACCCATCCTCTGAAATACTGCTTCAACTTCTTGTTCTCCAAAGACAGTATATGATTTTTTTGAAGGAAAATTAGGTAATCAAAGGTGTTTTAAAACAAACCATGAAAAGGAATATGCTACATGGTGAGATTCATTTTAACAATAGCTGTAAATGGCCACTGAACGCACAAAGCCTTAATTCACTCAATTTAATGTTAAAGCAGAGTGTTATTCAGTTTTCCTTTTCAAATGTTTGCACCAGACCACCATTAGTGTTTTTGTGCAGGGATTGTTTTTTTTTTTTTTCAAACTGTCAGGTCTGAAGTATGTGGATTTCAAAATGGTGTCTATAGTCCTCCTTGTCACTTATTTAGTCCCATTGCCACATGTCATGTTTTCCAGGTATGAGACTACACAGCTTGGAATCAGTCATAAACTTTACAGTCAATGCAATATATGGCAGTTAGTTTTGTATCATTTCTATAAGATCAGTCATTTGAAAATATTTTGTATAAGTTAAAATCTAATACCACCGAAACACAACTATAAAATTTATCTTGAGGCACACTAAATAATTTACTTGCCCTATAGAGCTCACTGGAAGAGTGGTCTGGAATGGTTTAATGGGCCAAATGTTTTTTTTAATCTTTATAAAGCAGTTTGAAAATTTTCAGTCATAGTTCCCTCCTATAAGTCAACAAGACTGTACTGTACCAGACTCAAGTTCAATAAATGGATTTAAGGATTTTTGCTGAAGGTGATCATAATGGATGAAGTAGAATAATTGCATTTATACCCAAAATACATTAGTGTGTATTACAATTATCTAAGCTGCCAAGCTAACACAGTTCACTTAGGCAAAAAAACTCAACATAAAGTATAGTAAAGGCTCTTTAAATATGTGTAATGGCATTTATATGTTTTTTCCACCTATGCATCCCTCCAGGCATGATAGAAATTTATCTACTGTACCTGTCAAGTTAGCTGGAGAAAAAAGGATGCCACACACTGAGAATTATAAATAGCCTTGATCACATCTCAGTGGCAGGTTAGCAGCCTTTATACTAGCTCAATAAAGTGGAACAGCAGGGGAAGTGGGGGATGGTGTTTTTATGTGTTTAGACCACCCCATAATGATTTCTGTAACACAGATGTGAATGGGCAATATATCTACAACTCAAACCCAAATCTATTTTTATACCAAAGTATGCCCTCTTTTCCAAAGGAATGTTCAAGGGGCATACTGTGCACAGAAACAAAAAAAAAAAACAAACAAACCATATAAGGCCTGGCCATGTTCTCTGAAGATTGTTAAAGGGGACTCTTCAATTGTATAGTTCAGCCACCCCCAAAATCAATGTGTAGTTATGGTGGTACTGTAGCAGCATACATCCACAAAAGTATGTGAAAATCAAGCGCTCAAACATTGTAGACTGTTGCAGATGTTCAGCAAAATAAGCTGGTATCAGTTGCTTTTAAAGTTATGTTTCTTTTTTATTCAAAGTTTTATTTATTTAAAGTTACTAAACACTGTTTTTAGAAAAAGCTATTAGAATATAAATTTGGATTAACACTGTGAAGCAAATGATTCAGTTACCATAAAGGTGGAAACGCCAGCTTCATGGTATCACATACTGTTATATAATGACACGATTTATTTATTCTCTTACTGTATGTGACTTATCTTCATTTCAGTTCCTCATAACCTTCTGATCTGCATCATTTCATTTAAAAAAGATCCTATTTAACTAAAAATAAGCAGATTTGAAAAAATCCAAAAAGCAAAATTCTGTTCTCTTGGCTTTAAGAAAATAATAATTACAGAAAGCTTCCTCATCATAAAATGATTGAAACTGAGTGATTCAGTAACAAATCACTGGTGATCATTGTAAGACCATGTCACCTTGCATGACTTTTCCAGCAATTTTCAGTCATAGCTTTCATTTAAATAATCTTAGTGAGTCAGAAGAAGACGGCAGCATACTCCCATGAGGCCAGTGACATAGTGTGATATGCCCAAAAGCTCAATCCAACTAGTCCACGACTTACTCTTTAATCGTAATGGAGGATTCTGTGTGCATGAGGGCTGATAACCAATGAATGCTTACCTGGAAGTACAATTCATATAAAGCAGTGATGAGGAATAAGGAATTTGGGTATTCTAGATCCAAAAGACTCCATCCTCCAAACAGAAGCTTGCTTGACTGATGTCTTTTGTTTTAAGTACCACAACAGAATGAAACAAATTTCAAAAAAAGTGCAGCAACTGCAGCTGAACTTGTCAAGGCCCATTAAACCTTCATACAGTGGCAGCTGCGTCAGGCAGTACATTATTAGCTGTCACAAGAAGAGCTGAGGATGACTGTGCTGGAAGGTCAGCACACAGTCTTTAAATGTGAAGTGGTCAGAAATTTTTAGTTGTGAGTTTTTTAGTTGAAATAATCCAGTTACTGGAATAGCAAGTAATGTGTGACACGTCCAAAGATTAGACATCATACAATACGACATCTGCCTTATTCTGTACTTTTTAGTTATTGTCTGGCTTACCTGCTTTTCTCAGACATTAATGCAGCTTAGAAACACTCATATATGTCAAGCTTAATGAGACAGCAATACAGAAACTGCTCATTTAGGTGTCCTGTTTTAATTGAGATTCATTTCAGTTTTACTGTGTGTTTAACTTTATCACTTTGTGTGCCTATTTACTGTTTTTGTATTACAGTTGTAAATATGTGTAAACACTCTGAGCTTGTATAAGAATTAATTGAATTGATTTGACATTTGCAAGAACAAATGATATAAATGATTTTCTATGATATACATACTATATATAATAAATATATTTTAATCCTGTGACAATGAGCAGGATAAATAGGGCTGTATAAATGGAAAGATAGAGATACCGTATGTATGGAGATATGCAAATATTACATATACTACAAAGACCATCCATTCATTTACATAACTTCCCTCTCATATTCAGTGTTATGGGGGCTGGTTCATCGCAGGGCACTTACAGATCAGGCTGTTTGTTTCTAGGCCAACTGAAATGTGGATAGTTAACCTAACGTGCACACCTTTGGGATGTGGTAGGCAAAAGGGGAGAAAATACCTAAATACAAATGAGTATATGTATATGGATTAAAATAAAATCTCAATCCACTGTTAGACATTCTTGTCAGTAAAAAATAAAAATAATATAGAATTGGCAATTAAGAGTGAAACTGATTTTCAAAATCTTTTTTTTAATTTCTCAGGTATTTACTTCTTTAAATATACTGATTTTCATTGGACTCCACAATGTGTCTTTAGTATATTTCACGTAATCTAAAAGGTTTGTTTATAAACTGTTTAGTTAATCTACCAGTATACCAAAATTGTATCCTGGGAAATGCAGTGTAAGTGAGCATTGACAATATCCACATTGTAGTATATACATATCACGCTTGCCATGAAACAGAGTTTCAGTGTAGAGCTGTTGACTAACACAAATGGCTATAGCAACTAAGAATCTAGTGGGTTGCTAAAATTTGCATATTACTTAGATAAAAAATTCCAATTTGTTTAGGTTTACACAACTTAATACAGCATTGTCTGATTCTTATGGAACAAACAATACACTGCCCCTGTCTAAACTACTACTAATAAAACACTCCTGTAACTTCTACAGCAATGCATGCAACAGACTTCAAAAGGTCACAGATCCTTGTTGACATTTTGGCTCTGTTGATAATCAAGACAAATATGAGCCCTATCTTCACTCTAAATAAGATACTATAGCAATATGATAAGTAAAGGATAAATTGCTAATTTTTAGGAAAAATGAAAAATGCATGTTTTGAATAACCATTCCGTGAATCGCCACCAAATCTTGGTGGAGGGGCTTGTGTGTCCCAATGATCCTAGGAGTTATGTTGTCTGGGGCAATTTCTCCTAATAGGGTCACCCAAGGAAAATTAGTTCAAAGTGAAGGACCAGACTAAGTGTGGTTCATATTGACCTCCATGGATAGTCAAATCATGGACAATAGGGACACCGAGTCCCTTCCCTGGATCCAGGCCTTGGTGGAAGCTCGTCGGCAAATGCCTGGTGGTCAGGCCTTTACCTGTGGGACCAAGCTGGGCACAGCCTGAAGCAGCCTATCCTCCACTGGGCCCACCAACTACAGGTGTACACATAAGGGTATTCTGCATTGCTTTGAATAAGTGTACAAACACATTAATTAATATATGTTTTATTTTGATTACAGGAATAATTCCATTTAGATAAGTTGACTATCCACTGTACATAGAACAAGGCTACACTGTCCTTTGTAAAAATTTCATTGTTTAAGTATGGAGCTATCCTTTACCTTTACTCTGTAATGTAATATTTTGTGTAACATGTCTTATGGTATTACACATCATCCATACAGTGCATTCAGAGATAGTATTCCGCTTTGACATACAAGTTAAAAATTAATGAAAACTCACCTCCAGTCTTTGTTATGACCTGAATGTCACTTGACAATGGCCCATCGCCCACTGAGGTAAATGCCAGAACTTTAATGTGATAGGTTTTCTGTGAGGTAAGACCACTAATTGTCGTGATGCGAGTGTCCCCCACATTGTGTTTCTGCCAATTGTTGACATGTTGACTTGGATCCATAGTGTAATATACCCTGTATCCCTGGATCTGACCATTAGGCTCTTCTGGCTCCTCCCACTGGACCAGGATTGTACTTGAACTCAGCATGCGTGCTGTAACTTGCCGAGGTGCTGTACTAGGGGCTTGCTCAGCTGTCCTTGTTTCCACTGGCTCACTTGGTGGGCCTCTCCCAATATTGTTCACTGCTACCACTCTGAACTCATACTCAGAGTATGGACTGAGACCACCAACACTGTAACGTGTAGTTGCTACCCCATCAATCTCCTTGTAGCCTTCTTCAGATAGCTTAGCTTTATGTTGAATTATATAATAAGAAACAGGCTCTGGGTTTCCAGAGTCCCAAGTCAATGTGATGCTAGTGGCTGTGCTTTCTGTCACAACTGGTGTTCCAGGGGGTTTTGGCAATGCTGGAAGAAAAAAATAGACATTTAGAAAAAATAAAATATAAAAACCACAGCTGTTTAAAAATTTAAATATTACATATAAGTACAATGAATATACAATATATTTGTATGTACATTATATACAGTATGTATGTATGTATAAATATTATGTATGTACAATAAAATAAAATAAATGTAATATTTTCACATTTAAAATTTGTAAATATACTTAACACATAGTTGGATTATGGTATCTATAACTCATTTTAAAACAAGACTGCTTTTCTTACTTGCTCATAAATAATGTATTTTTTACACATTGATAGCACTTGTTTTCAAGAGGAACATCGATTTCACCTCATTTCAACACAAATTTTATAGTCTCATTTTATTATCATCATAATTTGTTGCTTCTTGCGGTCATAGTTAAAGTATTATATTGATATATTGCCTCCTTTGCTTGCTTTGCCCCATAAAGTCGATATGCTTCAGAAGCAGAACTAAAGAATCCACAAGCTGTGAGGGCATCATCACATCTTTATGATAAAGCTGCAACAAATATAAGACCTACACCTTAATCCATATCACAGATCAAGATACTTGTGTTCTCGTCAACAGACACCATGGGCTGAATAACAAAACACAAATGTCACACTAAGCAACACATCAGCACACCGAAGAAACATTTTGCTAAGTAACTCCATTACATTTACACATTATTTTCACTTCAATTTAAATCCTAATGGCTTTGCTATTTTTTCACTAGTAAATTGACTGCAGTACTAATATCCATAACTGTGCATATATTCAAAGTGACAAACAAATCACAAAGTGTTCAGTACATTTGTTTACCTCTTACTCCATCTGAGACATTATTAGATAAAGCGATTTGTTCAGAGATAAACTGAGGCAGCAATATGAACTGAGCCTTCAATCTTGTGGTTTACAGATCAGTGCAACACATTGCTGACCAGGTCATTATGCTTACCACTTATTACAAATAATGCTAACATTAATCTGGTTAGGTGTCATTTTTAATGCATTGTACATTAAATGATTAAAAGAATGCTGGCCAGTATTATTCATAACTCTGATTCCAGCGTATGGTGTGGATAAAAGAGTCACATGATAATTTATTTGTTGTTGTCACTTTCGTAGGAACTAAGTTAATCTATCATCATAATTATGGGTAAGTACTAAAGAGCTATCTATCTATCTATCTATCTATCTATCTATCTATCTATCTATCTATCTATCTATCTATCTATCTACTTTTTCTACATATCTATCAAAATATATGTGTCATGTGGATTCATTCTATAATAAAATTTAAATGACTTAATTACAGTACGAAAGCCTAAAGCTAATTCTTAACCACGATAAATTTGCTATATGTTTCAACAGGTCTGTCTACACACACACTGTAAGTACACAAATCAAAAACACTGACGTGGAGATTACAATCCCCATCAGGCAGCAGGAGTGTGCTGGAATTGAGGCAAAGACATAATCATCAGCACACACCAAATTTTGTAAAGGCCAAAGTGTGATCTTAAAGTACAGCATTTTCTTCTCAACTAATCTGGATAACAGTTTTATAGTCTCAATTGATTACAAAATTTGTCTAAGAGTACATCATTTTGTGTCTTAATGGATTGTGTTTCACCATGTTGAGTTTCCAAAAGAAAGTTCTTGCCAATTTATTTCTACAGGTAACGCTGAATACTTCAGATACTCCTATTGTAAAACTGTATTCATCACACTGTTAAAATAAATGGGTTCTTCTTGGTCTGTTCTTTTAAAGCTATAACTTTTCTTGGTCACTGATGAAACACTATACAATAACATACCTTTTTCTTGGTAACTATAATGAGGACCATTAATTATGTGCTTGTAGTAAGAATGGTGCAGTAAAAAACCTTCTAGCATTATATGTCTAATATAGGGTTGTGGGGGCCCATTGCCTATCCTAGCAATACTGGGTGCAAGAAAGAATACAGTCCGGGACAGAATACTAGGTCACTGAATAGCCCACTTCCTCAGACCCCGAAACTCACACACACAGAGTATTATCAATTTGGAATCGCCACTCACCTGGTCCATTTTGCCTTGGAAGATGCGTGAGGAAAACTAGAGCACTCCAAAAGTCTTTGTAGACATGAGGAGAACGTGTAAATGCAACACAGACATGGGATCAGTTAGGCAGCAGCTCTACCCACTCCACCAATGTGTGCCACCCATGTCTGTATGTAAAGTACTTTCATTACAGCCAAAAAAGAGCCATTATTTTGCATAACAGTTAAAAGGAACAAAAATGCAAGTATGTTTAGGTATTTTTTAAAGTGATTTCACTATATTTAGGTTTCTGTGGGACTTGGCTATTCAGCTTGTGGACGGACACATTATTTATGGTGAATATGTGAAGTATTTACAATTTATAAACAGATAATACAATTTATAAACAGATAATATGAACTAAGTATGTTTTAAAAACATGCCTGAAAAATGGCCAAAAAAAAGCTTAATTTTACAATAAGCAACATTAATAACCTTCTTCAGACCTGTATTATTAATTGTTTAAGGTATTACTCATACCTTCAACAGGTTTAATATGCATTTAATCATATTATGAAAAACTTAAAATTACAGATTTTTTAACACAGTTTACATTTTTTTGGAATATGTTGTCAAGTTGCTCTGTAGCTGTCAGTATCTTATAACAATTATTGTGGATGTTTAACGCTTGACTTTATTATTATCGTCAAAACTAAACTACAACTAAACTAAAATTTGCTGCTTAAGTAAATACAACTATTAATAATAATAGGATTACATTGGTAGACCTAACAATTACAACAAACATCTAATTAAAGTGGCACTAAATGGAAAAAGGAATTGTAGGACAGGGTATGCTGTGAGTCTTTTCAAACGTTTTAGAATTGGCTGTACTCTTGAACACTTTGTCTACTCTGTAGAAGCACCATTTTCATAGGGTGCAGACTAAACAGGTTTCAAATACTTACCATTTTTGAGTGATATATGTTAAACTATTGCATTTCGAAGATCTTTATGTATTATGCAATACATTCATTTACAGGAACACTAATCCCTGATAAACTGGACAGTGCCTTACTTCATTTGTCAGTTCTAGCCAGTATGATCTTTATAACAATGAGCTTAATCTAAATTTGGTCAGATGCGTTTATTTACAGGTTTGGTTTGTTTATGGTGTCTCAAAAATAAGCAAAATATTACTTAGTTAAATCAGGTTAGTGTTATTAAAACAGAAACAGACTTGCACAACAGATTTTATGCTGGCTGTTCTGTATGTTACATTCACTGAACTAACACACTACCCAGGTTTGGTTCCTGTCTTCTACCCATTGCTGACAGGACAGACACTAACTCCTTGTGATATTGAACTGGCTAAGAGTAAGTGCAAGGACTGACTACTTACAGAAAAAATAAGACTAATCTGTATAACATAGGATGTCACAAGAATATAGTGTGAAAGATGATGCACTTTAATACAAAAAGGCATGAATAGAAGGGTTACTGATTTTTTAGAGTTGACACAAAAATGAGAAAGTTAAAGCCTAATTCAATTTTGTTAACAGTTTACTGTTCTATATCTATTGGATCAAATTAATTTGTGGAGAAATTAAGGTGCAAAATAAATCCAAACAACTCTAACGGCCTTTAAGCATGATTTGGTTTGAAAATCAAATTTTGTTCCAGTGAAAAATAACTATGAAACACATTAATCAACTGAAACCAGAGGTTCGTCAGACCTCAGATTTTTTTCCGGTCCTGATTGCTATACATGGTGTGGTACCCGGATGGAGGTGGCACCCAGCCGGGACGCCTGAGGAGACCGGAGGAGGGCTTGTGCCTCCTCCAGACCTCGAGGGGGCGACCGCCCTGTAGGAACCCGGGGTTACCGCCAAGGGGACCCCAATACCTGGAAGACCCTGGACCTCAGCACTTCCGCCACACCAGGAAGTGCTGGGGGGAAGAGGAACAGGGACACCCGGAGTGCTTCCGGGGAGACAGCTGGCACTTCTGCCACACTGGGGCGTGTCGGTGGTAGATTGCCGGGAACACACCTGGAGCACGTCCGGGTGCTTATTTAAAGGGGCCGCCTCCCTTCAAAGGGGGACAAGAGTCGGGTGGAAGATTGGACAAGGTCTCTGGAGGAGGCAAGAGGCGGCCTGAAGAACAAAAGATAGAGAGAGAAGGCATTGGATTGGCCTGGACTGAGAGGTATTGGGGGGCTTGTGACTACTGAACTGTGCAAATAATGAAAAATAAACGTGTGCTGGGTGACATGAGTGTGTCTGCCTGTCTGTGTCCGGGGCAATGTTCACAATGGCATTAGTTGGACATACAGTATGATGATGTTTTATCAGTCAAACACATGGAATGAATAGCCTTATCTAATGAAGTTGGATTCATTGTATATATAGATGGGAGTGCAAGATGAAACTTGCGTTAAATATTAAGAAATTGAAAATGCTTGACTTTTCTAAACAACCTCATGACTAACAAAAGGACAGGCTCAGCTGTTAAGGCTATGTGATCCCCAGGTAAGTTCACAAGACTGCTGTATAAGCAATAACTGTAGTCGCAGTGGAGATACCCCAAAAAAAACATTAAATAATAGACAACTCACTTGTTTAAAAAGAAACCCTATAATTGCATAACTGTTCTTGTTCATGAACCTACCCACTAAATTTCTTAAAAACAAATCAAGAAAAATGCTGTATGCACTATATGCTTGGGTTCCTAATAGTTTTTCTTATTTAAATGTCTTTTTTCAAAATGCTTTTTAATCTTTCATTCATTGAAATCAAGCAGGGTAAAGCCTATCTTGGATACATTGGCACATGGCACAAACCAACTTTTAATGATGTGCTGGCTCACCCCTTGGGATTAATAAAGTATCTATCTATCTATCTATCTATCTATCTATCTATCTATCTATCTATCTATCTA
>JANRMT010062837.1:61799991-61831652 GCA_026402145.1 Polypterus bichir lapradei
CTATCTATCTATCTATCTATCTATCTATCTATCTATCTATCTATCTACAGTATCTTAATATTTTATAAATGCTGGGAAAAAAGCAATTTCAACAGTTACTTATTGACAATGGCATGCTGATAAATCTCACAAAAAGAGTTAAAATTAAGAAGTATTTTTTCATCACTACTGTGTTATAATCGTTTTGGATCAACTTTTTAATTCAGATTTTGTATAACATTTTAAAATTTGGGTTTCTTTCATCCACATTAGACAGAAGACTATGATAGCATAACAAACAACACAGATATGGGTGAGTTTGGCTAAAAACACACAGAAATAGTCTGACAATTTACTATTACTGTTTACTACACAAATTATTGGCTAGTCAAATGGAAAACTACATCACCTATTTTAAATTCTTTATTTTCACTGTTTTAAGAAATAGTTTTAAGAAATTGATTAGTTGACAGTGTCCACAGACAGCAAATCAATAAATCTACGTTTTGCCAACATTATGTGGCGAAAGGGGACATAGCAAGAAGTGACTGCACGGACGGTGACTTTCAAAAGAGCTGATCTAATTACTCAGCAGAGAGTGCAAAGGTAATGCATTTCAAATGCTATTATGTGCTCCTGATTTTAAATGTAGAATTTAAAGCAGGCACCATCAGCTGATATATCAATTATTTAAACCCATCCCTAGTCAAAACCCTTTACTGTCTATTCAGTCTCATATCAATCTGTTAGTTTTCAAATGACTTTTAATCCATTTTTAAGTTTGGCGACACCATAGCCTATTGAACGTTTTACTGCCTTAGAAACATCCTGCTCTCTTCTGACCGACTCTGATTGATTGTTTAACAGTTCAGCTATCAAATAGTATGTATCTGTACTTGAATTCTAATCAGTATCACACTAAGTTTGCTATTCATTAAAATTATGTTCTTTATTTTAATACATCCTTATTTATCAAGAAGATGGATAGGGGCCACATATTACATGCTGAGCACACATGACAGTAAGAGTTTCCTGAATTCTATACACATGGCAATATCGTTATTACTACTTTTACCTCTACTACAGATACTACTACTACCATCAGGTATAATCTGAATGTGTGAACTTAAGGATAGGATGGTATTTCTGTGTACAGAAAAACACAAAGAAATAATTTCACAATTTATGGCTACTGTTTACTATAAATTTAATGACCAGCAAATTACATCTCCTGTTTACAACTCCTTACCTTTCACTGTAATTTGAGAGAAAGCCTCTATAACACCGAGGGTGGACATGGCCACGCATGTGTAATTTGCAGATTGCCTGACATCTGTGAGTTCCAGCACGTTTCTTCCTATTGGCATGTCATCCTCAGGAGTCAGGTCTTCTGCGCCTAGCATCCATTTCACATATGGCATCGGTGAACCCACGGCCACACATGTGATATTTACACTGCCACCAGGCATTATCTCATGGTTTGTGGGTGGGATAGAAAATCGAGGTGGAACACGCCGCACTGAAACAAAACACAAACAAGGTAACAACATCTACAAAGAGAGAGGGGTAATGGGACAGGAGGTAATCGCATTTTTGTTTTTGCAGCCATATTAAAAAATATAGTAACATTATTCATTATAATATTATCATTAAAGTTAATTTATTTATTATTTTAAAAAATTTAATTTTTAAAGAATGAAATATATTTTCAACTTATTAACTGTATAATTAATAATAAAAATAATAATACATTTTATTTATATAGCACCTTTCCCATGCTCAAGGCGCTTTACAGAGTTTAAGAAAGAATTATTAATTATTATTATTATTATTATTATTATTAATTAGATACTTATGAAAAAATATTCACACCAAAATCTATTCAGACCTAACAGGGCCCAACAAACTAGCTACAGACTAACAATACACAAACATCATGCAAATAAAGATATCAAAGATATATACATATATCAAGTGAACATCACAGAAGTAAGAACTGGAGGACCAACAGCATGCTTGAGTTGAGTTGAGAAACCAACTTCAATGCTGCATACTTCCAGTTGATGTGAAATAATGTGCCACAGCACATTGCCACATCACATACAGTCCCTGAGAAGACACAGCAAACTATAGTACATGGAAAGTGCAACTCGATTTGTTTTCAAACTCAATCAAAAAGGTGGGTGGATGCAGCCCCAAGATCTCACACTAACACTGAAAACAAACATAATACTTGAATAGATACAATAAATATATATGTATGCATGTACATATGTAAAAATGCACACACATATATATATAAATATGCACATGAAAATAAACAAGGCAAGTGCCTGGTAGAAAAGGAAGGGTTTCTGTCATGCACACAAGCAAATGGCTGACTCTCAAGGACAACCATGCTTAGGAGAGTTGGGAAGGAAACAAGAAAGAAAACAACAATAAAATATATAGTTTAAATCAGGTAGAAACAAAAAGGAAAAATATAAAGAGGTACAGCAACAAAAGGAGCCTGGCTGTAGCATGGGAGTCAGAGGGCTGGGCAGCAGGGGTTAACCATTTTTATTAACATTGCGTTATGAGAGCAAAACATCATAATTGGACACGGAAAGCTGAATGGGCTTGGAGGTGGGGAAGGAGGAAGGGAGGGGAGGCTCTAATGAAATCCAACACAACTAATTTAAAACAGAGGCAAACGACAGCACTGAAGGTTTGAATTAAAGGGCAGCCCTAATATTCTTCTACTTCACTGAATTGACATTGAACAGAAAAAACCACAATGCCATCAACTTAATTTATTCTAAACAGAGAGAAATACAGAAAAACGGGGACAAGATCAGTATTCCTGCTTGAATTGTGTGCCATTTATATATCCTTTTAGAGCAGAAATGAGGAGATCAGTGTGTCATTTTTTTTTTGCCTATGTTGATCGGTGCGTCTTTCCACTAGCCTAAAGATTAAAACGTTAAAATCAACTATTAAAAGTGGCCTACTGGTAGAATAAGTCCAAAAGATGAAAAGACAGGGTAGGTATTGTTCCTTTCAGCACTCTTAAAAAGCAGGGAGAAAATAAATAAAAAAAACCACACACCCCTCCAATAAAAAAGGTGGGAACCTAAATTCTGAGCAATTTAAGAAAAACATAAAGAGAGAATCCTTAATAAGCGGATAAGCAAAAACACAAGTCCAGAAGAGGTGGCAGATAACATGCTCCAACCAGGCAGCTTGTGGTAACTGCCAGAGGAAACAAGCTTTGGAAAATAAGAGACAAAGCAGGAACACTGAACCGCTGAGGACCAGTGAGTGGGTGGGGTGGGGAAGCATCTGAGGAAAGGGTTTAGGATGAAAATTACACAGAGCAGACCACAGTTTGTGCATATACAGGTTGCCATGCACCCAAAAATGCACATTCTCCCCCATCATGCACAACCACTACGGCTAGACATTCTAAGCAAGACCATTACATTCTCTACATTAATGTGACATTAACCAAAATAAAGAAGAAGGAGGAACAAACCAAAACAAAACAAAACAAAAAAAAGGCCACGCAATGCAGCTACATTCATTTCATTTGTATTCTTATTATGTGTTTAATATTAATATTGTTTGTAAGGTGGTTAAAAA
Organism: Polypterus bichir lapradei; assembly: GCA_026402145.1. Lineage (NCBI taxonomy): Eukaryota > Metazoa > Chordata > Cladistia > Polypteriformes > Polypteridae > Polypterus > Polypterus bichir. Next base: position 61,803,592 of record JANRMT010062837.1, read on the forward strand.
GTAAAAACACACCAACCTTCTCGCAGCTCTGAGGGATGTAGGGGGTTTGATGCAGAACACAATGAAATGAGGAAAGGAGAAAAACAAGGGAAACACAGAGAGAGTAAAAAGGCCATATCAAGGCTTTCAACTGCTACTTGAAACATCTTTACTAGCTCTCTTTGAAGCCATCCTGCCTCCACTAGGAAAAAGTCTATAACTTCTCTGATGTTACCTGAGGTTTAGTAACATTAACTAAAATCATTTCAAATTGTTGATCCTTTTATTTTCAGAATTATAAAGATAACCTTACAGTTACCTATAATCACCTACAATCTTAAGTAAAACAACCACGGACCTATAAATATTGTATAAGCATGAAAATCATGAAAATCTAATGCAAGTTTAAAATAAGGAATAATCATAGATGAAACCAATTAATTAACTTTCAAAATCATGCCATAAGCTACGCAAGGAGTCATTCACTCTGTAGAAATGTACTTAAAATGCTGCAAGTGTTTGAAAGATCAAATCATATTTACATCTAAATTAAAAGGTTTTGAAGATATATAAAAAAAGAAAAAAGTAATATACATGTTTAGTAATATCTGTATAAAAAATAATTCTGTCAAAAATAATAATATCTGTCAAAAATAATTCTCCTCTTGGGGGAAAAGAGAAAGGAGTTGTATTTCTGGGCAGCTTAGACCAATTACTTCTAAAGTAATGGGTGAGAAATATTTGCCAGAATCCTCACCAAAATTCACACACACACACACACACACACTGTAGAGAACACAAAAACAAATAGAGAAATAAAACTGAAAATTTAGGGCATTTTTAAAATAGAATTTAGGTATTTAAGAACCAGAGTTCCGCAAGTCCCAGCCCCAGAACCAGGAGGTAGAGAATTAGTAGCACGCCAAGAAATCAAATTAGAAAAGAGTTAAAACAGAAGCATAATTAAACCAAACAAAAAGCATTAAAATTCAAAATCAATGCAAGGAAAATGTAGATAAAAATATATACTTACAAACATCATGTGACTGGAAATAGCACACTCTAGAAAATGTTTTATTACTCTGCATAATTTTTTGGAAGCACTTGAGTTCTACCATCTTATGTTACATTTACTTACAACAAAAGAGAAAAACAAAGAAAGAAAGCAATCTACCCCAGCAGCCCCTTACGAAAATGTCTCTCTGCTATCAGTATCCTGCAAGTGAGAGGGGTGGCTGTCGGGGGCTTAGGTTGTTCCTACCTCTGACATAAAGATTGGCAGGAGAAGAATAGCGTGTGCCTGCACTGTTGGTTGCAACACATTCATATTTTCCCTGGTCAGATTCTTCACTCTGCTCAATTTGGAGGGCACCTGCAGGAATGAAATGGATGGGCAAGAAATACAAGTTAGAGGGCTAAGCTTAATACACTAATGTGCTGATCATACACCTCTGACATTTTCTGATTGCCCATGCAAGCGAAGGTCTTCTCCCTTGCTGCTCCACTATTTGTTAAGTTTTAGATTCTTCTTGCACAACACAGAAAACGATCAAACCTAAGAAAATTACGGTTACTTTGCATTTGCATTACAAACCAACTTCATAAGATAAGGCAAAAAGTGAAACCCCAACAAATCTAAGTTTACTTAACATTACTATATTTTGACTCACATCCCTGCTAATTAATACACTTTACTTGATTGATTCATATGAAGATGAGTGAAGTTGCCTCAAGGAAGCATGACTTTTAAATTAAACAAAACAGGTTAACAATTTAAAGCAGAGTAAAGGTTGGGGAATAGATCAAAATAAATTAAAGTAGGTAGTTTTTTTCTGGGGGGGATGTGATTTTACCTTTTGATAAATGCAAAAAAAAAAATGCAGCAAATACAAAAATAAAAAGCTGCTAGAATTTAAGAAGGAAAAAAAGAAATTTGATTAGTCAAATAAGTAATACCAAAATTCTACTGGAAGTTACAAAACTCTTTGCACATGCAGATTTTTTTTTTCTCTTCCAAGAGCAAGAAATGTTTTCTGGTGCAAACTTACAACCTTTAAGATAACCCTTAGCTGAAAATAAAATGCAAATTGGATTAGCAGACAAAATTCAAAATTATGGCCAAAGCCAACAAGAAAGGAACTGACCATTGTACTTGGAGCCTAAAAAGGCCCCATGGAGACACCTATAAAAATCCACCAATTAAATTAGTGGTAAGGTGTCGTAAAACCCAAGAAAAATACTGTGAGCCACAATTACACTTTCAATTTGAGCCAAAAAGAAAGAAACAAGAAAAAAAAGAAGAAAAAAAGACCAAAAAGAGTGCGTCCTCAGACATCGGTTTTCCATTTTCATACCCTGAAGAATCAAAAACAATCAAAAAGTAAAACAGCTCTCAATTCAAGAAGAAGGAGAAAGAAAACAGCACCTCATGAACTTTATATAATTTTTAAAAAGTAGTTCTTTGGGGCTGTTTGTAAGAAAGCAGAAGACAATGAGTAGAAGAAAGAAAAAAAAAGTCGGCACAAACAGAAAGACTTTCTTTGAGTAAGGTAAAAATTATAAGAGGCACAAGAAAATCCTTGTTGTCTTCCGCTTGTCTGCCTGTTATCCAGACCACCTTGGTATTGGTCCTGAACAAGAACAGCTAAGGGGAAAAAAGTGTGGTTGTTTTAGTTGACAAAAAGAGGGACAAATGATTCGCTGTGACTGGGCTATGGCCAAAAAAAAAAAAAAAAGAAAAAAAAAAAAAGAAAAAAAAAAGAAAGAATTAGATATGCTTCTTGTTTTTTTCCATAAGCATATCTCAAATTAAAAGAAAAAAGCTCCCAAAAATATTACCCAACAGAAATAAAAGGAGAAAAAATAATAAGACAGACAGAACATGGAGAGTCAATGGGTAAGAACTGAACGGACAAAGAAAAGAATAAACTGAAAATGAGGCCTTGAGAAAATTCTGTTTCAGTAAGAGGACAGGGATGGGAAGGATGAGAAGACAGCAAGAATGAATCAGGTCATTCTGTGAACGTTCGTTCAGCACTCTTACCTCTTATTGGTGTACCACCTGGGTGGATAATATGAATGCAAATAAGATTAGAAAGAAGAAGCGTTAGTACGAGAAGAAGGAGGCTAGGCCTTTGGAAGAAGAATCAAATTAGATTTAACAGAGTAAGTAAATAAAGGTACTAAAAGAAAAAAAATGTGTATTTTTTCTTTCTTATTTTTGTTGTAGGCATTTTTTAACTTTTGTAAAACAGGATCATACATTAGTGTACCAAAAGAGCAGTGTCAAAAAGTGGCGGGGTTGTCTGTGCCAGACTACTAATACTTCTAAAGGAGGTGGGTCAATAAGGGATAAATACATCATAAGTTACATCGTAAACCTTTTAATTAACAGTGATAAATCAAGCTTCTTAAAACAAAATATATATACTGTACATATATATATTTCAATCAATAGGTTTTAAACACTGGTAATGTATAAACTGTGCAGTATAAATACAAAGACATCAATATATATATATATAGAGAGAGAGGCAGATATGTAAAATACTGTACACTGGAGGAAGGTAGGAAGTAAGGACTGCAGTTTGGGTGGGAATATGGCATCTAGTGAGCTACTTCTAAGTGACACTTGTGTGCTTTTAGACAGGTGTTTCTATGACTGGTACGACAACAAATTGTGTGGGAGTGTGTGCCACTACGGATATCTGGTGACTACACTAACTGTTAGTAAAATGCATGCCATGCATTTTAATAATAGTTTGAATATGGAAATTAGTGGGGGGTGAAGTGCGCTTCAGAACTAAGCACTTACCAAAGGATTCTGGAGATTTATATACGGAGAGAAGAAAAACAGCATAAAAATATTATTATATTCCTTAGAATTTGGCACAAAGTTTTCAGAATTAAAGCTTTATATATTATATAGTTCTACTTCACAGGTGAATAAAAAATTAAGCTACATTAAAAAAAAGATTTTTTTTACACATTTCTGCTGACAACAAGCAAAAGGCAAGTTAACAAGACGACTTAACATCACAGGACAGGTGATTCAACATCGTAGCTTCTACAAAATGATCATCATTACCAGTGCCAAGATAAAAAGCTTATTACAGGCAATCAAGCTAGGATGGGCACTGCATTTACAGAAAAAGATATTGGAATAACTTCATAAAGCCAAAAAGAGAAAACTGGGATTGGGGTGGGAGGTAGGATTCAAGGGAAACGCCATGGGCAAAGAGAAGCAAAAGCTGGAGTCTACATCAAAAGCAGGGTTTGTGGGCTTTAGATCCAGACAGAAATCAAGGATTGGGAAAGCTACTGCGCAGTTATCTCACACACTACTGTGGCAACTTTGCTTCGAAAATATGCTTCACTGGTAAAAAGCACTTCTGTTTTTATCATCAAGATGATTTTCTCTAAATTAGTTTAGGAAAAAGTATGGTGTCATGTATTAGTGAGAAGACAAGCTTTAGGTTCCAAATGTCTCGCACTAATTGGATTAAACTGATTGAAAGACCTCAAAACAGAAATAGTATTTGATTTAGTCCACTTTCTTTTTTTTTTTTTTGGGTCCGAAATTATCAAAAACAACTGATACTCCTTTGCAAGTTCTGAATGATGCCCAATGAGGAAAATTAACAAGCATTTGAAATAAATTAAATGCAAAAAAAGAAAGGGAAAAGAAAGAAAAACGAGAAAATGGATCCGTCTATTACTGCGAAAAAGCAGTTAAAGAAAAAAATCATTAAAAAAAATACAGTCACAGCAGTGAGTAATGTGGAGAAAACAGAAGCTGCATACACAGAGGACAGACAAACAGACAGACACTGGAACACAGGCCATGACAACATCAGAGACAAAGACGACACAGACCAGCTTATACACTGAAAAAAAAGGAGTAGAAACAAGATCATTCACCTACACATTAAATAAAAAAGGAAAAGAAGAGCGACAATTTTAGCAGTAAAGGAGAACCATAACAAGACCCTACCTGATCTTAACTGCTTGATACGACCATTGTTGTTGCTTGTGTCAACAGGAAGGAAGTCTTTGAACCATGTTATTTCTGGGTCAGGGTTTCCACTGGCAGCACAAAGCATGGTGGCTGTGCGAGTGCGCTCCACCACTTTTAACTGGGGGCCCATGTCTATGGTGGGAAAACCAGAAGTGAGCTGGTCCTCTGAAAAAAACACAGAGAGAAGTGCAAAAAAAAAGGTTTTTATTTGTCATTTTAAGATGAAACACTCGGAATCGGCGTCCTTGCAGCTACATTTTGCATTCTAAAAAAAATTTGCTTCAGGATGTGATTTTCATCTCGTAAGCCAAACAAAGACGTGATAGCTAACAGGACCCGCACTACTTATACTAATGTTACTTTGCTCATTATGTTCTTTAAACATTACCACTCCCAGGAGACCATTTTTACTGATCCATACATACATTATTAATAGGAATGCTGCTTTTTATGAGGTGTATTTTTTAGCTTAGTCCCAGAGGTGCTCTTTGAAGACATAATTTATTAAACTGAGTATTTCACTGCTGCTGAAAATGATTGAGAGTCCTGTTTTTTCTTTTGCACTTGAAATTTGTAGCCACGTCTGTTAGCTGTTTAAACAGCCCTGAAAATGGGTTTTCTTTCAATTTCAGTTGGGTAAGGTAAAATAAAATAGAGGCATTTGCATTTCTGTATGCCAAATTGGGAAAATGAATATTTAATACCTGAAAATACTGTAACATATCAGAATCATTGTTAATGTGGATGATTTATTTACTTCCATTTGCAAAAGGTCTTTCCAAGAGATAGATATAGTAGCATTTTCAAGGTTTAAGGTGATTGGTCCAAATGCAAGTATTGTGATGGTCCTCTCCCATCTTCACTTTCACTGACTTTGATATTATGAGCATTGTGTTCAGAAAAATTACTTACGAATGCTTTCAAATCATTTCAGTTTTTTTTGTACAGTGTTTCCTGACTCACCATTGAAATATCGTTTGAATTGTCTTGATGTCTAGTTATGAAACACATCAAGCTTTTTGGGGTTTGTCCTTAACTTTTAGACCATTGCTGGTCTATATTTTGTGCAGGAAGTAACACCTTTATGATAAAGAGTAAACTAATAGGTGTCTTCTGCAAAAATGATCAGAAGGATTTCAAACAGAGCATGCCACATTAACCAACCCCAGGGGTTCACCCCGTAATCAGAATAAAAAAAAATAAAATAGGGATTAGTCATATTGACATACAGAGTGTTATTTTATTGCGAGGATACTGATTACGAATATGATATTTTAATATTTGATAATATACCAGCAGTCCTAACCCTCTAATAATAATGACAAATTTCAAACATAAACATGTGGGGTATAGTTTTAGACTATTTCAAGTGCATTGATTATAAATATCACATTATTTTTGATTTTGATTCTTTACTAGGGATCTAGCCCTCTATTTACTTCTGTCAGATGGTGAAAAATGACAAATTTCTATTACAATCAAGAACATTTTGACATCAAACATTTATATTGAAACAAACATTTTAATATTTCTAACATCTGACATAACTTTTCTTGTTTATTACATGCTTCTACCTCATGAAGTAAATCATTATATTTCTTATGACACCCCAAATTAGGACTGCTTAAGCTAATTTAGACTTTTTTTTAGAATTATTAGTCCCTCTAAAAGATCACTAACCACAGAATCTAGTAGCTGGCTCATCAGTTATTATGTTCTTCTGGACAATAAAATAATTTCACTGCATTTCCTTAAGCTTTCTCCATTAAATATTGCATTTGGACTACAAAACAAAAGTATGAACATGTGAAAATAAACAATAACCCAACTTTCTTTGCAAAAAACTTACTCCAAATGTACAAAAAAAGTTTTATGTTCGATTTAAGTCACTTGAGAGGTCCAGTTGGACAGAATTTTTGTCTGAACTCAACATAGATAAGTAATGTTCTACCTTTGAGGGAAAGAAAAAAGGACGGTTATGTATAAGCAGGGAGCCCTGATACAAAGGAAGTCGTATGATCTCATCTCATTTAATTTTTTTTACTGCTTTTCCTGGTGAAGGTCACAGTGGGAATCATATGATTTTCTAACAGTATCAAAATATTTACTGAACAAAACTTTTAAATTCTAATTCTAAATCTGAACAAAACTTCATTCTCAAAGCACAAAGGAAAAACTAGAAGCATTAATTTTATAAATTCTTACTACAAAAAGGTGTCATGTTCACATGCTTCACTGCACCACCATCATGTACCACACAGATGTGTACCGCATTGCTTGTCAACACTTCATACCTATGGTGCATTGAAAACTATGGAAAATTATGAAAAAAAAAATCTAACAAGAACTACAATATAATAAAATCTGTCAACTACTAAGATAAGAGACTACAAAACAACATTTTTTTCATTAGGTGACCACTAAAGCATTCAAAGAGAATGCACACATTTTGTAACAATATAATGTTTTACAAATTTTGTACAGATTACTCCTAAAAATAAACTTATTGCTTCTTACTGTCATTGCCACTTGGTCAGTAGTTTTGTAACAGTAAAACTGAGCTTACACTCTTGGCATTGGTTCAAACAGATTTAAATCGGATGTACGACTGCATGGCAGATGTGCTTCATCTACTCTCTCATTCATTATTTTCTCAGACAGGATATGAAGGCACATTTGAGGGTGGAGTGATATCTAATTTACAGACCTCAGAACTGTTAATTACTGATGATTTAGTCCTCAACCTGTTGTACTCCCTGGTGCATACTGGAGAAGTCTGCAGCTGTGTGTAAAATGGATAAAACATGAAATGAAGCACCTCTAAGGCTGAGATTTCAGCTCTTTTTATGAAAAGAACAAATGCCAAACTGTAAATTGTACATATCAGAGGCTCATAGTTATGAGTGGAGACGAAGGATAAAGACAAAAAAGAACCGGACATCAACTAAAAAAAAAAGTCTTTTAATGAAAATCAGGAAGAAACGTTTTTGACAACAAAGATAAAGCAAGGTAACAAGAAGTTGCTGTCTCAGACTTCAATTACTATTCCAAGGCTAAGCAATGCAATGATGTTTACATAAAAACAGAAAAATAAAAGGCTTTGGACCTCCATGACCCTGTATAAGATTACGCAAGTTAAAGAATGTCATGTTACGCTATGCTAGTACTACAATGACAAAGTTTCTCCAACTATCAGAAAATGATCCAAGTTGCTGCTGGAATTTTACAGGGGACATATCCCAACATCTACAATCCTTATTTCCATTGAAGTAGGAGAAAAATATTTGAAGAGTACGTGCGACCAATCTATGGCATTCAATACAGGCTTTCAGCTTTTCAAGCACCATTCCTTCAGTTTAAACCTAATTCACCAACTACAGAGTGAATTACAGTTTTGTAAATTGTATAAAAAATCAGATTTAACTACTTATAAATATTCTTAATTACCAATTTATTATACTTATCTGGAAAGTGAACCCCTATCTGAAACTAAGGACACTCAAGCACATCACTATCTTTATTTTTCACTGTCACTGACCTAGAACTGTCTAGCCTGTTCATGCATTCTGTTACACTTAACTACAAGCAACAATCCATTCAAATACCATCAGAGCACTTAAATGTTAAAGATGTACATCAAGATTTAAAAAGTCATGACCGAAGTCTTACAACATTAGAAAGTTGTCACTGAGAATATCTGTGACTCCATGAATTTGTCTACAAGAAATCGGAGCCAGATGCTTCAATGAGACTCCAAACAGTGTATCACAGAGCACACTTAATACTCTCATTATTTTTCACAAGCATAATTTGTCGTCTGTAAGTAATTTAACATGTATATTTTTAGGGTATATTGATATGGGAACTAAAAATGTTGCAAACTAAACACTGATCAGGGTGGGTGGACCCCTGTTTCTCAAAAAATAACATTTTAAATCTTCATCCATTGTTTGCGATTTCAACATCAGTTAAATCTAACTGTTCACTTCTTAAATCTGACTTCCTTGGGTCTGTTTCACTGAAAACTATCACAAATTCAAACTTCTCTCAGGTTCTAGCTAAGATGAATTGTATGACCCGAGAATTTCATATCTTTTTACATATACTGTATATTGTACAATTTAAAGCAACAGTCATTTTCTGATCAGAATCTGACTTTGTGCCTCATGATGTTAAGACATTAAAACAAAAAAGTGATGATTTAGATTAGGTTTGGTAGACTTTATAATCCCAGAGGAAAATTTTTTGCAGCAAGAAAGTACAAAACAAAAGGTGATGTTACAAGTCCTAATATTAAGCCATAAGGATTTCCTTCAACATCCAACTGGCATTGTGGCAAGGTTAAGGTGATTAGTACTAGATAATTCACAAGTTTAAATATCTGTCTCAAATATAAAAGGCACTTCATATTCACAACTGAAATATCACAAGTAAACCTAAGATTTTTAGAAGTGCTATTTGTATGTATATTTCTTTTCACATCTCAGTCATGCACTAAACTCATTATGCTAACTGGTTATTCTAAAATGGCTTTGAATGAGTGTGATTGTGCCTGAATATATGGAATTTTGAGTTAATATATAATAATATTTTATAATTTATTACAAGTATATATGTGTATATGAAGCCATAACAAAATAAATTAATAAACACAAAAAAAAAGATTAAATGTAACTTAAGGTTGAAAGCACAACAGGTATTTGCATTGTCTTAGAGAAGCTACTAACATAATTTTCCAAGGTTAGAATATAAAAAAATGAATAACAAACACCCCTCCAGAAAGTGTGGATAAACTGATGGGAAAGCCCAAACACCCCACCTATGATGTGGCACAAAGATTATTAGGGGAATCCGCAAAACACCATCGTAATGAAGTAGTGTTCCGAATAATGGAAGAATTGACATGAGTCAAAAATGACTGGTGACTTTAGTTGATTGGAGGAGGTAATAAAGATCTGTATATCAAGAGTAGGATGAAGTGATGTATTAGATAAGGTGATGTAATTTGAAAAGTCTATAAAATCAGATGAATTGTTTAATTGATTGCTCACTCCATGGACTGAGACATTTGTAATTCTGTGCAAATAAAGAAATGTTCTACATTCTCTTCTGGGCTCCATGACTGCCATTTTTGAAGATCGAAGAATGTTTGACCCTGAGATTGACTGGTGACTTATCCAAAAGGTCTGCTGGGGTTTGACTAGTGCCTTATCCACGGGTCTGCAAGAGGCAGGCTCTGGCACCCTACAAACCTGAATTAGATCAAGGAAGTTTGCAAATTTTGTGTTATGTGGATACTATCAATATTTTTGGACAGCAGAGTGGCTCAGCAATTAGTGCCACTTCCTCAAAATTTGAGGAGATGATACAAATCCTGGTATGATCACTGTCCATGTGGAGTCTGCATGTTCTGCCCAAAGCATGAAGTTTATTTATTTATTTTTTTTCCTCCAGGTACTTTGGTTCTTCTCTCTTCAGTAAAAGGAAATGCAGTTTCTTTGTAATGGACAAACGGATTGAATTTTGCTTTGTACCTTTTTGCCAGGATAAACCTCAACTGCCCAAAGCACTATAAAGTTGATTAAATGGTTCAGAAAATGGTTGATTGCTTGTTTCAACATTAAAAAACAAATTCAAAATGAATGGAAAAAAGCAATGAATGTCTGGTTTTGTAATATTGAGGTTCTCTTGTAATTAGGGTTGTGTCTCCTAAAAGAAACACACTGCCATTTTGTATCTCGATAACACTCTGCAGCACCACTTGTTGAAGCTTCCTATTGGAACTGGCTTTTCAGCTCAAACATAGGCCTGAAACTGTACTGAAACAGCTTCTGCCATCAATACACAAATGTAGCAATGTTGACACAATAAGGACATCTTATTTGCCACAAAAATAAAAAAAATACCATTATATGTGTAGACTTTGTAACAGAGGTCGCTTTGTGGGGATCATAATAAGGTGTACTCTGGCAGCTACACTTTCAATTACTTGTTAAACAATTTGCACTGGGAATGAGGCACAGTGTTACATCAATGCTTGATCTGAACAGAATTGGGCTATGTGTTAGCAGAGTTGAATCAAGGATAGGCAACCCATTTACTGAGCTAACATTTTCCTTGATATAAACAACCAATGTCACAAAGCTGAAAATTATCTACCCCTTCTATAGGCTCATTCAGAATATTTAACCCTAATGAGTACTTACAAGCATCTGAAAGCTTCACCTACGCACTAAATGACAAGTCCTGACTAGTGCACATTTAAAAAAAAAATTACTTGCATTTGCATAACCCTTCATTTCATTGCCTTTTGCTAAGAAGACAGTGAGAGTCTTTTTTTTTGCATACACAGACATGCACAACAAAGATAATGCATTTCGCATACTAACAAGATTGAGTGTGCCCTAAGCCTTCCTATTCCCTTTTTAATAAGGGTAATTAAATTCCTTCCCTCCTCCTCATGCACAGTACCTTTTTTTGATTCACTCACTTCATTAAATTTTCATGAGAAACATCACAATGCAACAGATTCAAACAGCTGAAGCCATTGTATGCTGACAGTCATGGCTTGTTTCCAATCTGGCTGTCAGGTATTTGGCAATAAAAACCTCAGCATTCAATATAAAATGTTCTTAAAAAATAATGAATTTTCTAATTGGAATGCTTATCTCTATGCTTGTAAGCTATGAGATGCTAATTGCTTTTTATTATTTTGAAAAATGCACTGCAAGTCATTCGTTGTGTCCTACAAAACTGCTATGCAAACTGCAAAACATGATAAAACCCTGCCACTGTGTTCTTGTTGCAAATGTTTCGTCCTGGTGGTTTGAAGAGTTGAGATGCAGCCACCTCCTCACTCTAACATGCAGGACACAGCGGGCGAAAAGGTAGCTGTGAACTTTCCAATACTGCAGCAACTTTCTGCTTTTCTTCTTCTGTGGTAAACAGCACTAATATTACATGTCAGGTACATTTTTACAAAGCATTTTCAAAATTAATCTCATACTCACATTGTACTGTTTCTGATTAGTCATCAGCAATTTTAATTAGCACTGACCTTCAAAAACTATTTAGTTTGGTCACTTTATAATTATCTGTTAAAGGCTAGTTTAAGGTGTACTTGTAATTTGTGAAGCGTATAACACGCTCTTGTTTGTGTGTGTGTGATGTTTCATGTGTTCCTAATAATGCAAGCAACATCTACTTACATTTAACTGCTAATTAAAAGCAGTGAAGGTGAATACAAAGTAGCTATTTTACTCAGGAGAAAAAAAAGATTCCAGTACGTTTATATGCAACAAAACTATTTAAAATGCATTAAAAACTCTTTCCCACTGGTGTGATATTAAGACAATTCAAATATAACGACCATGACCTTATACATTTCCGACAATGTGTTCCCTTTATAGGATTCTGGATTGGATTAAGCAGGTTTTAAAGCCGAAGGCTGTTCCATCTGTATCTCATCATGTGCACCAATCAGTTTATGTACAGTGGTTTTCAACCTTGATAGTGTAGTACTGTTGACTGTTTTCATATTTTTAGTCAAAAATGACCTGTAAACATGATCTCAATAGTTTAATGCATTAGCAGGAAACACCACAAATACAGCCAACGTTCTAAATATAGACTTTGCTAAACTACCTTTACAGAGATGCTAGACCACTTTGACTCTATTAAGGTCTCGGGTTGCAATCAATCATGCTACATAATAATGGAACAACGTATTGATAATAAGGAGATTCATCAGTGGACATTTAGCAGGAAAAATGGCTTTCAAGTAAACAGATCCTACACATGTTCTAACAGGTAATGCAATATCCTACTTTGCTCCCACAGAGGCCGAAAGACATGAGAAAAGAAAGATTAAACAGGAACATATGGTCCTACATAGATTTCTTACACGGGTACAATGTCACACACATGGACTAAATGAAGCCTCATTTAATCAAAGTAAAATGAAATTACAGCAACCTCCCTTCATTCTAGGACGTCCTCACTCTCTTTATTTAAAGATAACACTTTTACTTATAAATACAACCTTACCATGTCCTTTTTTGGTTTTCTAAGTGTTCTTCTGCTTCTATACGACAGGATACTGAAACATCCCATAAACAGATATATTTCATGTTTACTTTAGCAATCACTGATTGGCATTCCCTTTTTGGTCACAGATTATTGCTGGGAGATGCAGACTGGACTACATTTGTAACTATTGACTACATTTATTTTTATCTTTATGTATATATGTACTGTATGGATACACAGTATTTATGTCAGTTATGTCCGAGACCAATCATCATTCAGGTGGAGAATGTGGAAGTGGTGCACAGATACAAGAACCTGGGGGTTCACATACACAACAAACTGGACTGGTCTGATAGCACAATGGCGCTCTATTGTACTTCCTAAGTTGACTGAAGTCTTTTGATATATGCTACAAGCTGCTGGAAAAGTTATACGACAGTCCATAGAAGTTAGTGTGTTGTTCTACATTGCAGTCTCCTGAGGAAGCAACTTGAGCTCAAAAGATTCACAACACCTAAACAAACGTATCAAGAAAGCCAGGTGAACCCTGAACATTTCCCCTTGGTGTTATTAAAATGTATGTAATCTAATCTAATTTTAAGGTTTCGAAGCAAATTTTACCCTCTTCCTATTCATGGTTTAAGCCATAGATCAACACAATTCATGTAGCCTGTGTTGTAACTTTCTGTTGACAACAGAAATTACTCATTACAGCTATATTTTTCCCGTTTTTCTTTTCACATGTGTTTTGCTTCAGTATGCAGTTTTAACTTTACTTCCTTTCACAGAGTGAATTCATGTATATTTATTGACACAGTTCTGCTCCTGTTTAATTGTATGTTTTCTTATTTCTGCTTGGTTTACAACAACTTACTCTTAAAAGTTAGCAAATTAACATAGTGAAGCAATGACTTAAATGCAGGTCAAAATGGTCACATGTGGGAGTGATGCATATGTGTACATCCTGACTGCAGACTCCAGTAAAATCCAGACAGATCATATATTGGATTATCTGATGGAGTACTGTAATAAATTATTGGAACTGATTACTTAATATGTGACTCCACATTATCATTTACACTGTATGGTTCATGACATTCAAAACATACAGTGAAAAAGCCTACTTTGCCATGAAATTTTTCAGTCTTTATAAACCATAGATAATAGAACAGAAACAAAAACAAAATTTAGTACAGTATTAATATCCTGAATGAGAGTTCTGAACTTTGTAAGATAAATGTAAGTATTGTTCTTTAATGTGGGCCACATATGTACCAAAAGCAATGGAAAACTATACAATGGATACACACTTTTTAAAACTCAGCTGCTTATTAAATTTACCTGTGAGGGGATTTTACTTAATTGTTGTGGCACCAAACACTAGTCTCCCTTGGCCATATCTGCTCAGACATCTGAATTTACTGTGCTGTTTGAGGACTTTGGAATTTCAACAGACCCACATCCACTAATTGCCATTTTTTGAATAATGCTGAATTGAACAAAAAAATGCATCTGTCTGGTCCCCAGTTGGTTCTAAAGAAATAACAGCACTAGCAACTATAGAATTTAGATCCTTAGATTCTTTTTATTCAGCTTTCTGACATTAAATATGTCATATAATTGAGGGAAATATAGACATAAGCACTGAATGTCTAAAGATGTTAAACAACATAGAAATAATGTAATTTAGTAACCAATGGCAAGTAGTTTTTTATTCAGTTATCATGCCATACAAGCGCCAGAGTGGTTTTTCAAAACGATGCCATGGGGAACCATTTTGGTTCCCAAAAGACCCATCAATATGAAAGTTCCACAAGAACCTTTATTAATTTATATCCTTAACAGGCTTTATAAATAACCATGAATAGATGACAGCAGGTTTGTGAAGCACCAATGGCTCATGATTATAAAAGGACTCTTGCTGCACACATTGACACAAGCTAAGCCCAGGTTTTCTTAATCTGTTAAGTGTCCATAGGTACCCTACAATACATAAAAATGTAAGTATCTTTCTACATATTGGACAGTCAAAGCACAAATGACCAACTTCATATGCAAAGAATGCTTTCCAAAATGAAAGGGTGCTTTGTCAAGCAATGACTCTATAAGAATGCACACAATCTAGTAAAGAATCGTACAGCGCCAGTACAGAACTATTATTTTTAACAGTGTAGACCAGTGATATTCACCCTTTGTTTCCTAGTGGTCCCCCACTGTACCACCATAACATATGAGTACCCACCCTATACAAGCCATTATATTTTGATAAAGGTGCTTTTTTCTGTTTATTAGCAAAAGCTTACTTGCCTCTAGTGCTACTACACTGATATGTTTTTAAGCATAATACAGAATTAATAGTCCACAGTCTTATGTTTGATTAAAGAAAATGTATTTTTAGTGAATTTCTTTAATACAAAACACTAATTATCTTGCAGCTGTTTAGCCATAGAATTTATAACTGCAGATATTTTTGATATTAACAAAAATTGCTCAACACTCACTTGACTTATGTATTGTTCTTTAGTTAAGGCATACAATAATTAAATAGCTCTAAAAATTAAAAAGCAAAAGCAACTTTTAAAATGGAAAATTACTCACTAGTAGTAGGGTGTTGTATCGTTGTATCGTGAACAGAATTAGTCACTAAATTAATTACAGAAGCCACTTCTTTGTTCTCTAGATTCAGCACTGGAGTGTTTCCATCAGCTATAGCCACATTCAATATGAGTGGAAATGCCAATGCGTTTTCTCTCCCCATACAACAATCAAGTCAGCAGAAAAGAAGAAAGCTTTGTTTAGAGCAGAGGCAGCAGACAGATAATAACAGGATGGTTGGGGAGCACAAAAACCTGTGCGGCTTTAAAAAGTAAGAGGGTTTGTAACATCGGCCTGTGAAAGTCGAGCTACCATCTCCTTCATGAGACCGTCACACCTTTGGCATCCTTATTTCAGTGAGGTGTGTTACCTTCTTTCCGCTCTACCCTTTTTGGGTCCTTATGAGCATGCTGTTCTTATTTAATTACCAGGTTAGCAATGTGTTATGCTGCACAGATAAACGTGAGCACCCACTAAATCATGAATTGCTGTGCGTATGTGCGAAGTCCATTCGATCGCCATCCATGCATAACATGGACACAGATACACTTTAATTGCATGTGTAAATATAATTCCAGCTAAACTATTGTAGTGCCACACTGCTTTGGTGCTCACTATTACAGATTTCCACTGAACAGTTGCACTTTATAATTGTTCTTTAAGATAGCTCACTGTGCTTAGAAGGTCTGTTTACAATTGCTGCACTAGTTGTAATTCTTATGCGATTTTGGCAGGCTTACCATTTTTATAGGCCACCCTGCAGCTGGCTCTGATGCTGCTCATTTGGATAATGGAAAGCCAGTTCATAGTGTTGTGTACTCGTTCTCAGGCTGATGCATGTTGTCTGGTCTATTATAGTATACTGTATATGGATACAATCTATGAGGTGAGACACAAAAATAACCAGACTGGGCTTGGGGCTTTCCTGGAAAACCGTCTGGAGGTCAAAAGGACATGAACCATAGAACTATATCCACTCCTACACACCCTCTCAAGCTGCCGACTGGCTAGGTATATCCTGTGAATAGCCCAATCAATCAATGTAAGATATGTATGGAGCGGTGTAGAGATCAGGAGGGGGAGTATATAGAAGGTGACAATGTTTAGAATGCTGTAATTCATCAAAACATTTTTTTTTTTTTACCAATCCGGTTATTTTTGTGTCTCACCTCATATATATATGAACTCACTTTAAAGGGGGTGTTGAGAAAACTGACAATCATTGTATGCTGTATCTATCCTGTTCTGAATACTGACGACGTGGTCTGCTTTAAAAAGATAACATTTGACACCACTGCTGTAGCTTAATCTTTAGTGATTTAGGAATTTTGCTGCTATTTTAAAATTATTTTCAGTCACCTTACAAGCACTCCTGGAAGTTTACTGAGGCCCCTAAGTGTGTCGTGGCACCTCAGTTGAGAACCACTGACCTAGTCAACCTTCTTGTTTTGATGGCAACTATCTATTGCTGGCTAAACTTTTTAATTCTTACTTATTCTCTAATACTCAGTCTATTATAATTGTCAGTTATGTATGGGGCTTCTTTTTGTTTTTTTCTTGGGTTTTCTTGAAGGTGGATTATTAATCTTAGCATCCTTTTGAGGCTTTTAACACCCAAGGAATTAAATTCTGAAAATGAGAATTTTGTTTAGTACTATGATTTAGAAGTTATATATTTTTTATTGTCTTTTTCCAAACAGCCTTTTTGTTTTAGGTAGTCACGCCTGTTTTTGGTGGGTTGCTGTGTATGATTCCTTGAGGATTTCCTATAAAACACAGAGGTTGCTCCACTAGATAGATAGATAGATAGATAGATAGATAGATAGATAGATAGATAGATAGATAGATACTAAACTATTCCCAAGTATCTGAGATTGGACCAAATTTAGCGTACTACTTACTTTGAACTTTAATTACTCGTATTTTGAGTCATTGTCCTTTGACCATAATTTTTGGTTTATGATTTGGCTTTGATGTTCAGTTTAAACCCTTGGTTAGCCATGTGACTTGGTTCTTTCTCCTGATTCTCACTTCTTAATTATTTGGTCTGACTTCCCAAATTAGAGCCAGTACATAGTCACTCATATTTTCTCTTAGTTTTTGTTTCATTTTTTTTTTGATAATATCTCCAATTACAAATTGCTCTTGAGAGTTTATTGGTGAAACTCAATGTTAGCGATATTCTTGTTTCTGAAATAGATCTTGTATTTTTGCTGCTGTCTGTCTCTACCGTCTGAATCCCATGCCACATCTGTCTCTTTTTACCCAAGCTCGACAACTGTCATTTGAAATATGACCTAACATACACGTTTGGGATGTTAGACAAAATCCACATAGGATAATAATATGACAGTGCCCGAAATGTTTTCCTTAGGTGTAGAGAGACGCCAGTGCATCATCATATTCTCCACCATTAAAATTGCAAGGGAATCACAGATTGTTACATAATATGTAAGGGTCATTTGTAAATGTCCTATCGGATGTACACAGCCACTAACCCCTGAAAGCTAAGCTGCTACATGGAGTAATTAAGAATTACTTTTAGTAGAATATGCTGCAAACATGTCTTAATTAGGAAACATTTTTCTTACTATTTGCTTCTTGCTAATGTTCAAGACCTGTTCAGAATTTTGCACATAATAAGCTAATAACCACAAAAAAGACACACAAATAACCATGGAACCTTGGAAAATAACAAGATATAAACATATTTTATGGCATGCACATTTATCTGAACTCTGTCACATTCTAAAAATAAGTACTGATTTATCAAACTGTACTTTTGAAGGAAAGCCAAATTTCTCCAATCATCCTGAGATTGTGAATAAAAGGTATGCTGCCATCTCAAGCATAATTGGAGAGTTGCATACAAATTTCTTCTTATGCATGTCACATTGTATTTTCCTCTTAATAACAGGACTGTTTATGAATAAACCTAAAGGGTAAAAGATCCAAGTGTCAGTAGCTTTGATTCTTGTACATACTTGTATCTCTACAGAATGAAAGAATCAATGAGCGGTATTGAATAGCAGGAAAGGGGGGTTATGTGAAGGGTGTATCTTTGCAACAGAGTTGTAATCAAATGCTTTGATGTTAAAATCAATGCACAACTAATTTAGCAAAGTAGACGGAATCCAGCAACACAACAAATGATTTGCCTTATTTGTTACTCCCTTCATTCTAAAAATTATATTTAAATGTGGTAACATGTAACAGCATATTTTTGAAAATATAAAAAATATATATATAAAAAAAAAAACAACTGTGTGGCATGGGCTGCATTAAATGTGGAGAATCAAAAACAACTTGCTTTGTGTTGAGGCAGGGAGACAAACAGAAGGTGAGGAACCTTCTGTTATTGTTGGAAAACAAGCACCTAAGGCAGGAAAAAGCCATTAAACTGAATGACTGCAGATCATACAGTGCATTCTTCTTTGCTTTTTTTTAGACGTGCATGAATATACTGCTGGCAGGTTCAAACTGAGTATTCATTAAAAAAAGACATATTTAGGTAACACATAATGACCTCTAAAGATATGCAATAGTAATAAAGTACAAGTAAACCAAAAAAAAAGACAAGCTGCTTATAAATTTGATTGGGATTAATGTATAATTTACCTATACCCAATAAGAGGTGTAAAAATAACTTGCGTGAAATCAAATAATATATGCTATTTTTGTGTATAATGTAAAAAAATACATACGCAAATGTTTTATGGTAATGTTTGGACGAACATTGAAACATTTGCTTATGTAGTTTTTTACATTATAAACAAAAGCTGTACTTAATTTGTTGTCCCTATATGACCATAAACTACAGTACATTGTATTCAGAAGGTGGAACAATAATCAACACAATGCATTCTTAAAGGAATACACCACTAAAAAATTATATTTTTTGTATGTTACATACCTCATGTCAATGTCAATTTATTTTTATAGCACATTTGAAACAACATAGGAATGCTGTGGCCAAAGTGCTTTACAGTAAAAAAGAAAAAAACATACAATTAACATAAATAACATAAATAGAAATAAAATAAATGAACATAAATAAAATACTGTAAATAATAAATAGAAGTAAGATTACATAATCACAATGAGGAAACCATCAGTATTACTGAAGGTCACAGAAAGCAAGGGAATAGAAATGAGTGTTTAATCTTGTTTTGAACAGTTCAATTATAGATGACTCCTTTATATTATGAGGTAAAGAGTTCCACAGGCAAGGAGCAGCAGCTGCAAAAGCCCTGTCCCCATTAGTTTTACACTTGGTACAATGGAGAATAAGAAACAACTGACCAGAAGATCTAAGCACTCTAGATGGCTGGTGTAAAGCACACAATTCAGATAAATAGGCAGGAGCAAGCCCATGTAAAGATTTAAAAACTAGCAATAAGATTTTAAAATCAATTCGAAAACTGACAGGCAGCCAGTGTAAAGAAGCTAATATTGGAGAAACAGAATCAGACTTTCTTGCCCCAACCAGAAAGCGAGCGGCAGCATTCTGGACCAACTGTAACCTGCGTATCAGGTATTTGCTAATCCCAGAATACAGCGAGTTGCAGTAATCAAGGCGAGAAAAAATAAAAGCAAAGATTGCGAACTTGCAAAAGTCAGAGAAAGATCTGAGAAGTCCAAGACCAATTTGGGCTTTAGCTGATGGACCCACTATAAGCACCTCTGTTTTATTTTGATTCAGATCAAGAAAATTATTAGCCATCCTGGATCTTAGTTCAGAAAGACAGTTGTGCAATTGATTCATTGCAGAGTTGCAGACAGGAATATAAACCTGTGTATCATCAGCATAGCAGTGAAAAGAAATGTTAAATTTCCCAAAAATAGCTCCAATAAGGTGAAGGTATATAGAGAATAGGACCCAAAATGGATCCCTGAGGAACACAACATTTAAGAGGAGCAGTAGACAAAAAAGAGGAATTTAAAGTAACTGAAAAGTGTCTACCAGTTAGATATGACGTGAACCAGAGCAGCCCCTTTAAGCCCAACAAGATGTTCAAGCCGCAACAGGAATATCTCATGGTCAGTAGTGTCAAAGGCAGCGGACAGGTCAAGGAGGACAAGGACTGCAGCGCCACCTGAGTCAGTAATAATAGAGATGTCACTGAATACTTTCAGGAGGGCCGTCTCAACACCATGATAACGCCTAAAGCCAGGTTGTTAGATCTCAAATAAATTATTGGAGTTAAGGTGATCAACAAATTGAATATAAATAATTCTTTCTAATATTTTAGCCAGAAATGGCAAATGGGAAATCAGGCGAACATTGGCTAAAACAGCAGGATCTAATTCTGCCTTTTTTAGACAGGGATGCACCGCAGCATGTTTAAAAAATGAGGGCACAAACCCCTCACTAATAGAACCATTGATAATGGCTAGTAAAGATGGACCCAGAACATAAAAGGCTTCCACTAAGAGGTGTGGTGGTACAATATCAAGAGGACTGAGAGTAGGTTTAAAGGTGTCAATGGTACTTTTTAACTGTGAAAGAGAGACAAGATCAAAAGATTCCAAGACAATGCCATGATTAACAGTAGGAGATCGTTCCTCCCCCACACTATGCGACTCTTCAATTTTACCCGGGGGAGTAAATGCTAACATTATTCAAAGTTACTGTCTGTTTTTACATGCATTTTTATTACTCTTTAATTAATTTATTTTTTTGTATCAGTATACTGCTGCTGGATTATTTGAATTTCCCCTTGGGATTAATAAAGTATCTATCTATCTAGGAAGTTCATAGCCAGTTGGAACAATACCACAGTGGATTGTATCAATTTTACTGACAAAGAATGAAAGAAACTGCTCACATGAACGAACAGTACTATTTAATCCCGTCACAGAATGAGGGTGAATGGCTGCATTAATTGAATTAAATAAGAAGAATTCTTAGAATGATGGGATACTAAATCAGCGAAGAAATCATATTTGGCTTTCTTAACTGCAACCTGGAAGTTAAATAGCGAAGTCCTAAAAATCTGTTTAGAAACAATCAGTCCATCTTTTTTCCAAAGGTGTTCCGCAGTTCGACAGGTCGCATAGTTTCATTTAGCCAGGGAGCAGATCTTCCCTTATTACAGCATATCTTGAGTGGAGCAATTGAGTCTAAAACTGTTTTACAGGAAGAATTAAATTCATATTGAACATGTACATCAATACTAGAGAATATGGTTTTAAAATCGGATATAATAGAAGAATTTAAAAAGCGAGAACAGCGTGGAGCACAACTAGTAGTAGGAACATCAACAGTAATATTCAAATCCATCATTATAGAAAAGTGATCAGTAAAAGAAACATCACATAAATCAATATTAATAACTGAAACATCACGTGCAAGAACGAGATCAAGGGGACAACAAACGTGTATGTTAAAATCACCAACAATAAATACTTTGTCATGGGAGAGGGTAATATCAGCCAGGAGATCAGAGAATTCAGAAATTAAGATATCATTAATTACAGAAGGTCTATAAACCACAGCAAACAACAAAGAAGAGGAGCTGCACACTTCGAAAAGTTGCAGTTCCAAGCTACTAAACGGACCCCTTGTAAGGCTCTGACACAAGAACATACTTTTAAAAACAGTGGCAATGCCCCCACCACGACAAGTCAGCTGAGGAGAGTTTAAAAATCAATAACCTAATGGTACCAAGTCAGTAAAACATGAAGAGTCACCATTTACAATCCAGGTCTCAGTGATGAAAAAGAAATCCAGTTTATTTGAGATAATAAAGTCTTGCAGAATAAAAGTTTTATTAGACACTGATCTCACGTTCAAGAGAGCAGCCTTGATAGAAGTAGAAGAGCTTGCTGTGGGACGTGCACGGGTGAGTGTGTGAAGATTAGCAGCGTTTACTCCCCGAGAGCACACCAAGGAAGAGTGATGCCGCCTTGAGATGGGGAAATTAAATCCGGTATCCAGCGCCCATGGACCAGGGATGGAGTCCTGTGCAGGAGAAGATGGGTCATAGACAACTTGCAGGCATTGGGAATCCAAGCTCTGGGACTTGAGTCAGCGTTGTTTAACAGCAAAACCGGCTCTTCTTCCACGGCAGCGGGTGCGTTTGTGTCTCCGAGAGGAATTTAGCTCACTGATACAGGTGAACACCGGCGCCCAGGTGAAGAAGTCAGGAGATGAATAAAACAAAGGTGGAGGTTCACAAAATATCCCATCAGGAGATGAAAATTAAGAGGAAAGCAAGCAAGAAATTATGTTAAGTAAAGAATCACGATCATAGGACAGTGGCCACTGAGATAAACTAATACATAAAAACGAAGTTAAAACATAGATTAGCGAGATGAGCAGACGGTCAGCCACACCAGTCAGCGCCATCTTCAAGACCAATCATGTGATTTGTAGTGATGGCCAAGTAAAATTATTATTCTCATGTTTTCATGGGGAACACTGCTAAAGTGGGAGCCTCCATGAAAAAATCATATGTTAATATTGTCATCTGGTTGTACAGTTACAATGTGCAAATTTATGTACTTTTCCCAAAACTATTACATCTTGCCTAAAGAATGCTTTAGCTGCTTTGAAAGCTTACATATTGTAATCTCTTCAGTTAGCCAATAAGAGGTGTCATTTTGCTAGACTTCTCATTACATCTATAATGGCTAACATGGTAAAACACCTAACTATTGTTAAATAACTTCCTCCATAAAATAAAAGTAATCCACAAACAGGAAGCCCTTTCACATGGTATCATGCTTCTAAATTGAAGGTAAGACTCTTGACCAATGAAAGAGATTGAACCAATTGCGTCTTCAATTTGTTTTTCTGAGGTATTTATGACAAAAATGTGCACATTGTGAGCATACGACTGGATGACTTGACATGTGAATTATGCAACAAGAGTAATGTGAAATATTTACATGAGGTTCTATTTTTTTTTTTTTAATGATTGCTCTTGTCCAGCATTGGTCACCTTAGGTTCTTATTCTGTCAGAAATATTGTTATCACAGATTTCCAAGAGAACACAAGCTTGTATTGAGTGCCACATGTACTACTGGCCCTTTATTAGTTTGTGTCTCCTTAATGTGTATCTCTGGAAATGGGGAACTGCATCTTTAAGGGGAAGACATAGTGCAGACAGTTGGTCTAAAGAGGATTTAACCTGGAAAAGAATGAAGAGAGAGAGAGAGAGAAAGAGAGAGACAGACATTGACTGATGAAGCAATGAGCAACAGTGTGATAGCGCCGAAAATCCACTAGTGGAGCAACCTGCTGGAAGAAGGTTTCTTTTGCCCAGGGTTACAACTGAGACGAGTCTCAGAAGACAAACTTTTTTGTAGTTGCTCTGGAAAGATCAACCTATGGACCGGTAGGACAGAACGTTAATGCTGTTGTTATCTGCTGGCTGCATACTCCGTTGTGCTTCCTGCGTTTCATCGTCCACTTGAACATTAAGGACAGTAAAACAAAATGTGGTAATTTGGCCGAAATGGGTTATCTTTAGTAATAGCATCTCACATTCTAATCTGTGAATTTTTGTATTTATTCCTATTGTACTTGTTGTTTGGGGGGTTATGTTTAAACCTTCTTGTCTTTTAATATGTAAATATACCCACAGGTTTTTTTAACTTGTTTTGGGGATTTGCTTTGTGGTCAAGAATGGATATCTGACACGTAAAGGAGGAGTTGAAATAACCTCTCAATGTAAACTTGAAAGAATAAATTATGTAAGTAGAAATATTTTAGAGAAATGTTTTTGAATTTTAAAGAACTTGTACAGTGGTATAACACCAAAAAAGAACTTACATGACAAAAATGAATAAGTGCACCAAATTTTAATGAAATGGGAGCCAATATATTTCATTCAGAGAGACAGACATACTGATGACTGGTGCTTTTGCATTTTATGTGAATACACTTAAACAAGAAAGTAGAGGCCCTGAAACTGACAAAATGAAATATTCAATCAGTGAACAAAGAATGAATGCCATGTTTCTGTTCAAATACACTAAAATGCAGTCAAATGACTTTAGGTGCCTGTCAGATAATAACAGTTTTGAATAACTACTAGGTTTAAATTAAAATAGCTTGAAATAAACAGTTTATTTGTGTCATATCTTGCCCCCTTCTTTCCCCATATGGGATTCTGTCGCTACCATGATTCCATCCGATTAACAGTAGTGAAAGATTGACAGTAAACAATAATAACATATAATATGATATGTCTTACAAAGTAGTATTTAGTGAACCTTAAAAAGTCAACTTGATATTGTTTTGGAGAAATTATGTAAAGATATTTGACAAACTTTGTTGGGCTAATTGACCTCTTCCTGCCAAAATTGTTGTAATACTTTGATAGATACCCTGGTGAAAGAAGAAAATCAAGGAATACTGCAAAGTCATGCATAAGAAAGTGCTGAGGAACAATCTGATAGAAGTAGTCACTGAGTGAAACTGAAAGTATTGGCAGTTTGGATTTTTGGAGAGCATGTCATGGAAATCCGTCATTTTTTGAAATGTGCAGTGCTATGTTGGAAGAGAATGTTTTTGCAACATCCTAGTGAATAAATGAGACACAAAACATGAATGAGTGGCAGTCAAACAGAACACAATAAAATACGGATATCTAAATACATAAAATTAAAAAGACATAAAATAAAAAATGACAATTGCAAGAAGGAATATATATCTAGCTGGAAGACTGCCTGGTATGTAAATCTTTAGCCAATCAACTTGAACATGATATAACTGCTGGTCAGTATTTCTTTGTTCTTTTATATCCTTCATAAAGTGACGTATGTAGCCCTAGATAATAGTACAAGAGCTCAACTGAACTATGCATTAACATGATGAAACACCAAAAATTAATCATGCGGTTAAAAGTTTAAAATTAATTCTAAAATGAGCCTTTATAAATCATAATCATGTGCTTTCATTTGTTATGCTCCAAAGAAGAATCCTTAAAAATTACACTGCAAAGAGTTGAGAGAGTACTAGGAAATGTAGACAAAACCAAGTGCATGAAAAAAGACAAAAACATAAAAAGCCATAGTAGATAAGAAAAAAAAATTAACAGAAAAATTGTTTTTGAATGATGGAGGGAGTTGATGAATGTAGGCCAAGAGTAAGATTATTTAGATTCCTGCTCTTTGTATTCTAGTAAAGGAAAAAAAAATTCAAAAATTACAATGGTAAGAAAACAGTTGTGAACCCTGTAAGAATTTATTCAGCATATTTCTGCATTAATTTCACATTAGGGTTCCAAAAGCCTTCCTGTGCTCAAGACCATTTACATAATAAACAAGATCCTTTAAACGAAGCACATATATGTTAATGAATATAAACAATGTTTTGTCACTGTAAAATCATCTAAGGCTCAAAGATGCAAGATTGTAAGCTTTAAGTTAAGGGTAAGAAAGTGATTACATAACCAAAACATCATAGTCAGTTTTTCCTTAAAATATGACTGATCATCTTGACATCTTTCACTGAAACCTCATGCAATCAGATAATGATTTCTATCCCATTCCTTTTTAATTTGATTTCAGGTTAATTCTTCATCATACCATCTCTATCCTAAATATTTTGTAACTGAAGAGCTATTCAGACAGGATTAGTTTTTACACCAGGAGGTGGTGTAAAATTAGAGCTTGAAATGGGACAGTACACACTGGTTCTCTTGTAGAGGCATTTCTGCATTGACCAGAGTTAGCATGTGAATACCAACAGTTCGGACCACATTAGCAACCTGTATTTACAAGAACAATATGTCTACTCGGGCGGCACGGTGGCGCAGTGGTAGCGCTGCTGCCTTGCAGTAAGGAGACCTGGGTTCGCTCCTTGTGTGGAGTTTGCATGTTCTCCCCGTGTCTGCATGGGTTTCCTCCCAAAGACAGGCAGGTTAGATGCATTGGCGATCCTAAATTGTGCTTGGTGTATGTGTGTGTGTGCCCTGCCCGGGGTTTGTTCCTGCCTTGCACCCTGTGCTAGCTGGGATTGGCTCCAGAAGACCCCGTGACCCTGTGTTAGGATATAGCAGGTTGGAAAGTGACTGCCTGACACCTCCAAAGGGAGATACCATGCTCTCACTTTATAATTTTTCCAAATAAACTGTGTATTTTAGCGTGTGCTCGGACCTCCAAGGAGATATAACACCCCCCCCCCCACGTCCCACCTCCCAGAGCACAACACGGAGAACTGAAAGCTCATTTTTCCACTTCTGGCAATGGGTATAGTAATTATTATTTAAGGATCTCTGTAAATTTCAGTCCTAATTTAAATCACTCCAATGAAGTAATTTTACTGACAGGTTGAATCAGACAGGACTAGTTTTACCAGGGTTTATTTTTTACAGACTTTTTAGAGAAGGTAAAAGTCTCCATAATTTTTACTGAGATGTGAAATGTAGTCTGTGAAAAGTTACTTACATGAGCAATTTGGACAGGGTTAAAGTTACGGAGGTTGTCCTAATCCCATGCCAAAATGACTTTTTGAGCAGTCATTCTAGTAAAGATATTTTTTTGCACTTGTATAACAACGTCAATCATTATTTTAAGACTAAATGATAAATTCTTTCACAGGACAACTAAAAGAGAGAACAGTAGTTTATAGCCTAATCAGAAATTCTTAAATCCATCAATAAAGTTAATTAAGTAGAACTCTTTCCAGTATACAGTATAGTGTCTCACATGCTTATGTCACTTACAGAAATTATGGGGAATGCTACTCAGGACAGGTTCCAGAAATCTTTATGGCATGGAATCTGGAGTAAACTATTGGTTCCTGCTGTAGAAAATACAAACCTTAAGAGCTTTTAGAAAATATCTGGATCTGACTTTTAAAAAACTTAATTATTAGACTACTGAACTATCCTGAAAAACTTGATGATGTCTTCATTGTCAAATTTCACATGTTGATATGTTCTTGACTATCCTATCATTCATGAAACATTTTTTGCTTTCATTCTTAAAAATGTGTATTTAATTATTTCAACATGAACATGTCAACTTTTCATAAAGAAAAAATACCAGCCTTCTGATCAACTGTCTTGATCTTCAAGATCTGCTTGCATCGGCTCCTGAATGCATGTATGACATTTAAAAGTGCAGCTTTGGACTGATCTAAGAGGCTTGTATGATAATATTGGTACTGTGCAACTAGCAAATGCAATCTTACCATGGGGAGTTGAGTGAGATCACAATAATTAATTGCAATCTGTGGCTAGGAGAAACGTAAATTGATATAGTGTGACATAAAGTGTTATCAGGAGGACCACTCAGACTCAAGAGCACAGCTGAAACATTTGTGTTTACAGAGGAAGACACGGCAATTTTTTTAATGTTGGCAGTTGCATTCAAAAAGCCCAGTGTGCCCATTAGTAAAACTTGTACCTGACTATTTTAACTAGATGACACTTGCAGCTATTATTTTCAAGAGTGGCAGTTGAAAAAATAATATATATATACACA
>JANRMT010062837.1:61832052-61853935 GCA_026402145.1 Polypterus bichir lapradei
ATATATATATATATATATATATACTCTAAAAGACACAATACCTGCTGTTAATCAGTCAAATGTTTGATTAACAAATTGATTAAATTAACATTAATAATATGTCATGTTTTACTATTTTTGTTAAATAAAGCCAGCTTTGCTGACCTGGTAAATGTTGAATGACTGTGTTTAAATGTTTGCCTAGGCCTCGGAGAGCTAATCATCTCCATTAAATGACATTTATTCACTAAGGGACCCATTAGTCAGCACTGCCTGTCATATATTACACATCACTTATCCATTTTTGAGTTTCTTCTTTGTTGCTTAACAATTTTGCCATGCATGGGTCTTTGTCCTCTGCTATAGTATATGAGCCATGTAAGGCTAAACTTCTAACACACATTTTATCTTCATGCTTTGTATCTCAAGTAACTACCTCACTAGCAGTGCATTGTTGGAGGCACTTTTAAATTCTGTTCACTTTATTAAGTTTGCTTACACAAGGGATGTGATACCTCTTCAGGTTATACAGAAAAAAGAGCTCAGTACACAAATTACTTGTTTTTAAGCATTCTTTTTTTGTTCTATTAATGCATTTCTTTTTCTTTAGATCTGGATTTGGGGAAACTATAAATGAAAGTACAACACTTCACAGTGACCAAATCATAAATTATATTGAATTATGCCAAACAAATGATGTTGAGTCAAATGCATAAAAACATGATTTTAGGTGGTAGAATAAATTCATAGTACGCATGGTATGCGATTAAGAAGTCAGTGTTGCTACTTTACCGCAGACGTCTGCATGGTACTGACATTTTAGTTCTGCTCCTGACTCCTCTTAAAAAAGTTTCATCCGCTCCTAGCGAAATTTCATCCTGTTTGACTTGCTCCCACCCACTTTCTACCACGCTCACAAAAGGTTCCATTCGGTCCCTGATCAGATCTTTCCTCAATTCTAAACTGGGCACATAGCTTAAAAGGATTCTTAAAGTAGAAAAAAATTTAGTAGAAATAGAAAAAATGTTACACAGATAACAGTAAATCTGCTCATGACTTTTTTTGTTTTCTTTTTCATAATACAATCAGAGTTCATCAATTGAAGTAATTTTTAAAGAATCAGAAATAGATTAATGAATAGATACAGGATGATGAGATGTCCTCTTTTTCAAGGTGATGTCCTCTTTTTGAGAGCTAGAACAGCAGTCTGGCTAGTGTTTATAAGATCCTTAAAACCATCCAGTGTTTTGTTTTGATTGTTACTTTGACTGAGTAAACAAACAACAGACCTACATATCATAAATTATCCAATCCATGTACACCATTTATGTGTTTTGAAAGCTTGTGCAGAGTAAGCCATTTGCAGTTTGATTAAAGTAAAGCACAAATGGCTATTTAACTCTGGTGACAGCTAGAAGAACTGGGTAGAACCATGTTACTATTCAACTTCAACTTATAAGTAGAAGTAGAAATGAAAGTGTACATCTACAGACAAGGAAAATAAAAACAACAATAATAACATGAACAACCATGTTTTTAACTAGGATGTAACTAGTAGGAAGCTAAATGTGCAATCAGGAGAGCTGGCATGTGTGACTGAAAGTTCTCATTCACTCTGAACGGCACAAAATTGCTTTATGGGAAGAGAAATCATCAGCCAGACATGACTGACTACTTTGGGGGCTAGTTTCAGTATGTTCAACAATATTCCAATTTTTAAAACTAACAAGGACTTCTACTAGGTTATAATGCATGTTTTAATTTCTACTACAAATATTAAGACATCAGTGAGATAAAGAAAAAAACTAAAAATTAACAAATTTTTAGTATGTTTTCAGAGTCTTTCCTGTTTTGTTACTTATGGAAGAGAAACAACAGCCCTGCGAGTGCTTAAAAAGTTTGCTAAAAAATTGAAAATAAACTAAAACATGTAAAATGATCAAATTCTTTGAGCAGAAAGAATAATAAATATCCATTATTTATGAAGGCATGCTTCAAGTTTCGATTATATCCCTACCTCTCGTCCTCTTCTTTGAATGACAAAAACCTGGCCACCATAATAGATAAACTCATATACCTGCTTTGGCATGTGTGCTGTTAACACAAGCATTTAAAATACAAGCGATTCATGCACGCCACACTGCAATTCAGCAGAATGTGCCACTGGCCAAGAACACATGAAGGTAAGTCAATACATATATGCAGGAAAGTAAAACATGCTAGAAAATGTATTTATGGTGTAACGTTCAGGTGCATTCAAGGTCTGTGCAGTCTGAATGCACTCATTTCAGTAGGTAGGTTCTAGAACCTTCACAATCCATTTCATGGAATTAGGGGCTACAGAACTGGGAAAAGGGCTGAAAACAGGCCTCTAATCCATCTCAGGGCCACTTTCACTTTCACACACATAAACATAAACACACACATATACACAACCCATATTTTATATACTGTACAGGGACAATTTGCATATGGCAAATAACATAAAATTAGTAAATAAAAAAAAAAAATTTGTAATGTATTCCTAATGGCTTAAACATGTCTGGCTGTTGTAATTTTCATGAATTGGGACCTGCAAAGGTTTTCAGTTATGACAAATCTTAGGGAATAACATTTATTACACTAAATTACAGCAAGTGGTCATTACAGATATCAGGTGAATGTGACACTCTGATGGTAAATTCCATCCATTTCATAAGGTGTAGCAAGTATGTCCACAAACTGCAAGTAAGAGAGCTATGAGGCTGGTTTAGTGTCAGGTTATTAATGATTAAATGTTTATTTGTGCTTATACTCCTCACAGTACTTTATTCATACCTAGATGACCTTTTAGTTTCCTTGCTTGCATTTCATACTTTTACATTTAGGAAAATCATTTAATTTACCTGTTACGACTTAAAGAATCGGGATGAATGAAATGCTTGTGCTGTGGTTCTCTTCAATTTGCTCTCAAGCAGCTGGGAAGACTTTATGAGAGCATAAACAACTTGCAGTTGAGCAGATTTCTGTGCAATTCCAGCCAGACTTACCGACAGAGGATTGCTCTGTAGCTCACCTGTGCAAGTACCGTGTGACAATGAGTAACTTCCTAGTTGAGCACACAGTCTGCTAGTGTTTCATTAACTTGCACTGCAGATCTGTTTGCTGTTAATAGTGTGGGATTGATGGCCAAGAGCCTAGCCTGACCAAGACACCCTCAGTCAGGGAAGACTGGGGGAGATAGAATACACAGGACATGATCTCCCCTGGAACGCCAGATGGCAGCTCCATGGTTTTCCCACAAGGCATCATGGGAACTGGAGTTCTTGGACTCAGCCCTGTTGGTTTCCATGGGTGCAGCTAGGAGGTGGTGTGGAAACTAATGAGTCCTACCTAGTTCGGCTTCAGTCTCACCTAGAAGTCCTCCTGGACCACAAATATAGAACACCGGAAGTACTTCTGGGTTTCACATAAAAGGAGCTGCTTGCCACTACTCGAGGAGCCAGAGTTGGGAGGAAAGAGGATAAAGCTTGCAGAGAGGAGCACAGGAGGCAGTGATTGAGGCAGAGAGTGAGAGAGTGAGGAAAGAAGAGAAAGTAGTAGTGTGCTTTATATGTGGCTGCGGTGTAGGAAACACTTATAAAGGAAAATTTTCCCATAAATAAAAGCTCTTTGTGTTTTATACTTGTGTCCGAGCCTTTGTGTCAGGTGACTGGGGAGCTAGAGCACACTCTGGTGGCTACAAGTGGCTATCAGAGGTGAAAAAAGGAGAATATGCAAAATATAAAAGTTGGTGTAACGATTGTTAAGGTAAAACTGAAACAGTAAAGTAATTTGTAGTTGAAGTTGCAGACAGCATTTCTCTGTTTTAAGATAGAAGAGTCTGCAGATTCTCAAATGCTTTTCAACAAGAGATTTTGCAATTTCAAAACATTGTACAGAGTGATCTGTTTGAGATATGTCAATGAAAACTGTCTTCGCAGATTTCCTTGAAGAATAAGTGTGTCACCTTGCAAAAAACATCAATCCTCTATGGGCCATGTTGTTTAATGCAGACAGACAGTTAGACAAACAAAGACTATTGCAATAAGTACATTATATGCAAAAGCACCTACACATTCCAACCAGTAAACCAGTAATCATATTATGCATATGCCTCATAAGTTAAAAAAACAAAAAAAGAAACGACTCCATTTAGACTCCAATATATATATATATGCAGTTAGGTCCATAAATATTAGGATTGTGCTTTAGTTGCCTCACATTTTTATGCAATCGTTTTGCTCAACCCACTGAATTAAAGCTGAAAGTCTCCACTTCAACTGCATCTGAGCTGTTTAAATTAAAATTCATTGTGGTAATGTACAGAACCAAAATTAGAAAAAAGTTGTCTCTGTCCTCAGGGTTGGAAGTCCAAAGCTTTAACCGCTGCATCACATTGCCTGCTATATACAGTACATTTCTGTAGGAATGCAGAGTTTTTACCTCACAGATACAAGTATAATGGCTTGAGTCCTTTATACAGTCAAAACTTCTGTGTTTGTGTGAGTGCCTTTGCACATCTGTAACACATGCATATTAGGTTAAGTAAGTTCATGTGTGACTAAGCATCCTGCAAATGCCAATCAGGGATGGTTCTGTTTTGCATTTGATGCTGCAAAGAAAGGTGCCATCTCAATCGGAGCTTGTAATAAAAAGAAAAAAAATAGACACCTGCATATTGACAAATGAAGGAAAAATCACAAAGGAATACATACTGCTTCTCCATGGAACTGTACAGATTCATAGCAAATTTTAAGAAGACGTGCAATATTTACTGCTGATAGAGGCTTTAGGGGATGTGTACTTTTGTTGGCTGATGATATTAATTTACTGGATAAAATTGTTTTTATTCATCAGATGACACTTGAGCCTAATCTGTTCAATTAATGGTAATTATCTGAGCCCAGGGTGGTGATTGTAGGTAATCTGACAATTTATTTTCAGAATAAAATAAAACATTAGGATTTGATTTTTAGATCTAGCTTAGCACGTAAAGTTTGCTTAGATCCATGTAATAGAATGGGCTACTCTTTTTTCATTGTTTATATAAGGTGCAAAGACAATTAATTCTGCATGACTTATAGACCTTTAGATTTCCATGGATATATTTTCTTTTTTGGCTAAATCTGTATGTTATGCAAACATTTGTAAAAGCTATATTTATAACAATGTGTAGTTTTAATTAACAAAACAAAAACATCCCCTATCACATTGTTTTGGTAAGATGTTAAATAATAATTTTTTTTTGTTATACACACAAAAAGCTCAAGTGTTCGCTGGTATTTAAATTTGTTTCACATTATTAATGGGATTTCCTCTTCCCAAACTAAAAGAACATTAATGATGCCTTTGTTGTTTCACCAGCAGCCAAAATCCACTATCTGTAAATGACAATGATTAACGACAAGGATGCAAGCTTCATACTGCTGCCTTCTCATGCCTAAACAGTCAGGTAATTTTTCTTAAACTTCTGTCTGTTCGGCTTTCTTTGTTTTCTAGTTTTTACTTTAAACTATAGCAGAGATTTTTTTATTATTATTATAATGCTTTTACAAAATATTTTTTGTTTATTGACATCAAGGAAAGGAAACCAGGATTGTTTGTGAAATGAATGAAAACACACAGAGTGGTTAAGTTCAAAATAATTTTGGAACTGAAATCTCCTTCCACAGCTGCTAATGATTTTAACTCCTTTGCATTATAAAAGTAATTGAAAAAGATTTAAGATTAAGATTTTTTTTGGCTTCTGAAAAAAATGGCACGTTGACTGGTATCATTTTCATAATCTTGCCCCTACTCAGAACTGACT
Organism: Polypterus bichir lapradei; assembly: GCA_026402145.1. Taxonomy (NCBI): domain Eukaryota; kingdom Metazoa; phylum Chordata; class Cladistia; order Polypteriformes; family Polypteridae; genus Polypterus; species Polypterus bichir. The sequence goes on from JANRMT010062837.1 coordinate 61,837,862, forward strand.
GAATAACTTTGATATACGGTATAGGATTGTTATGTGATGATTCTGATAGTCCCTTATACATCTGAAAATTATCAATCCAAACACTCCATTTCTTCCAGGTCAGGATCTTAGGGATCAGACATCTATTCTAGTAGTCAAAGTACAATGTCTTGGACAGGGCGCCAAAACATTTCAGGGCCCATTTATGCACAAAGTTATCCACACAAGGCCAGTTTACAATCGACTGTGGGTAGAAAACAAAATGATCAAAGGCAGGACATATAAATGTGACACAGATGATAAACGAGCTAGGAATCCTACTATAATGGAAGTAGAGTGAATTAAAAGTTCAACCTACTGCAACACTGCAATTTCTTTTGAAAAGAAAAAAATAATGAAAATAGAATTCTTAATGAGTGGCATGTCACAGACATAAATTTGTTTTGGATTAGCACCAATGGTTAATCAAACAGTTTCATGTGTGAATACATGCATAAAATCAAATGAAACCAGAACACCACTATGATACAAGTGGACAACAGGTCATTACTAAGTTAACTGCACTGTACAAATGGCAGCACATACTGTTAATACACTGTTTCAATAAGGAATCTTCTGTTTTGTTTGATTTCATCCTGTTTGTCTTTTGTGGAAATAAAATAAGATTTCAGCTGATTTTGTTACTACTGCTCCACCTTGGGAATTGATTAACATTTGTTCTTTTTAAATATGTTGGAGGAGCAAAGAATAAGGCTAACAAACATATTTTTTACATACTGTGGAACCAACACGTTTTATATATTGATGCATGTTAATTTCAGTTTCTTGCTTAAAGGAAAAAACAGCATGCACATAAATATGAATGACAATAATTAATTAAATAAAATCAAGTTGTAAAACAGAAAATGAATGCATAATCGAAATAAGGCCAAAAATACATATATTAAAAAAGGAGATGTAAAATACAAATTCTTATCAGTTTTTTTTTTTAATCTGTGACAGGGCCATGGAAAAGCAGGGTGTCTAAGTTGTCAGCAGCAGATGTGAGAAGGGAACTAATAGACATTAGTGCTTTGGATAGGACAGATAAGTACATGCCCTGATGATTTAGTGCAACTAATGAAAGGAACTGCATGTCTTTGGATTTTGGGATACAGCCCATGACCTATTGAAAAAGCACAGAAGACTGAGTCAAAGCACTGTGAGATGAAAATGCTAGCCACTGTAACATAGTGACCTCTAAATATGGAAATTGGAAATGGAAAACTTTACTAAGATTTAGGTTAATAAAATGGCAAATAAGTTTATTGGCATAATTATCAATAATAAAAACAATCGACATCAATTACTGTACTAGAAATAAATAATTCTCCTGCCTAATGTATTTTAAATGGCTGCAAATGTTTTACTTTAAAATAATTAAAATGTAATGTGATTAATTAAGACAGAATTTAAAATCTCTAAGCAGAAATATATTTTTAACTGCTAAAAGTGATACCACAATGGAACTGAACATTTTTAGTGATTTCATTTTATAGAACGGAACAATCAGTAACTCATCACTCAGCATTGATATTTTAAAAGCTAAAGTATAAAAATGACTATGTAATTAATTTCAAATAAAAAAATATTAAAACTTTTTAAAAAATTATTATTATTCATTTTTATAATACACCCAATAAATATTAGATATGCACAGTTTATGTGAGTATGAGTGGATAGTCAAGTGAACTCTTGGAATCAAACAAAATTTAAACATCATTATTAAAGTTTGCATAAAATGGAGGCACCCTGGTCACTAGTTGTGCACTGCTTGTATAAATTTTCTGTTCCTGTCTGGTCCTCGTATCTATCACACAAAAACATGTGCAAATTACTTTAATGTGATTGTGGTTTCTGGCTTGTTGCCTCTGCCTCATCCCTAAGCCCCTAAAGAAGTACTCCCTCCAGAAATATTTTTTTTATGTTACTTAATCCATGTAGTCTGTATTAATGGTAAAGATAAATGTAATATCATGTTTTCATGCAGAAAGAGAGAAAAAAGTTTATGATAGGACCCAGTGGCAACAATGTGAAAAAAGTCCATTGAAAAATGAAAAAAAAAAAATCACGTTACTCGTGTTGCATAATCCACACATCTGTTCTCTAGTCGTATGCTCAAAATGAGCAAAACACATGAAATTTGTGGCCAAACTATTGTTAACAGTTACTTCCAGAACAAGCAGGGTACATTTTAAATAGGGCAACAAATTATGGGAAAAGTACTGTACTTTTGAACTGAGCACTCTCCTCTCCCTCTCACTCACTGGTCAAGAATCACGTCTTCCATTCAAAAGCACAGCATTGTGGAAAAACAGTTTTCTTGTTTACAATGTACGCTGCCTTTTAACAGAATTAACTGTTAAAATAAAAATTTTTTTTTGCAAAAATGTCATGTGTTGTGTATGTTTTGAGCATATGACTATAAACAGACATGTGGATTATGTGATATGAGTAACATGAGAATTTTTTTGTTTCTCTTATACATTTTTCACATCATCATTGGGTTTTATTATAATCTTTTTTCTCTCACTTTGCATGGAAACATGAGATTAAATTACATTGAATAAGTAACATATAAAAAATATATCATTTTGGGTGGCGTTTTCTTTTAAAGGAAAAAGTTCCAGAAAACAGTAGGATGTATGTATTAGAAGGACATGAGGTGATCTGCTAGCCTTCAATGTTAAACTTATGAATGAAGTAAATCAAATGGGGCTGCTATTATAAGACTTTACACAAAATACTAGTCATATTTTGCATATGTCAGGGTGTAATTTTCACAATATAACAATTTTAAAAATAAGTGAGTTCCTGACTGTCCAGAACTCTGCATCACCTGATATTGAAGAATTTGGATAGTCATTTTATCTAATAGTATATATTATGCACAGGTTTGTTAAAAGTAGAAAAAAAATCCTGAAATCAAGACTAATACTAAGCCATATTCTGATTACTGAATCAATAGTTTGTCCCAGGCCATACCTTTCATCATAATTAGGCATAATGATGTACTGTACAAAACGGTTAAGAGCCAGATAATTAACTTAGTGACCACAGCAAAAATTCTTCTTAACGTGAACTACATGTTTTGAACAATAAGAATCAAATTTGGTCTCACTGTAACAAAGCATTTATTATACCGTTGATAGGTACTGTATCTTTTGAAAAAACGTCAGTGTTTCCTTTAAAAGGAATCAAAACAACTGTCTTGATTCTTGCGTTAAAAAGAGATGCTGACAGTTCCTGCCTCAATGATAGTTTTGGGTACAAAGATTACACAAACAAAAGTCAGGCCAAGATGCAGACTAACTGGGGCTAGAATTCTTTTTTGTTCAAAAAAAAACAAAACAATGGTTTTAGACTTTTTGTTTCACTTGTGTTTTTCATCCCTAACATTACAAAAGGCTGTTTAGTTTATCTTACAGTTTTGGTGTAGTATTTCAAAGCAATGCACACTACATTAACATTACTGTAATGCTGTTGCTTGAAGCCGTTTTCATTTGTTCTTAGGTTTTTTGACTGTGTATATGAAAATCCTTTATTATAGTTTTGTTTATGTCTATAGTGCTCTTGTAATTTAAAAAAATGTATCATCCGTATATCTATGTGTGCTCTCCACATTGACATTGAATAGATTAATATTCAAATCCTGTTCTCTGATGCTCTGAGATCACTATTCTGTTGCACAACTTATTAACTCTTTGAAAAGTTTAAAAGCAAAAACATAATTATGTCGCATAATTTACTTTTAAAAAATGTCATCTTGGAGGTGATGGCCACCTCTACGCAGATAATCCTTTAATCTTGAGGGTGTATATCTTATCAAATGATGCTAAAATGGAAATCCAGTTATGTGGTTGAGAATTTTTTGTCTGCTCTACTTGAATTACATGGACTATCACTGCAAGTAATAATCTTCAAATAAAATCTCATAAAATCTGAGAAAGAAAGCATAATCATCCATGTTATTCATATTTTTCTGCTCTTCTTTGTAGACATATATCAGAAAGACATTTTTATGTATGTATACATGCAGAAAGGGAATTCTTATATTTACTAAGTTGTTTCATGATTTTTTTATATTTGTAAAGGCTGCAAAGAACAGCTCAGTTCTGTTACAAATTTAACGTTGAAAATAACCCTTTGATAGATGGCAGATCTTTTCATTTTGAACAAAATGTCTTTTTATATAAACTTTTTATATAAGCATCCTTTAAAAACAATTCCAAAATAAATCATTAACAAACTTTAAAAATGTATTATTTTAATTGCATTTATAGATGTATTTATTCATATTATACATAATGATGCTAGAAATTCCAAATAATATATAGGCTTACTAGTAGCTCTGGACCAATTAATTTACTCAGAAGCTACAGACATTATACATATACTGTACATCTACTTTGTAAGTAATTGACGTGGTTTGTTCAAAAGCACAGAAAAACAAAAAAAAAAAAAACACTTGACATGGTGCATTTTGTAGCTTTATTTTTTCATTGTACTACTTCAGGGCTCTGAGAGCGTCACTACAGGAGTCATCTTCAAAGCTATCAGTTTTCTGACTTAACACTGCATTACTCATAATAGTGTTGGACTGCATACAACTACACAGAATAAAAAAGTGCATGTACTGCATGCCCAAGGTTAAGATAAAATTAACAAATAAAGAGATGGATAAAATGAAGATCAACTTGAATGGTCTGAGTACTCTCCACAGGGTATAGCTGATGCAGACAGTAGAAAGCCCATTATGCCTAAATGCACTCAAAGCATTTCACAAATAAAATTGTTTCCATCGGGTAAAACATAAATGTACTGAGCATCTACATTTCAATAGTAAAGACCACCTAGAGGTACTTGTGAGGGGAGAAAGCAGGCTTCTGTTTAGAATTTTGCTTAGCATATTCCATTTAACAGCCGTTACCCTAAGCAATAAATCCATTAAGCTTTTCTCTTCTTTGTCCTCTAAAAGACTGATAAAAGGGAACATTTGTTTAATAAGACAAAAAATTTACTGAGGAAACTTGGGGAGCCATCAGCAAACTGGCAATAATGCTTTAAGTAATAGATATGTATGTCAAAAGCTGCAATGGACTTTTGAAGAACCTAGTATATCAAGAAATTGGGGCAGTGTTCATAATTTGGTTAATTCCCTCAAGTCTGATGAGATGAGTTGTGAGATTACATGATCCCCATGTGTATCCCCAAAATATGTTAATAACAGAATAAAGCCTCAGAGCCTAGTGAATATCGGATTATGTTCTTTTTTTACCATTCTCAATGTTCAGCCTATTTTGGCATATTTTATTCAGATTTTTATGATGGTAGAATACCATCAAATCATACCATACCAACAAATGTAAAAAAGTAAAAAAACAAAACATTGCATGTATTTTAAATAGTACCATGAAAACATAAAAGACACATTCTCAATTTTTAGCTACACAAATGCAAAAAGTAGAATATGTTATAATTAGGATTCTAATTAATAATATGCCTTTAAAAATTTATAACAAGGACTCTACTTCATCTGCACTGCTATGAAAAGTATACTCCTTTTCATTTTTATCTTAAATAAAACCATGCATTTGGATGAAGAAATGATGAAGCAAATTTCTTTTTATGTTGGGAACTGTGTCATCTTTGTGTTAAAAATGTTTCCCTGTTAAACTCTAACCCTTTATACATTTAAACACTTTTTTAGCGATTTGTTTTTGGACATCTTTAACCCATGTAACATCCTACTGTAAATAGGTAAGTCACACAAGGCCTCCCTAATTTAAAGTTATGCAAGTTATTATTTTTATTCTCTACATACCCATTTATCTATGCATACATCTCTATACATATAAAATCCAAAGTTTGTCTGTCGGTATGTCTGTCTGTTTTTCACGAGAGAACTACTTAATGGATTGAGATGTTTTTTTTTCTATAATTTGCTCGAACATTCCGGTTTATTTTGGGACTTCTCTCATCGCATATGTATTATAGTTCGGTCGCAGCACCAATTTATTCTCACAAATCCAAGACACAGGCTGCAGGCTGAGGAGAGGGGGAGATGGGACCTCAGGAGTAGGGAGCCATCCTCACTCATGTGCCAGCCTCCTTCTGAGTTGCTCTATCCCTTGGCTCTGCTTAGCTAGCGATACCTGTTTTTTCAGCTGACATTATCATCTAGAGATTGTTAAAGAGAAACGTTTGACGATTTTGAGAGAGAGAGAGAGAGAGAGAGATCACAACTACTTGTGTTTCAGAGGGTGGCTGCTCATTGACAGAGATCTCATGGCCACGTGCTGCTCTCCCCACGCGGGGGACACTCTCCAATCAAAGCTGAACATGATCAGAAACAGTGCTAATGTTTGACGTTGGAGGGTACCTAACAATACTTTTTACATTTTTGGCAAAGAGATCACAGCTACATTCTTGTCCCTGATAGTAAAACCAAAAATATTATATATCAAGAGGCAATTGGATACGAAAGTTTTCAACATATATTCTTCTCAATACAAATTATTATATTTTTAATTTTTTTTATTGATTTTTAACATTTGTCCTGTTTCACTACTACATGAGCAGAGCCATGGGGGACAGGTAGTATTCTTCGGCTATTCCCATTAAGGGTTGCCACAGCGGATCATCTTGTTCCATATCTTCCTGTCCTCTAAATCTTGCTCTGTCACACCCATCATCTGCATGTCCTCTCTCACCACATCTATAAACCTTCTCTTACGCCTTCCTCTTTCCGTCTTGCCTGGCAGCTCTATTCTTAGCATCCTCTTCCCAATATACCCAGCATCTGCACCTCCTCTGCACATGTCTAAACCAACGCAATCTAACCTCTCTGGCTTTGTCTCCTAACCATCCAACTTGAGCTGACCCTCTAATGTACTCATTTCTAATCCTATCCATCCTTGTCACACCCAAAGCAAATCTTAGCATCTTTAACTCTGCCACCTCCAGCTCTGTTTCCTGCTTTCTGGTTAGTGCCACCGTCTCCAGCCCAAATAACAAAGCTGGTCTCACTACCTTCCTATAGACCTTCCCTTTCACTCCTGCTGATACCCGTCTGTCACAAATCACTCCTGACACTCTTCACGGCCCTTTCCACCCTGCCTGCACTCTCTTTTTCACCTCTCTTCCACAATCCCCGTTACTCTGTACTGTTGATCCCAAGTATTTAAACTCATCCACCTTCGCCAACTCTACTCCCTACATCCTCACCATTCGACTGACCTTTCTCTCATTTACACACATGTATTCTGTCTTGTTCCAACTGACCTTCATTCCTCACCTCTCTAGAGTATACCTCCACTTCTCTAGGGCCTCCTCAACCTGCTCCCTACTCTCGCTACAGATCACAATGACATCAGCAAATATCATAGTCCAAGGGGACTCCTGACTAATCTCATCTGTCAACCTGTCCATCACCATTGCAAGTAAGAAAGGGCTCAGAGCCGACCCCCTATGTAATCCCACCTTCACGTTGAATGCATCCATCACTCCTACTGCAGACCTCACCACTGTCATACTTCCCTCGTACATATCCTGTACAACTCTTATATACTTCTCTGCCACTCCTGACTTCCTCATACAATACCACAACTCCTCTCGAGGCACTCTATTATATGCTTTCTCCAGGTCCACAAAGACACAATACAATGGCCTTCCCTATACTTCTCCATCAACACCCTCAGACAAAACATTGCATCTGTGATGCTCTTTCTTGCCATGAAACCATACTGCAGCTCACTATTACTATTCTATAAATACAAATATCCTATACATACAAACAAAAATAAAAAAATGCTTCTTTTGCTCCCTTACCATAAAATATCAATTAAAAAATTAACGTAAAGGTTTACTCAACCACATTTACTCAGATGAAAAATAACATTACATATACATTTATAGCAAAAGAAGGTCATTCAAATAAAAAACACAAAATAAACCAAACCAAACTTTTCCAAGACAGTAGCACAACCTGAAGAGCTACAGGTTAATAATGTAGCTTCAAAAACATCATATCCCACATTACTGAAAAATCTTAAAGCTCACTAAAAGGAACTCTCCAGCCTAGATTAACCAATAAAAATTAATCCTACTACTGGTCACGTATGACAGCAAAAATAAATATTAATCTGCAGCTTCATATCCGTGGCCCCACGAGCCACAATCAGCTCTAAAGAAAACAGCAGAAATCAAGCTAAACAAAAATGTAATCATATTACTTGTGTCACTGACTGCTCAACTCCAGTATTGTCAAGATAATGGGTCTGTACTCTCCTCTTCATTTAAAATGCTGGCTTACGATTAGATCAGCAGCAGGCACTGACTTTTTTTAGAAATCAGCTGCTGATCAGAAAAGTCTAAAACTTTCTTATGTGATCAGTAGAACATGTAGACTTTTGTTATGATGTTGTCACTTTCTTACTAGCCATGGGGTATATTGATTGTAGTGACTGAAGGTACAGATGCATCTTGGGTAAAGTGGTGAAGCACTGTAGAAAATAACAGTTGCTATCAATTTGAAACTCTTAGGGTACCTGAAGTGCACTAGAAACAGATCTTAAACAGGCTCAACTATTCTTCACATTCATTTATCATGATAATGATCAATTAGCAAATCCATGACCCATAAGATGTTATCCATACTGAGAGGCAGGCCAAATACTGCAGAGGCAGAAGAGACAAATTGTCTTAGAGATCTATCAGTTGATACACTAAATTTTTATTTTTAGTTTTAAGTAGTGAGTATAATAACAGCTCAAAAAGTTGTGGTAGAGTCAGAAAACGAAATGGGAAAAGGAAAAAAAAGTGTTAAGACACAATTACTTCCATGTGGGGGTGTCAGATTACCAAAATTTCAGACATCAACGCAATGCTAGGAAAAGTATTGACATTCAATACGCTATACAGTATATAATGTAACTCAATAAAAATGATTTACATAAATTGCAAGTCTGTATGTATTAAAATCTTAACACTGATGGAAGTAAATTATAGAAAGTTTAGTCAGTAAATGTAAATACTTCAAGCATTACAATGTTTTGTGAAAGGTATGAGTAAAGGTATTTAAACAATAAAAAGGAAAGAAGTTTAAAACTTGATATTATGGAATGGTATTTTGCTTCATATATATACAAGTATACTTGAATAAAGTACAGTATAAGCAATGAAATCTTTTGCAAACATTAAAATTTCAAATAAAAATAACATTAATGTGGTCTTTTGAAAACAACTGTTTAGAAAGGTAATAACACACATACAGACTATTAACGTACTTAAAGGATTTGCATAAATGCAGACATTGCATATTGCATTTTTGTGTAAATAAACTTTGATGTCGTCGTTATTTCCTATTTTTTTCAAGAAAGACTACCATGTCAAAGTACTCTTTATTTTGTTGGGTTGAAAATGAGCCCCAATGTATAATTACTCAATGTGAAATACAGCTAAAAGTAAATGAGTACACAGAGGAGTAGCGCCTATAGCATCCTATATAATAGAGTAAATGTGATGAAATATAATTTTTAAAAAGGCATGTAATAAAATAAAAGAAACTAACAAGCTACACTGTCAGACTTGCGAGGGTTTAGAAATTGAGGAGGTGATGGAGTCCATTATGACCCTAAATGAACAGCACTGAATACAACTGGTCCATAGTTGAAAATAGTTGCAGACCCCTGTCTTGATGTGTTAAATGTTTAAATGGGCTGGTTTTAAACTGTTGCAATAAATAACGTTCACATCCATACTTCAAACACAACAGTTTACAAGTTTATACTTATTAATATTTCCAGAATTTAGAAATAAGATTCCTCTTGAATTTTTTTTTGAATCTTGCATACAAACTTGCATGTTTCTTGTGGTTTTCTATCCCCATTTAACACAAAGCCAAAGTATTTCCAGACGCCACTCTAGCGGCCCTCTGTATCAGTTAACCATATTGGTGAAGGCTCCTATGTTGCTTAAGTTGAGTGGATGTGAGTGGATGGAATTGGGGCTGCATCTCGATCTATAGAATCGATACAATGAAAAATGAGTATTGAAGTAATTTTAAAATGTTAAAATCAATAATTATTGATATTTCAATACTTTTGACAACTCTAGTTCGATGTATGTGCATTCAGTCTAACATTAATCAAAACCCTCAAATTTACAAATTCTCTGGCGATATCAGGCCTTTTAATATAAGAAAAATCAGAAAATGAAGACATTTCACAAATCACAGATGGCCATTCAGTCCATCACGTTCATTTGGTTAGCTAATGGGTAATTTTTTCTTATACTTTTTTAAGGTTTCTAAGACTTAAGAATCTGTTCCATGACTAGGAAGCTTGTTCCAGATTCCTTAGATCATATGTGTAAAAAAATGTTCTCTGGCTCCAGTCTCAAGTGCACTTTCTTTAATTATCAATAGTGTCCTTGAGTATGTAATTTACTCCCATAATTTTAAAAAAATTACCTCTATCTATCTACGTATTTGTCACATATGTGCACCTGGGGATCACCTTCAGGGCTTAAACTAAATAAGAATAACCACCCCAGACCAATAGGATGCACTGTTGTTAACTGTCCTTTCCTTTTCACCCCCAGTGAAAGCAACTGACCCAGCCCAAGGAGACTGGAACAGGCCCTGCCACTTCCAGTCAGAACTACATAAAAATAGGCATGTCCAGAGGGAGGCATCTCATTTTGGACACAGACGACAAGGTGGAAGGATTACCCAAGCTGCCTGAAGAACATAGTCTAATTGTGAGAGTTGTTTGAGTCTGGACTACCAGAGGTTTTGTTCATTATACTTTAATTGAATCATTTTTATTTTTCTTTCATTAAAGTGGGTTGCGCTGTTTATTGTGGGCTTCACGATTCTATAATATATATACAGGTTATATACTGCAGATATAAATATACATTTTATTGATGCCATTGAGAATTTTGAAGACTGGTATTAGGTCCCCATGGTTTAATGCCCTCATACTGCTAGAGTGGGACTTGACCTTAATGCCAGGATGAACATTAGAACACTGGAACATTAGAACTTGGATGCTCTTCTCTATACAGCTACTAGACCAGCTCTGTCTGTTTCAGACTGCAAATTCTGTAATACTTTAGATGTGCTTCCCGAAGTGCACAACACAGTCTGAGCATAACATTCTTTGATTTTAATTTGAAGGTTTTATCATTTTTCCCATATAAGCTAATGTTTTATTTGCTCCTTAAATTGCTTCCACACATTCCATAGACAATGAGAAAGCTGGGTAAACATAAACACGTCAGTCCTTGCAAGGTTGTTTCCTGTAAGATTGGGTTGTCTAGTATTTATTGATAATTAACGGTCCTTTTTCTGTGTGGAGTACTACCTTGCCTTAAACTACATTTTCTAAGAGTTTGCTGAAATTTGGAGACTATCCAAAATTGTTGCTTACTAAGTATTCCAAATACCTCCAATTTTATATTAGCTGCAGATTTCACCAGTTGTTTACTGACTATGTCACAGTCAATTTCATTACTATGAATTAGAAAAGGTAACTGCCATAGACTGGTCCTAAAGGACTCCACTGATAGCCTAAGCATATGTGGAACATTCTGCTCTTATCTGTACTTCTTGAGTCTGACCAATAAACTAACCTGAAATCCAGCTTTGAATACCTCTGATATCAAAGGTCTCTAGTTTCAGAATTAATCTTTGTTGAAGAACTGTGTCACAGGTTTTGTGAAAGCCTAGGCAAATAACTTTGTATGATTTGCTTCATTTTCAAGTTTATTGTTATACTTGTATATACACACTGCAGTAACAGTGAAACAAAACCAACAAAAAGACTTAAACTCTCAAATAAAAATCATGCATAAAGTGTCTGCAATGTACTGTATGCAATTTATAGCTACTGTATACATATATACTGCATATATAAATATATACACATACTATATACTGTATATATACTGTGTATACTGTCACGGATGGCAGGGGGGGGCGACCCAGCCGGGACGCCCCGGAGGACTGGAGGAGAGCCTACGCCTCCCCCAGACAACGTGGGGGCGATCGCCCTGGTGTCTATGGGGACCACGGGTACAGAGCTTTGAAGCTCAACTCTGTAGGGGTCCGTGTTTCACCGCCAGGGGGCGCCCCAATACCTTTGGAGCCCTGGACATTAGCACTTCTGCCACACCTGGAAGTGCTGGGGGTAAGAGGATCGGAGACACCCGGAGTGCTTCCTGGTGTGCAGCCGGATGACTATAAAAGGGTCCGCCTTCCTCCATATGATGGTTTGAGTTGGGAGACGAGAAGGACAGAGCTCAGAAGGAGAGGCAAGGAGGCGGCCTGAAGAGTGAGGCATTTGAATAGGCCTGTTGGGGGACTTTAGGGGGTTGTGTGTATATATATATATATATGTATATATATATACTCAGCAAAAAAAGAAACGCCCTTTTTTCAGGACTGTGTATTTCAACAATAATGTTTTAAAAATCCAAATAACTTTACAGATCTTCATTGTAAATTGTTTAAACAATGTTTTCCATGCATGTTCAATTAACCATAATCAATTAATTAACATGCACCTGTGGAATGGTCGTTAAGACCTTAACAGCTTACAGAAAGTAAGCATTTAAGGTCACAGTTCTAAAAACGCAGGACACTAAAGAGACTTGTCTACCGACTGTGAAAAACACCCAAAGAAAGATGCCCAGGGTCCCTGCTCATCTGCATGAACGTGCATTAGGCATGCTGCAGGGAGGCATGAGGACTGCTGATGTGGCTAGGGCAATAAATTGCCATGTCCACACTGTGAGACGCCTAAGACAGCGCTACAGGGAGACAGGAAGGACAGCTGATCATCCTCGCAGTGGAAGACCACGTGTAACAACACCTGCACAGGATCGGTACATCCGAATATCACACCTGCGTGACAGGTACAGGATGGCCACAACAACTGCCCGAGTCACACCAGGAACACACAATCCCTCCATCAGTGCTCAGACTGTCCGCAATAGGCTGAGAGAGGCTGGACTGAGGGCTTGCAGGCCTGTTGTAAGGCAGGTCCTTACCAGACATCACCAGCAACAACGCCGCCTATGGGCACAAACCCACCTTCGCTGGACCAGACAGGAGTGGCAAAAAGTGCGTGAGTTTCTGCATGACAGCAATGTCAGTGTTCTGCCATGGCCAGCGAAGAGCCCAGATCTCAATCCCATTGAGCACGTCTGGGACCTGTTGGATCGCAGGGTGAGGGCTAGGGCCATTCCCCCCAGAAATGTCCAGGAACTTGCAGGTGCATTGGTAGAAGAGTGGGGTAACATCTCACAGCAAGAACTGACAAATCTGGTCCAGTCCATGAGGAGGAGATGCACTGCAGTACTTCAAGCAGCTGGTGGCCACACCAGATACTGACTGGTACTTTTGATTTTGAGCCTCCCTTCATTCAGGGACACATTGTGAAACATTTGTAGTTTATGTCTTATGGTGTTGACTCTTTTAGTGTTCATACAAATATTTACACATTAAGTCTACTGAAAGTAAAAACAGTTGAAAGTCAGGGGACGTTTCTTTTTTTGCTGAGTATATATATATATATATATACAGTGGAACCTCGAGATACGAGTTTAATTCATTCCAGCACTGAGCTTGTATAGCGAATTTCTCGTATCTAGAACAAACTTCCCCTTTGAAAATAATGGAAATCCAGTTAATCCGTTCCGCACCCCCAAAAATATCAACATAAAAATCAATTTTCCTAACAAATAACACTGATAAATAATATATACAAGTGGAACCTCGGTTTGCGAGTAACTTGGTTTAGGAGTGTTTTGCAAGACGAGCTAAATTTTTTAATTAATTTTGACTTGATAAAACGTGCAATGTCTTGCAATATGAGTAGTATGGACACGCTTTGTCTGCTGAGCATCATGTGATCATAACTGAGCTGATGGTTCTTCTCTCTCGTGCGCGTCTCTCTCTCCTTATCTCTCTCGCTCACGCACGCATCTCTCTCTCTCTCTCTCCTTATCTCTCTCGCTTGCTCACCTCTCTCTCTCTCCTTATCTCGCTCGCTCGCGCGCGCGTCTCTCTCTCTCTCTCTCCTCTTGAGGGCAATCGTCTCCTATTCTCTGTCTGCATGTCTGCGATATTTTTGGATACCTTTATACGGCGAACTGCTACAGCGAAACAATGAAATCACAAGCGCACAAACGTGTAGATCCTCACGCTATGGGAGAACAAGGAACACTGAGTGAGCTCACGGGCTGGCAGCGTCAGCTTGGGTGAATCCCTGAGTCGAGGCGGATCGGGAAACGCGTCATGCATACCCACAGCCTGGCAAGTGGCTCGTTATGCGAGCCAATGCTCGTATTTAGATCCAAATTTTTCGCTCATACTTTCCTCGTATCTTGAATTTCTTGTATACAGAGGTGTTTGTATCTTGAGGTTCCACTGTGTGTATATATATATATATATATACCTGTATATATATATATACCTGTATATATATACCTGTATATATATATATATATATATATATATATATATATATATATATATATACACAGTGTATATATTGAAATGGATGGCCGGTTTCATATTCCGGCCCTCACCCCCAGGCCGCCAGGAGGAGCTCTCCCGAGAGCATATACGGGCCCCGAAGGGCCTCATGGACTATGTAGTTTTTATGCACAGCCCTGCTGGATACCTTGGGGGCCACTGGGAGTCGCTGTCAGGAGGCCAGGGGACTCTTTTGCGCACTATGACCCGGAAGTTCATCACAGGAAGAGCGACGGGCTTCCGGGGTGAGGAAAAGCATTGTTTACCCTGACCCGGAAGGAATAAGGACTTGTGGACTGTTGGATTGGGAACACTTCCGGGTCGGGGAATATAAAAGGACTGAGGGAGCTCCCAGACGGCGAGCTGAGCTAGGTGGTAGGAGGGCAACGTGTCTGGGAGTGGAGGATTGTTGATTTATCATTGTAGTTATTTTGTTTAT
This sequence comes from Polypterus bichir lapradei, assembly GCA_026402145.1. Classification (NCBI taxonomy): domain Eukaryota; kingdom Metazoa; phylum Chordata; class Cladistia; order Polypteriformes; family Polypteridae; genus Polypterus; species Polypterus bichir. Next base: position 61,852,864 of record JANRMT010062837.1, read on the forward strand.
TTGTGAGTATAGTGTGGAGTGGAGGGTGCTTAGTGCACATAATTATTATAATAAAACAAAGGATTATTGCACTTTTACCTGGTGTTTGGCGTGGTACCTGAGGGTTCAAGGGAGCGCTAGCGCCCCCTACTGCGACAATATATATATATATATATATATATATATATATATATATATACTGTATATATATATATACTAATAAACGGCAAAGCCCTCACTGACTCACTCACTCACTGACTGACTGACTGACTGACTGACTCATCACTAATTCTCCAACTTCCCGTGTAGGTAGAAGGCTGAAATTTGGCAGGCTCATTCCTTACAGCTTCCTTACAAAAGTTGGGCAGGTTTCATTTCGAAATTCTATGCGTAATGGTCATAACTGGAAGTTGTTTTTCTCCATTTACTGTAATGGAGTTCAGCTGGAGGGGCGGAGTTTCGTATGACATCATCACGCCTCTCACGTAATCACGCATTACGTAGAAAGCCAGGAAGAGCTACAAAACGCGCTTTAGAAAACATGCATTATATAATTAAGAAGGCAGCGAAACAATTAGAAGCGAGCGAGTGACATATAAAACCATATTCAGCGGCTCACGTGAACTGACGCAGTGCGCAGACAAAAAGTAACAGTTCCAAAGAGTGCTGAACAAAAACCGAATTACACTGCTATGCTCAAATAGATAAACCACACGCAGTGGCGCGATAGTAAAGCATTCGCCTGTAGCACCCACGTCCGAGGTTTGATTCCCGAGAGGGGATGCACTAAGTATGTACGCGCGCTTCTCGATTTATTTTAACCTCGCATCACCTTAGTTTGAGACGTATGAAAACGCATGCGGTTAATGCAGAAAGACAGATCACCTATTCACCTATTGAAGCTTCATGAATAATGGATACTTTATTCGCGATCAATGATTGTTTTGGTAAAGCCATACTCAGTGTATTCATTAGATGAACGGTAAAAAAGTAAGAGCGAGGGGACGGTAACTTACTGAAGCACACAAGCAAAACCACAATAGCACGCGGGCTCGATGTACTGACTTGCGCGATCACATTCCAAAAAATATTT
>JANRMT010062837.1:61854335-61899317 GCA_026402145.1 Polypterus bichir lapradei
AGAGAGAGAGAGAGAGTGAGAGAGAGAGAGAGAGAGATGACAACAACACTCATATCAATGACAAAACAATTACATTAACAATCATGTTACGTTATTTTTAAAATATTTCCTTTTCTTTTTCATAACTTCTTTAACACACTACTTCTCCGCTGCGAAGCGCGGGTATTCTGCTAGTATATATATATACACACTGTATATATATATATATATACACTGCTCAAACAATTTCAAGGGAACACTTAATCATCACTTTATGCTAGTGTCCTTGTCACCTTGTCACGGGGCCATTACATGAGAAGGGCTGGACAGGGCCGTAGAAGGGCATCAACCCAGCAGCTGGACCAGTATCTGCTCCTTTGTACAAGGAGAAACAGGAGGAGCACTGCCAGAGCCCTACAAAATGACCTCCAGTGGGCTAATCGCATGCATGATTCCAACCAAACTGTCAGAAACAGACTCCATGAGGGAGGCATGAGGCCCTGAAATTCTTTAATGGGATGTGCTCATAGCCAATCACCATGCAGCTTGATTGGCATTTGCCAGAGAATATCACAATTGGCAGCTATGCCACTGGCACCCCATTCTCTTCACAGATGAGAGTAGGTTCACACTGAGCACATGTGACAGATGTGAAACAGTCCAGAGACACAGTGGTGAATGTTATGCAGCCTGCAACATCACTCAGTATGACTGGTTTGGCAATGGGTCAGTGATGGTCTGGGGAGCCATATCTTTGGAGGGTCGCACAGATCTTCACATGCTAGGCAACAATACACTGACTGCTGTTAGGTACTGGGAAGAAATCCTCAGAGCCACTGACAGACCTTACACTGGTGCAGTGGGCCATGAGTTCTTCCTGGTGCAGTATAATGTCAGGCCTCGTGTGGCCAGAGTGTTTAGGCAGTTCCTGGACGACGAAGACATTGATGCCATTGACTGGCCCGCACATTCCCCAGACCTGAATCCAACTGAGAACTTCTGAGAAGATTTGTATCAGTGCATCCAACACTGCCAAGTAGTGCCATAGACTGTCCATAAGGTCACCGATGCCCTGATCCAAGTCTGGGTGGAGATCTCTGAGGACACCATCCGCCATCTCATCAAAAGCATGCCCTGATATTGTCGGTAGTGCACACTGGCACATGGAGGCCATACAAACTACTGAGCCACATTCTGAGTTGCTGTGATGAAATTCACAAAAGTTGGAACTGCCTGTGATTTCAATTAATGACTTTGATTTTCGGTGTGAATCCAGCCGTCAGGGAGTTAGTGATTTTGGTTTCTTTGAATGTTGTTACATCATTTTGTTCTCAGCGGCTCATGGTATGCAGGAAGTGAGGATATATTCCACTGTGCACATACAGAAGTTAGTGAGAAGAGAGACATACATCTGAGCTTTCCTCAGACATCTTAGGAAGCCAAGATGTTGGTGAGCTTTCTTGACTTTTTGCCCTTCTACTTCTCTCTCATATCAACCCATGGTGGCTGTTATTTAGTATACTACATTCAAGCTAGTGTTCTTGTAATTTAATTTTATTAAGAGTTGTCACAATTTTGCAAGGCATAAAGGTAAGGTTAATTTGTCTAGAATTACTGGCATCCATTTTGGCTTCTTTCCAGTCTCCTGAAGTAACAATGGTACCTTGTCCATAATCATGTACTTCTCCCACCTGAAGTGATTATGAAACTTAGCAAGTTTTTATGAACAATGCATTTGACTTCTATAAACACTACAAATCCCATTAGGCCCAGGTGTTTTATGAGTGTTCAATGCATCAAAACACATCTGATTGTTCTATTTTAAAATCTATGAACTCTGAGCTTGTGTTTCATTGGCATATGCACTCTTGACAAACAAATACAAAAATTTACATAAGCGTATTTTTCCAATAAGCACAAAAATATAATTAATAAATATTCATCTCTGTCTCTAAAAAAAGAGAAAAAACCCAAAAAGAATCGGTGACAGGTCTAGAACATCAAAAAATATTTTCTGGTCCATTTTTTCTTTCAAAAGCAAACAAGAATGTTTAAGTGGGTTTATGCTTACTTATTATCCTTTTTGGAATTTAAAGAAAGAACTATGGCTCCTATTAATTTACTCATTATTTAGTCTTCCTCTCGTAACCATTATCTGAGATATAAAACATATCCTATGCTGACAACTATATCTTCACATTAAATTTAGATAACAGAAAAAGGATGCACCTTACAGAGGAAGTTTATGAAAATGACCCTTAGTTTAATTAAATCGCACAACTATACTCTGCTCAGCAGCTTGCAGGTATACAAACTCCTGTAATCCCTATGAATAATTATCATAACCTGCAGACAATGATTTGCATATAACTAGTGGAAAGATTTGCAGACCTTGAAACTACATCGTTTTTCCCAGTGGGTGAGCACATTGCTGTCAAATCCAAGACAGGCTACCCTTCCAAGCTATGCAGCAGACATAAACCATGTATGTGTGGAGCAGTTTTGTAATTAACCTATTGTATCATACAAATTTAAGTCGCAAGCAGGTAGGTCAACATACTAATACATTGATTATAAAAGACATGGACAACACAAACAAATTGCATCTGTTACTATCTATCAAAGTGTAAGAAAAAAATATTTAAATTAAATCTACTAATTTAAATATTGTTGACCCAAAGGAGTCAGATTATTTAAAGCAGTACAATGTTTGCGCTACAGGAACAGAATCCTGTTATTATTATTTGTCTGTCTGGTATGGCAATACCTTTTTATGTGCTCATTAATTTATCAATTAATTATTATCTTGTAATGTGGAAATTCTCAAAGAAGAAAAACTGTCAATCACAAAATGTGACACTTGGATGACAGTCTACTGACAGCTCAAGAGAAACGAGGGTGACAGAGGTCTGCTGAAAGCAGAAGAGAAATAGGTCACTACAAGCATGCAAACAAAATCCCATTACCAACCTCCACCCTCCCCCAGATCAGAATCCATGAACAGTTCTGGACTCTCTTATATTGTGTTCCAAGCCCTGTTTAATTCTAAATTCAAATAGCATGTGGGTAGTACCTGGATGTCACTCAAAGACACTAAAATGCTAAGCTAAGCTGGTTTGACTCTCATAGCTTTTGGCCAGTTAATGCGAATATCAATTGGCACATGCAATTGTAAAGGATGTGTTAGAAGACAGACAACATTACTTTAATATGAAGAATTTTATTTTAGGGCATAAATGGATTTGAAAATCATGTGTACATTATTATATCATTGCTTTCAAAAGGCTTTTGATAACACCAAGAGCGACTGGCCATCATTCCGCAAGAGCCAAAGATTCAAGTCAGAAAAACTGATTTGACATAAACAAATGTTAACCACCAGAAGGCCCACAGCTCCCCAATCTCCCAACATGACAGACACAAATGCCTTAACATAGAAGGCTTTTATTCCGCGGGAAATGTTTTCTACCAGTTTCCCACTGGCACCAATTACAGTACAGCCCAAGAATACAGCACTACTTCTTTTTTTCTCTTTCTTTCTTTCCTTCCTTCGCCTCAACTCCTCCACAGAGAAACTCTGTCTCTCTTCCTCCTGACTCTGGCTTACTTCTTTGAGGTAGCTGGCTCCTGTTAAGCCGCACCCGGGAGAACTCCAGGTGGCTTATTAGGGAGTTCTGGAATTACTCCCAGGTATGGTGGAAGCCCAAAGTAGGGCTTCCCTGGAACCCAACAGGTATGAGTTGACCAATACCAAGTCCAATATAGCCCTGTGGGACTGAAGGGCCGTTACACCCCAGGCAGGCTGCCAAATAGCAGTTCGGGGTAGATTGCGCCCTACATAACTCATCTCCCCATGTCTTTCCATTACAGAGGTGTTCCAGGTGGGTAATGACACTGGCCGCCATCTGTCACATCTCTCCCCACTCAGCTGAGACTTGTAGGGCGAAGAATCCTGTCCAGGTTGGGTAATGGTGCCAGCCGTTATCCGTCACACAAGTAACAGGTCAAGCAATTACAGATTACCCAAGACTCAGGTAACTGCACTGAAATGAACCCAGACAAAATTTAGATATGAATACTTAGTGAACTTAGCAAATACTTAGTAAATAAATATGAATGAAAAATCTTAAATGTAGGAGGTAAACATATTAGATTCAGTATATGCCTTATAAGAATGTGGACTCATCACTGTCCAAAATCAAACATCAAATGAAAATGCTAATCAGATTCAGATCAAAAATATTGGTCATTCGGAGATCTGTAGGAAAAAGTTACAAATCTCAGCTTTATTCAAAAAGTTAAACGAATAACAAATGGATGGATGACCTATTCTGGCCAATAACCTTCTTTGATCCTTCTTATGTTATAATGACTGATTACCTACTGGGGGAAGCAGCCCGGACACAGACAGACGGACACCGCTGGTTTGCACCCAAACACACATTTATTCATTTCCTATTATTTACAACACCGCACACAACCCAGTACTCCTGTACTAATCACCCTTCAAGTCCTGGTCTCTCTCAATGCCTTTTACTCTTCTTGGCCGCCCCCACTCCTCTCCTCCGAGCTCCATCCTCTTCCATCCGCCTCTAGCCATCAAATGGAGGGAGGCGGCCCCTTTAATCTTCACACGGACGTGCTCCAGGTGCCTCCCAATGAACTTCTGCCGGCACTCACTGGTGTGGCGGAAGTGCCGGCTGTGCACCCGGAAGCACTCCGGGTATCCCTGATCTTCATCCCCCCCAGCACTTCTGGGTGTGGTGGAACTGCTGACGTTCAGGGCTTCTCAGGCATCTGGGTGCCCTCTGGCGGTGACCATGGGCCCCTATTGGGTTGAGCTTTCATGCTCTGTTCCCGTGGTCCCCATACCAACCAGAGCAGCTGCCCTCTCGTGGTCTGGAGGAGGTGTAGTCCCTCTTACGGTCCTTCCAGACGTCCTGGCTGGGTGCTGCCCCCAGCCACTCGCCACACTACTCTACTTTAAGAGAAATACTAAAAGGCACAGTGATAGACTTGACCTTTCATCACAAGCTCATCGCCCACCATATAACAGGCTATAAGCTTGCAAATATTGGATTATATACTGTACTCGCTTTCATCTAATTAAGGTATATGAAACACCACTAGTATTATATTGTTTGGAATGAAAGACTATGCTGCTAAATGTAGGCAGGTCAGACCTAACTTAGCTACTTATTAGTAGTTACAGGAAAAACCTATTCATGCATCCCACACGTTAGTTATCAATGACAGAATTAGCATTGTCTGTTAATGTTCTTACTGAGCCTGTTTAAAGGGTTTAAGAGGTTCATTTTCAGGGATTTAATAGGCTTATAGCAACATTCATGTGCATTATGAAACAGTATACATTAAAGATAAACAATTTCATATTTTTCTATGAGACATATGCTAACTTTTAACCTTTAGCAAATTCCCCAATATGTGATTTCTAAAAAAATAAAGTTTGAGGGTTTGTGTATATAGTCATGGACTTCTGAGCACACTCAAATAGTGCCTCATCCTGACGATTTGTTTGTTTTTAATACTTCTAGCAACTTGCTCTCCAAAGAGAGTAGCATTTCTACAAGCATGTTACAGAGCTTCTGACAAATGAAAACATTAAAAAAAACGACCTGTGAGTATATGTCATTTCCTTTTTCTGAATATTTTATGATCCATCCCACACCATTGTTAACACACTTCATTTTCTATGATTTTGAGTTCACGGGACTTATTTAATAGACTCTTTGGCACTCAGTTATAACCTTGGCTTCTTTTTGCCTCACGATTTCAGCTCCTTAAAGTAATACTACACCCAAAATTATTTATTATTATGTTACTTACCCCACTTCCTTTATAGTAGTAGCCAAGTAAAAAAAATCTCATAATTTCATGCAAAACAGAGATAAAGAATTTTACTACATAACAAAATTGACCAATGCTGATAATTTCAGAAGTAACTAACAATTTTTTGATAAAAAAGCATACATTTTGCAAGTTTTGATTTTTTGATTGGATAATATACATGTGGATTATGCGAAAAAAGTAACGTGGGATTTTTTTTTTTCTTTCCTTTTTCCTTGGATGTTTCTGCCATTGTATAGCATTGGTCATTATTGACTTCTGTTATGTCATAAAATTTTTTCTCTTATTCTACATGGAAACAGGAGATTAAAAAATATATTATTTTTTGAGTACTTCTTTAAATCAACTGCCATCTTGTGCAGATCAGTAAACATTATTACCACTCTTCAAATGGCTGGGAATCCCAGTAGTCCCATTCATATGAGATAGGTAAGCTATGTAGTGGAGCAGAGTTTAGTTATCTTGCCTCATAAATGGCACTTAGATATGCCATTTAGCTTGCTCTTTGTCCAGGGTTTAGTTCTGCCTTGCACATGATGCTGGCTGGAAGAGCTCCAGCTCCTTGTAATACTGTAATGGGTACATCAGGTTCAAAAGATTAGCAAATGGATGGATGAAAAATTAATGTTGGTAATGTTTGTTCAATGTAGTCATAACTAAGCAGTCAGGTGGTATATATAGTATTAGATATTCTTTTCATAAGTCTCGATGTAGTAAACATCTTTTTCAGAAGAAAATATAAAATTGTTTTAGTTACTAAATCTAGCAAAATTAAAATGTTAAGCAACATGATCTTGGAACTAATTTAAGGACAGCACTGCACTGGAGCTTTCATACTGTACTGACAATAAGTAGACATTTTAAGCTAAGTTACACTTTATTTATTGAGTATTCAAAAGTGAAGTTTACACTTATTAGTTATTGAATCTTTAAAGATCAATATTTTAATGAAAATTCTAGCTATTTTAATATTTGTTTCTGTCTGAAAAAGTGAAACATATATTATACAGTTTTCTTGTCCATCTTTAGACTTCAAATAGTATTTTATAAATCACTTAGCCAAAAACTCCTTGACTGAAATATACTTACAAAGAAAGTAAATTCTATTAAAGTTACGCATTCATTATACTTTCTGCACAAAGCATTTAATATATTTTCTCACGATTGCTTTATTGCATTTAATAGTTAAGCCTTAATAGCATTTACAATAACTTTAATCTACCTACCACCCACAGTGAAGCCAAAAAATCATGTTAATATGCAATAATCTATGAAAGTCCAAGAATTACTGCAGGAATTGTTTGCCAAGAGGATTCTCCAAATTTAAGCACAATTTTTCAAAGCTAGAGTTAATTGACTCTCATTTTCTACTCACTGGCCCTCCCCTTAACCTATTTCCATGTACATCTACTTTTTCCCCATTTAATTTTCATTGACATTTAATACTGTGTTTGAGGGCTTACAACAATTAGTCATGAGCCAGTGCTTCACAATCTACCTGCTCGAAAAGGGCTCAAGCATGCAAAGGCCAAAGACGCTGCTCAATGATTTCTTAAACCGTGTTCAAACATTTGGTTACTGGCTAAGAGTTTTTGAGCTGCAAGTGTTCAGATTTTATTAAATAACCTTGAGCAAAATGAAGACAGAAAACTGCAAGAACTATATCACTCTGGTAAACAAAAGGCAGGTGCATAATACAGAAAGTAGACAGCAAGAAGCACTAAAAATAAATACCATAATAACCCATTTCCTCTAAATGCAAAAAAACATTTTAAATCAATTTACGTATTAGAACAATGCACAGAAGCACAGAATTAAAACAAGTCACTCTTACAGCACATTAATCTAAACATAATCTAGTGAACAAACCAAAATGGTTAAAAAAGATCATTATGTTAAACAGATTACTGAAACGTGGAGTCTGATGAATAGCTCATTTTTTGTAATTTTTAAAATTGTACATTGTCACAACTTTAGTTGTGGATGAACCCACTAGAGCTCTCTTTGTTTCCCTCAGGATATGGTAGGCACTAGCAAGAAGTTACTGTGGTGTCCACATCAGCTATCATTGAGGGCATTAGAATGGGTACACAATGAGGAGTTCAGAGCAGAAATGGTTAATGCTCAGCTGCTAAGGCAAAAGCTATGAAAATGCAGGAAGAGGAAAGAATGGAGTTATAAGATGGTGCCTTCAATGCTTACTCTATAAAAGAGAGAATGGTAAATTGGATATTAAGGCAAAATGCACAAGGCTTTCACTTTTGAGTCAAATTTCAAAGTTTTTCATTTTGAGGGCTCTCTCTTTTAATTGTTTTCATGTGTAGGTTTGGATCAGACAATGAAGATGGTTGAGCCAGGGCCTAGTACATAGATTTAGGGACAGATAAAATACACTTTATCTTCAAAACCAGGATACAAACAACAGAAGCAAAAGCAGCATCAAGAAAACAACCTTAAAAACAAAGTATATATTTTGAGGTGACATTGGATTGAGAGGCAGTAAAGTGGGAAAATACATATCAGGTTTGATAAATGATTAGTGTTTTTGTTTTTGTTTTGTTTTTATTCATGTATGAATAAGCAAGAGTAATGATTAGAATGACAATTGGAACTAATAAACATTCTGAGGCTTCACCATGAATTTGATTATAGTGTGCCAGTGTTCATGCTAGTGATAAAGATGGAAACAGAGAAGTATGCAAGGGTGTGGTGTGCCATGGGAGCTGTTTTAAGCAAAATGATCTTCTGCCACTGAAAAAAAATGAAATTGGGATTGATAGAAAAAATCCTGGAGTGGAACACTATTTCAGAAATGAAAAAAACTGGAAGGTGAATGCAGTGAAGCCCAGGGTGATGAACAGTTATGGGTGACATATGGCAAGTGCTCCCTTTGCTGAAAATGTGAGATCTGATTAAATTAAATATAATTTAATAAATGGAACAAATGTTTAAATGTACTGTAATTAGATCATATGTCCATGAATAATTAGGTGATAAATATATAAAAAAATCCACTGTATACTTTGGTGCTTAAACATATACCATAACATCTTTTGCACCCTGGGACAGTAAATTAAACATCTGATGGGTAAATGTTTTATAACCTGCTTATTTATATTATAGACAACTGAAAAAAAAGTTAGGTTCATTATAACTGTTATATATATATGCATTTGCTTTTCTGCGGCTGCCAATTACATTATTAAAATATTAATATGATTTAAGCTTTTGCAAAAAAAATGGATGCCTGACAATGACATCGAGAAAAACAAATGTCAGATGAGAGGCAAGGCATACTGAATAACTGCATTGGGAGACGGTTAAGATGACGTGGGAATGCTGGATGCTTGAATGTCTCCAAATATGGACCCTCCAGACAAAGGTAAGTTCATACAGAAACAAAATTGATTATCACTCAGAACCACTCCAAACAATCCTGTATAATCTAGGATACCTTTTTTTTCCTTACATTAACCTTTTATTTGAAGTACTCTTGATAAATGTTAAATACTTATTTAAAGGTGCTTTGTTCTCACAGAAAACATCCATTTCTGAACTTGCATTATTTATTACAGGCACAGGAGAGCCAAAGTCTGTTCCAGCAGCACCATTAACTAGGCAAGAACTAACAATGGACTAGGATCCAGTTCACCACAGGGGATTATCTAGTAAACAACCAAAATAATATTTAGAGTTGCCAATTAATGCAATACATGCAACTTTTATGTGAGAGGAAACAAGAGCCTTGTGAAAAACTGGAGAATTTGCAAAGTCTCCACAGACAGTGACCAGGTCTCCAAGTTTATAGAACCTGTTAGTACTCAAGGACTTTCCTGAAATTTTACTGAAAATTAATGATTAACTAAAGAGACTGTGTTATCTTCTTAAGTGAACTGGGTATTTCAAATTCTTTTTTGAACTAATACAAATGGTTGCAGTATGAAATACCTAATCACAAGTTCTTTTAAATGTGTTATTACCTGTTTATGATGCTGGATCCATTTTATCTGTGTCTTTAGGACTCTGCTGTACACATTCATCTTGCTAACAGTCACAGTAATTTTAAGCTTACCATCAAGTAGGCTCTCTGTCTTAAATCTCATACATTACTGTACTAATAATGTTTCCGAAGATTTATGGCCTCTATTAATTACAATGGAAAATTTAGGAAGATTTAGTCAGAGGAATCAATTTCGCCACAAGACAGTGAACTCAATTTTTTAATTACAATCATAAATAACCTAAGATTGTATAGTCATTATCTATTCCATTTATGTGATATACGAGATGAAAAGGAACAGCTCAACATATCACGGGGATGTAAAACCATATGATCAACTGATCTCTGGGGACTTTTTGCTATAGAAAATATTGCATTTTTACAGTAAAAACAGTAAAGGATAAGCAAACAAATATTTAACAATTCCATGTGAATCAATTTTGATGATAACTTTTATATTAGTTTTTATCTTGTCATTTCTCCATTTTGAGGATGAGATGCCAGTCCATTAATGTTTGTACAACTCAATTCTAATGTACAATAATATTCTTTGTTCCTTCAGGACCAAGCAATTTAATATCTTAACAAAAAGAACAATGTATTATAATCACCACAATTTTAAAAAAATAAATTTTAAGGATATCTACATGCCCTTCACACCCCTTGATGAGCTGGGGTACTTTCTAGGGATTGTTCCTGCCTTGCACCCGATGCTTGCTGGGACGAACTCCAGCTCCCTTGTCAACCTGCTCTGAATAAGTGGGTTTGGAAGATGGAAGGAACGATGGATGTCCTTGTTAAATCCTTTGCAAATGAATGCATAAAATCTGAACATGTGAATGAAAGCTACATGATCCTGGCATACAACAGCAACAAATTGTTTGATGTTTTGATATGTTATATGTTTAATAGTAACAACATTCTAATATTGTTCATGACTTAATTTATGTCCTAAATTGCTAAAATCATTAAGAATATAAACAACTTTACAAAGCACACTAAATTACGAACATAATTTCTGAAAACTGGATATAATAATATAACTGGCTCTTGTATAAATTATTCCCTGTTCATGTGACAAAGACATTTGTCAGACATGTGATATTGGTGAATGTCTTACAGGGCTGAGGAAGACATTTAAAGTTGCACTAAACTGCCTTATATTTGCCCCCTAAAGTGGAGAACCTCAAACCAGAAGAATCTTTATGTCACTTGTGACAGACGACCGGGGACTTTGCCCCACTGGGACACCTGGAGAAGCAAAGGTCCGAGAGAGGGGCAATTCCTTCCTGGGGACGCAAGAGGGAAGCCTTCCTGGATTGCATGGGAGCCACAGAGCTTGAAAGTTCAACACTGTGGGGGGCCGTGGCCACCACCAGGGGGTGCTTGGATGGTTCCAGAGCCATAGACTGCAGCACTTCCGCCACACCAGGAAGTGCTGCATCAAGGTCATCAGGGAGCACTTGGAGCACATTCGAATGCATTATAAAAGGGACAGCCTCACTCCATTTGGGGAGCCAGAGTCGGGAGGCAGAAGACTGTGAGGACAGTGGGAGAGGAGTGGAGGCGGCAGAAAAGAAGATAAAAGGAAAATGAAAAGAATAAAGAAGAAAAAAAGGACTGTGAGGTGTTTATGGTGCATTGTGTTGTGTGAACTGTAAAATAAAAGCGTGTGCTTTGATCAGTGTGCCTCCGGCATCAGTCTGCGTCGGGTTAAGTACTGGTATAGCGCCATCTATTGTCACACACTTTCTTTACAAACTCTGCTGTTCCAGTTGGGCAATACAAAAGAAGGCTTGCCACTGGAAGCCAACATTCATTTATGAACCTGAATCATCCTGAGAGGATTCTTATCAAGGACAACTCCAGGAACCATCTTTATTAAAGGCAGAACATCTTTTTAAACTCTTGTTTTATGACTACTAATTACCATCTTTGCTGGCTAGGACCCCAAATATTTTTAAATTGAACTTGTGATTTATTTCACACATTATAAACAGATGATGATACGTAAAAAGCAGTCTGTGGAGGTTAAAACTTGTTAATTAACTTATGGGAAATTAAAACTGGCATCTTTCAATTACGGATATGATATATTTTGTATGCTACTAAAATAAAGTTAATTGGAAGCTTTGTTATATACAGAATTGCAAGGTTTAAAAAGACATCTTACTAAAACAATAACATAGAATGCTACATTTAGAAACCTCATGCTGTTTTTGTGCTAAAGAAAGTAAAACAATTCTGCATTATAATCTTCTAGCACATAACATTTACATTTTCAGGTCCACGTATTGAAATCAATAGAAGTGTTCCATCACCATCAAATAACATAATGGAAATGCTTCATATTCACTCCAGTACTACTGTAAGTAAACTAACATAAGATATTGCGAACATGAAACATCAGTGGGCAGTTCAAATTTAGTTTGACTCTTGTTATCATTCTAATAATACAAAAAACAATGTTACCATAACACCAAGGGCAGCTAAGGAAGAAAACTAACAAGGATTACAAATGAAAAGTTATAAAAAGTAATGAAAATAAATGGACATAAAACACCCTTAAAGCAAAGCAAAATAAAAAGATGCTGGGCTGTGATTTTAATTAGGAGATAAGTATGAGAACCTTAAACTTTCAATTGCATTTTTTCATTTAATTAATGATTGCTTAGATTTGTGTTTAATCAGTAAACTACTAACATAATTTGTCTGCAGTGATTACTAGATACAGTTTTTCTCGAAAAAAAAATCAGTCATTTGAAATGGATACCAGAAGAATGATAAGTAACTCGCGAATGATTTGTTCTTTTTGAACGACTCTTTTCAGTGAATCATACAAACTGATTTTGAAGCAGTAGATCAAAAATAAGTGTTTGCATCTATACAAAAATTTGGCTTTATAAACTTCCATCTATACAATATTTGGTTTTATCAAATCTAATTAAAGTGGGTCAGTGCTTTGCAGCAGAGGTTCCAGGTTTGATTCTTGGTCCTTCATGTGTTTTTGTCCTTGTTTTATCTTGTACAAGGCTAACTGGTGACTCCAAAGTGTGTATAAGTGAACAGGAATATACGTATGGGTTCTTTTTAAGTGCCACTTTAAAAATAAAAAATACAAGTAAAAGTTAACATACAAAAGAGAGTATTGTGAAAGATAAAGCTGTGTTCATACATGTTTATATCTCAGCTTGTGGTATTATACAGTAGTTCAGTAAAGCAGATAGAGCTACAATTTAAAGTCATCATCAGGTTTGATAGATTGATCACACATTATTCGTCCTCGGAGGAAAGTTTGTATTTTTACTGAAGCTAAATAAATAAATAGATAGATATTCCAAAATGGCAAACAACAACAAACTCAATAGACACCAGAATAACTAAATAAAAATAATACTAAAAAGAAGGAAAACCTATGACTTGGCAAAAGATAAAAAGAGCAGTCATAGTCAAAGTAAAGCATTATTCAGGAATATTGTTGTTGGTGTAAAACACCCCAGTAGCATTTCTTGACACACTTCTGCTAAATAATTTGGTGGCTTAAAGTCCTCTGTGCTAGTGTGTCAGAGAGAGGATGTGCAGCATTGTTCATAATGACACTCAGCTTTGTTTTTATTCCCCAGTTCACTCTACGTCCAGAGTGCTAAGAGTTTGTCCTATAACTAAGCCTGTCTTATTAGTCAATTTGCTATTTTTATCGGCCTCTCTTGAAGTGATGTTACTGGCCAAGCATATCACAGCGTAGGAAATTACACTGGCCATCGCTTAGATGTAGAACATGTAAAGGATGTCATTACCCACATTTAAAGTGGTGCAATATCAACATTCTAAGTAAAAAGAGTCTGCTCTGCCCTTGCTTATATAGTTCATCTGTGTTATGAGACCAGTCCAGCCTGTCATTAATGTAAACCCCCAAGTACTAGTAGAAGTGTACTGCCTCCACATCCAATCCCTGAATGGTGACTGGGAACGAAGGCACTTTAGTGCAGTGACTAAAAACTAAATTCAAGCCCTCTTCTTCTACCAACCAAGACAGACCATTAATGGGTTGTATTTAAGGTGATCATTCAAAGATACACAATGTTGGGACTAATCCAATATGTCCAATAAGTAAAGGTTGTCAATAATGAAGGTATTGTAAAAAGTTTAGAGTTGCTCCTCTTAAAATGAATTAAATTTTTTATGTTTCTTGTATAACATAATCTAATTTTCCCATTGTGTTATGAATGGCAATTTGGAGTTATAATTAGCGGTTTAAAGTTTGCGCCACAGTAGATGGTTCATTAAGCAGTAAAGCTGTTAGGTGTTACTAAAAAACGGACCTGTAAAAGGATTAGGGATTACTGAAATCCCAAGGTCATCTGATAAATTGGAAAAGATTTCATTCAAATAGGTCCAAGCAGAAGATCTCCCCAAAACTTGCGAATTAAGTCAGCTCTCACAAGTACGGTTTTGTCCTGTGTTCATTTTGAACAGTCTGAGCAAGAGTAATGTGTGCGTGTGGTTATAGATTATTTTAACCAGGGCATAAGCACTATGATTTACATTAGGACAATGGAGTGTTCTGCCACTTTAGACATGTGCTTCTTATTCCTGATGATTGATGGGGATGAAATGTCTAGAAGCCTCTTGACTACTATTACATTACTTAGGGTTGGGAATTCAAAATGAGGGCTGCTTAGGAGTCAAAATAAAATACTGCATGGCTACATACAGTATCAAATTTACATATCTTTCAGACATTACTATAGACTTAAAGAGTACTTTGATATCAACTATAACTCCTTTTTTTAAAGATGTTGGTTGGTTAAATGATGTTGGTTATATCCTGACACTTAATAACAAACACATTATCATCATTAGCTTTATAAAAAACAAGACGAATTGCATCTCACATTGACAAGTATTCACTTCAGTTTTTAACAATACAATGTGGCATAAAAGCAAAGAATACCTTACACACATTTAATGGATTATTTTTAATACTTTATTATCTGTATTAATCTATGATGTTTGTAAAAGGCATTAAATAATAGTCTTCACTGTTAAAAAAAGAGAGAAAAACCTCACAAAGGACTTTGAAGTTTAATTAGCCTATCAAACCCAAGGTCTTTATTGTTTAGAAAATAAAGATCATTTCAGCTACTTTAATGCTGTCTGCTTCAGAGACCTTTCAATGGCTTAGACATGTCTAGACCAGGCTAGACATGCATGCCCCAGGGCAAGCTAGAAAAGAAAAGCATGATACATTTGACGATCGCAAAACTATTTCAAATAATAACTGCATTACATTGTAATGTTGACTTAATGTGATTATTTTAAAATGTTATATTCTTACTTTCAAGCAATTAAAAGATTTGCTTTTCAAAATACTGAAGTGAATTGCAGCCAAATAAGTTTAGAATAATCATCTACATAATAAAAATATACTGAATGAAGTAATTTCCTCCTAATTGTGCACAACTGTAAATAAAACAGTATCAAAACATGCTGGTTCTATTCCCCAGGGTCTGTATGTAAGGCCTAGTAAAAGAGTTTATTTCCAACTAGGTAATAACCTCTTTGAGTGTACTTTTTTCATTGTCATATTTTATTATGCAAACATATGCAGACCAGATTTTTACAGTCAACTATAGTAAAGCTCATAAAACAAAGCACAGAATATTTTACGACGGCCCCTAGCAAGTTAAATGCTAATTATTTTCCATTTTCATGGCAGACTGTGGTATACATTTTGGGGGGGGGGGGTATATATTCCCATAATTCTATTATGTGCATTGTGCTTTTCTCTTTTTATAATATAATGCTTTTACATTTTTCAGCATGGAAATCGAGGGAAGCAAAAATAACATATGCAAAAAACCACTTTACAAGAATCATCATATTCAACCTTTTGCACCTTTGGAGTAACTCATGAATGCAGACTTCAGACAATTTTTATTTGACTAGAAATCTGAAATTGAATAAAAAAAATACTTTTTCTGACTGAGGTAAATACCCATTCTCAAGCATTCAATATCCTATTTTTGGTTTTATTAAGAAAGAAAGTCTGTAATCATGGTAAAGTAAGAATTTGCTTATAGCTCATCATGTGATATAATCTCTTGACAGAGACAGATTCTGCGCAGAGGATTTACTTGTTTTATCAGAATCACGCCACAGCGGCTAACTGAATGCTGTGTTTATTAAGGATCACAAATTAGCACTAACCTAAATTGAATTAAATACCATTCAAAAACACTGGATTTAAAAAAAAATAATAATATTTAACATTACAAAAATTGCAAGTGGATATCCAGAAAATGCTCTGTTAAAGCTGAAACCGTCCTTTTTTCCATTATCATCTGTTGGTTATCAAGCTGCAGTTATTATTATCCATAAGGTGGTCCTGTGTTTAGTAATCACTTTCCTAATCCGCACATAATTATACAGTACATTAATAAACTAACTATTAGCAAATTATTAAAGGCAGGTAGACTTCAGTATGGTACATATCCCTAGGTGAGAGCTTTTTTAATTGTTAGACGTAGTTATCAAAGGAATGTTTTAAATAATGTAAATGTGACATTGTAACATTTAACTTGTTGTATTTTGTGCTGATTTTCATGCAATTATGGTTAAACTTTATATATTCTATGGGTCAAAAGTTTAGGACAGCTCCGTATTTTCAATTTTTATGGAAATGCATACAGATATTAATGTCCTGTTTTAAGAAACCAAGGCATACAACAAATGAACAAAAGCAAGTCACCAACTCTGCCTCCTGCAAAAGCACCCCACATCATCACACTTTCTCCTCCATGTCTGACAGATGGTGTCACACACTGATGAACCATCCTTTCACCAACTTAACTGCGTACAAACACCCTGTTTGATGAATCAAAAATTTAAAATTTTGATTCATCGGTCCCTAAGATTTTCTTCCAGTTTGCAGTAGTCCACAGCCGGTATTTCAATGAGCTTTTCTGTCGCGTAAGGAATGGCTTTCTTACTGCTACTCGCCCTGTCAAACCTGTAATACAAAGTCTACTCTTTACAATAGAATGAGACTTCCTTTTTTCGACCACTGTTAAGCGGTGCTTGAAGCTGTTGTACTTTGAGGTGCCTATCATGCAAGCTGGTGACCCTCAGGAACTTGTCCTCTAATTGGGTTGTGACTTTGGGTCAGCCAGATCTGTTCCTATCAGTTTCTTCCAGTTTCCAATTGCCTTTTGATTATGTAGGACAACACTGTACTCACTGGCCCTTTCTTCTGCAATTTCTCGAAATAAAAGGCCTACACTTTTAAGGGTAATAATGTTCTGTCTTTCTTCATTTGTTAATTGCTGTTTTCTTGCCATTACCATTGGAATTTCCAACTTTCTAAAGTGTGATACTGTTTAAGCAGTCAGTCTGTTCCAATTCTGCTTTAAGACAGATAGAGGGTTTTTAAGTAATCAACAGAACTTGGGACATGTATGGAAATTATTTGCTTTAAGTTGAAAGGCTTAATTTACTTTAATTGCTGCATATGTTTTATGTTTGTTTTATTTTCTGCATTCGTTTTATTTGTTCTTTGAAGAATGTCCATTTGTAATACAGTAATCCCTCCTCGATCGCGGGGGTTGCGTTCCAGAACCCCCCGCGATAGATGAAAATCCGCGAAGTAGAAATCATGTTTGTATGGTTATTTTTATATATTTTAAGCCCTTATAAACTCTCCCACACTGTTAACATTATTAGAGCCCTCTAGACATGAAATAACACCCTTTAGTCAAACGTTTAAACTGTGCTCCATGACAAGACAGAGATGGCAGTTCTTTCTCACAATTAAAATAATGCAAACATATCTTCTCTTCCAAAGAGTGCGCGCATCAGGAGCAGAGAATTTCAGAGAGAGAGAGTGAGCGCTCGCTAAGAAAAGCAAACAATCAAAAAATCAATACGTGCTTCTGTGCTTTTAAGTATGCTGCACCGCGATAAAGCGGCATTTTTTAGAGGAGCGTCCGTATCTTTATCTTCTAAGCAAACAGCCTCTGTGCAAACAGCCCCTCTGCTCACACCCCCTCCGTCAGGCGCAGAGACCGTCAGAAAGAGAGAGAGAGCGGGAGATTAAAGCAAACAATCAGAAAATCAATACGTACTTTTGGGTTTTTAAGTATGCCGAAGAGGAGCGTCCCTATCCTCCGTGCAAACAGCCCCTCTGCTCACACCCCCTCCGTCAGGCAGAGAGAGTGAGAGAGACATAGAAAAGCAAACAATCAAGCATCGCGCGGGAAGCATATCTTATATCATTGAGGAGTTTTAGTTAATATGTAATACATGCTCTGATTGGGTAGCTTCTAAGCCATCTGCCAATAGCGTCCCTTGTATGAAATCAACTGGGCAAACAAACTGAGGAAGCGTGTACCATAAATTAAAAGACACATTGTCCGCAGAAATCCGCGAACCAGCGAAAAATCTGTGATATATAGTTAGATATGCTTACATTTAAAATCCGCGATAGAGTGAATCCGCGAAAGTCGAAGCGCGATATAGCGAGGGATTACTGTATTCTGATATTTTAAATTTTAACCTCTGACAGTTTACTGCTTACCTTTTGACCATTTTAGGTCATTCATTACATTTCAACTGATTATATTTGAAGAAAAACTGGAAAAACTAAGGTGTTCTAAAATTTTTCAATGTCAGTGTATATGGGTATATCACAATTTAACTTGAAAATGTTAACGAATGAGATAAAACTACTTGGAACAACTTAAATGTGTGAAATGCTGTCAAATTAAAAACTTCTACTTCAACTTATATTCACTAAGTACACAATACAAAAAGGGGTCGGCACAGTAGCGCAGTGGTAGTGCTACTGTCTTACAATGTGAACAGCAGGATTTGTGCTTCCAACATGGAAGTTGCATGTTTTCCACATGCGGGTTATGTTAATTGTTGTTGTTAAATTGGTCCATTTGTGTGTAAGTGTCACTTTGCATTGTCCATGGATTAGATTGCCTGTTGCTTGCTGAAACTGCCCCCAGCTTCCCTGTGACCCTGCCCTGGATATGTGGATTTAGAAAATGGATGATGATTTTAGACACCTTAACATAATGAGAAAAAAGTACTTTGGGACATGTAAAATTTTTTGTTTTATTGTGTGGTCAACTTAAAAATGTGGATTTATACCGCTAATTATTAAGTGAAATAATTCAAATACTCTTCTTAAATGTAAAGAAAATTTATCTTATTCAATGTAAAGCTAATTTATCTTATTCAGTGAAACGTGTTGGATCAACTTAAATCTAACAAAAGTTGACATAACTCAAAAAGCTAACTGCAAACTGTTGCATTATTTTTCTTTTGTTGACATAAAGAATTTGTTTTTAGAGTGAATTTTGACAATTTCTAAAGATTATTCCTTCTGACTTGTTTGTAACTCTGTCACTCTGAATTTAATTTACAACAATTTATGTATTTATTCATTTGTTATTATATTACAGAACATCCAATAAGTGTGAGATATTTTCTACTATTCTCACCTTATTAATAATAAAATGCCATGTATCTTTGAATGATATGCTACAGCAAAATATTGCACACATTACTCTTCATGTTTCTCTAGTTTCTGAGCCCTGACTTAATTGAAAAGGAAAGTTTGACCTAATCTAAAATATATGTTTAATTTGCAATGAAACACTGACAATGTAACACATCAAAAAAAAATTAAAGAAATAAACATTTCTTCTAGTAATAATGATGCCATTAGAAATTATACCGCATGGACAAATTAACACATTGTAAAAAGAAAGAGTACAGCTAATACAATTCATAACTATGGAGGAGTAATTTCAGTCTTCACCATGCCATAATATTCATCTAGTATACACAATTTTAAATGAGTAGTATTCATAAAAGGCAGATTCCCCAAACCTTATCTGCATTGACATAACTTAAAATATAACATAACTTTAGAACTCAACTTTGCATACAAACTGTAAATATACAATGTGCTACAGTGAAGCATGCTAAAGCTACTTTGTGATCCTGACATCTTCTCATCACTACAGAGGTGCAGCTCTTTTGAAGCCAGTGCAGGCCTGTAAGGTAGATATTAAGTTACTGTGTTCTGACCAGATGCCAGCTCAACAGCAAGCCTTCTTATGAGCTCTGTCATCCCATATACTTTTAATTCTGACTCATAGCTGCTAACTGGTTATTATCTGGCCAGAGAAATACCCTGTCATCCATGACAAGAAGGTCACTTCATCACAGTTAAAACGCTTAGCATTCCCTTAACATCTGACACATTGTATATATTAAGCAGTTTACTGTCAGCAACTTGGTCCTCCGCTGTGACGTTTCTGAGGAAGGTTGGCATTCAAAAAACGGAGGCAGCTTCCCCTTGTTGTGAGATATGAATGAAGCTCTGGGCGATCCTCCAATGAGTATAGTTGTGAGGTTAACTACACTATGAACTGCAAATATTGTTATCAAACAAACAATGTGCTCATTCCGCAGGGCACTGCTTCAAATATTCACATTCAATAACTGTTAAGGCCAATCTGGCATTCCATCATCAGAAATAATGGAATCTGACATTAAATTGCCAAGACAGCAGAAGTTGTTGGCAGCTGTTAAGATGGTTTTTCCAGCTCTCACATCAACAGATGGGTTGCTAGTTGCTAGAGCTGGTTCATAACCTCTGCCATTTTCAGTCTCACAGTCAGGCCAAAACTCAGGATAACACAAAACAATCCAACAAGCACTGAGCCTAATGTAATGAATATGCCATTAATGCACAGTCATCTGCAAAACACCCCAGATTAATGCTCTGTGTATCGTTATGTTTTGCTGAGCTACAACAAGACATATGGATGAGGATACTGAATCGAGAGTAAGTGCCAAGTTTGTAGTTCTGACTATGGTTTCATTTGTGACAAATTAATCAACTGAAATAAAATAAGAGAATGTTTATAGAGTCATATTTTCACTTTTATTCTCATAGGGACTATGCAGAGATAATGAAGTCAACATGAGGATAACAAATGATTATAAATCAAATAAATGCACACATTTTTCTTACTGTATAAAAAAACTGGTTTAAAAACATGATATAAAATTACCAACAAAATAAAGATCTAAGTCAGTATAATTAAAATAGACTGTAGAAAAAAACGTTGCCCAAGGATAGCCCAGACACAGCTGGATTAATGTTTAGGTTAATTTTTCTAAAAGTGACTTAGAACTGGAGTTTTTCTTTTGTCTCACTTTATTTCCAATCTGTCCTTGAAAATAATTTTTTAGCCCTTTGCAGATTACTTTTACTAAGTACATTATAAATTACATGTTATTTTCAGGGCACGTTTTTAGTCTAGGTTTGCACTCTGCTCCTGGTTGTTGCCTATGTGGCACCAAGCAATTTTTTTCTGTGACTCTCTGAATTTTCCCTCAGATATTCTGGCTTTTTCATCTCAAAGTGATGCTGGTGAAATTATCTGGTGGTTCCAAATTGGTCCTATGTGGGTACATGTGTGAGTGGGGTCTTCAACAGCCTATCAATCACCCTCTCTATGGTTGGTAACTGTCTTGTTCAGGAAGGCTAGCCTGAATTGCAATAAGCATATCTGAGAATGATATCTTAATTTTATATTGTTTTACATATTCACAGTCTGTTGAAAGACCTAAACCAACTACTTTTGAACAGAACTACAAAATAAGCTGAAGGGAACTAAAAAGAAGTACATCCGATCAAAAACTATACAGTACATTTGATGTGGCATACAAAAACGACCATTTATGAGGAAACAGGCAGAACTGAGATGTTTACCTAGTAAATTATCTGAAAATAGGAAATTAAAACATTAGAACAATCTGCCTGACAACAGGCTATTCAGCCCAACTAAGCTCACCAGTGCTATCCACCCAATTCTTCTAAAACAACATCAAGTTGAGATTTGAAAGACCCTAAAGTTCTACTGTCTACACACTAATTGGCAACTTTTTCCAGTACCTATGGTTCTCTGTGTGAAAAATAAATTCCTAATTTTTGTGTGAAATTTACCAACGTATTTAGAGTAAAGTAAGAAAGATGTCATGTGAAGGTCATACAATGACATGTTAGCAGCAAACATTTTACTAATAATTTGTTTATCTTTGTAAAAATAAAAACAGATGTTGCTGAAGAAAGTCAGTGATATTGCTTAGATGTTCAAATCTGTGAGTGAGTGTCAAGAGGAGTTTGTCCTTTGAAAGTGCTGATCTCGTTTACTGGAAGTCACACTTTTATATTTATGTACATAGTTTTTTTCTGATATGTAAATATTAACCTTTACACATAAAAAGAACGAGACAAAATGACAAAAGCATATAAAAAGTAACTAATATTTCTTTGAAAATGTTGATCTGCTGTACTCTGATCAATTAATAATAATAATAATAATAATAATAAAATGAAATAAAGTGAAATGTGCATATATAGAATTAATACTCTTTAACACCACTATCATAAGGAATCAATTTTAAAACAACATTGCTAAAAACTAAACATGAGCAACATGTCTTTCAATATTTTTTTATTTACCGCAAGTACCTGAAAAATTCCATTCAGCAAATTGTGCTCAGACTCTTTATGATAGGTTGGGTTTCTTTTGTTCAGAGGCCAACTGGCTGAAAGTAATTGACAACCTTGATATTGTTCCAAGAATAACATAAAGCTGACAACAACATCAGCCTTACCCCTTTATCAGGCAACAGTACAAGTATGATTTACGATAAAATTATTTGATAAAACAATACAGTGTTTTCAGACCATATAGTAATATGCAATAATATAGTATTCTGTGCTTCTCTAAACACTGTACAATACAGGGCACTGTTTTGCACTACCACACTTTTGCAGGCCTTTCTCCCACTGAGGCCCACTGCTTTAATTCTACACAAGGCTCAGCCTGTTACAACATGTGCTTCACTTGCTGTAGGCATCTCAAAAAATTCAGCCAAGCAACACTTCAAGACAGTTTATTGTCTCTGTCACCTCATTCTTTCCCATATGGTAACAGGTAACTTCTTGTAAATACACAAAAATTACAGCAATATTAGGCTCTCATCTCTCTCCAGACATTCAACCAATTACATTTGTTTTCATTTGACAGCTCATCTCTAGAGGAAATTGGGGGAATGCTAAGACATACTCTTTGCGTGGCATATTGGTATTTCTATTAAAGGATTACACATCTGCTGCCGGTGTGTTCAGAGCTATTACCATATAGATACACATTAGGCTGCTCTTTGTTCTTGTGAAGAGGTCAGTGATATACACTAACAAGCCTATACATCTCAGAGACAGCTGTGCAGCAAATTCTTTCCTGTCTTTTTCTACCTTAAAGCATCTCTCTTTACTCATCCACATGTATTCCATTAAAGATTACAAATATTCTTGTGTAGGATTAAAAAAGCTCACTCCTGAATTCAGTAAAACTGTGGGAATACTGAATTACAAATAACACTTCTCGAACAATAGACTGCAATTTAAATTGAACTACAAACATCTGTACGCCTACAGAACACAATTATATGCTTCAGTAAGAAGCTGAAAGAATGCTGGAATGAAAAGTTGTACATTTTAACCAATTATTCAAGAAAAATCATTTTTCACAGAAAGATAGGGACACCTGATCCAGCAAACAGCTGCATACGGATGCAACTATCAGGTGTTGAATGAGGACAATTATAAAAAGTGTTGACAGACTAAAAGAAAAATCTGTATAAGTTCTTCACAAAGTTTGGTTTCTGCCTATACATTTTGAGCTCATGGGGGCTCCAGATTAGTTAAACATGTCAAAGTTTATCATATTAGACACATGTCTGTAATTGCAAAGACAGGATTTTTACATATTGTATAAGACAAAGTTTTCTCAGAAAATTATAGCTTTTATAGCAAATTAAGATTACCACATTCTGAATCTGTTATTAAAAAGGTAGATAAACCTACTAACTTCAGGTCACTCAATTAGTATACTGTACTTGGATACAAATTAAAGGTATTTGTCGATATATGCCATCTTATAACATTATAGGTTATACACTGCATACATTTTCAATTGCCCAGTAGTTTATAAATTGCTGACACTTCAACTCCATCTTTCCTGGCTACAAATATCCTTTTCTAACATGGCTGGCATGTAATCTTCTGTGTAGCAGATTTTAATGTTCACTGATGGTTTTTGTTTCAGTGGCTGCCATATACTGTATAAACTACAATGTGACAAGGCAATTCACATGGTTTCACAGACTCTAGTGTATTCAGTTACAACCATCTAGACTTTGAAATGACTTAAGAATAACCCTACTTGTATGATATGCTTTTCCAAGCAGGCTTGTGGTCCTCTAAGATGATAGCGTTTTCATGAAAGAAATCTGTCTGAGGAGAATAAGACTTGGTTGGACACTTGCTTTGTTAAATGGAATGCTGAATTCCTGGGGAATGAACATTATTGGTAATGGTGGAGACTATGGGGACACACAGAAAGGATGGTTCCTCAAACTCACTGTCTGTAGCATGCTCCCTACTTCTCAATGAAGAATTTTTCTCTGGGTACTGCAGTATTTTTATATCCCAAACAAGTATAGATAAGCTTTACTGAGAATGCTAAATTGACAGAGGATGAAGGATTGTGGGTGTGGATGTTATGTGTCCTAAAATTGACAGGTGATACATCGGGGTTAGTGGAACAGGCTCCCGTTCCTTATGATTCTGAAATGGACTACGCTTATTCCGTAAAAAGCTCTGTGGATTTTTTGTGCTCATACCACCTTCTTTTATACAGCAACATCTTGTGTTATCATTTTTTCTTTAATGCAAATGCCATTTTTCACAATAAGAGAGTAGATGACAGTAAGACTTTCATTATATTGTTCATGTATTTATAATATGTACCAATAAACTAGCAAACTAAAATTCATGTCTCATTCTGTGGGCCATTGTATTCAGCATGTCCTTTAGCATTTAAGGTTAGCAAACGTGTAGCCTCCAATATGTGCTTACAGGAAGCAGAAGTAATGAAGAATGGCAAGAGGTCCATTTTCCAGTCTGGGTTTTGAAATGTGCAATTTGCATTTTTACACATTAGCATGTCACAGTCAATTATGTGGTGTCACATACTGTACATGCGCTTGGGAAGCAGTCAAAGGGCTTAACTCAGGGTAATGTCATGCCAGACCAGAAAATGGCGATGAGCACTAATGCTTGTTCTTCTCTTCCTACACACCTCCAAAAGGAAAGTCTGTGTGAATATGTTATCAAGAATAAGAGAACACAATATGAAATGTGATGAATCACTGTGAAATAAACACTTTGGAAAAAGAGTAAAACCAATTGAACTGAACACACAATAAAAACAAATAGTGAGAATTGAAAGACAGCACAACAGAGTTGGTATTACAGTAGTGTTGTAGGTACTGTATATAACAGGAGAGAAAGAGTGGCATTCTAGAAGTTAATGGAACATTATTAGTGATGGAGCCTTAATGAGCTTTTCAAACAGATACAACTCAGGTTTTTGGAATAGTGAGAAGGTGTGTCAGAAGACTCAAACACCTTTCAGGTTGATATATAGGCACTCAAGCAGCGTTTGAAAATTACTTGGCACAAAGTCACTATTGTCAAACCAGCAAATGAATAAGATGTTTGTTAATTGTGCCTGGTGTCACGGACTGCTAGAATTCAATTAAGGGGTAACTGACAGGGTATTCCACTTTTTCAGAAGAGAGGCACATTTAAACTCTGGCATCATCATATTCTGTTTTTAATAATTGAGATACTTTGTATGGGTAGTCTAAGAACTTAAAGTGGATCTGAGTGAAATTATAAAGTAGTATTTATAATTCAGTTTTATAATACCTTTTTCATCTGCAAGACAAATCAACTGGAGTTGTACACTGTTGTGTGAATCGAAGGAATTTTTTGTAACGTCTGAAATGTGCAATGGATAATATAAGTCATGACATTACAATAAGCGAAACAGCTACACATAAAAATGTGTTAGAAGTATGTAATGTACAGAGTTATGGATTTACACAAAAACCCTACTTCTTATATTAAAGATGTATTGTTTCTCTTTTTTGGGATAAAATGAAAAATTACTGATATTTAACTATTCATGCCTGACTTACTGAAAATAAAACTCCACAAATAAACAATGGTATTTTGTATTCTACCTGTACTAATGAAATGACCCCAAAGCATATTATGAATATGTTACTTGACATTAAATTCCATACATTATACTATACTAGAGTGACCTGAGACAAAGACTGGACTCCTTCGGTACTGTGTCTCTTTGGAGAATCCTTGGGTACTGCTAGTGCAGTACAGTGCTTGCTCCCCAACCTGACCTGACTGATACTATGAGAGTTTGCCGAATTGCATTCTGAATCTGAACATTTTAGTTATTTGGGACTAAGCAGAGGTGCAAAATGTGAAATATTCGTTCATTATGCACTTAATACAATTGCTCAAAGTGCTTATTTTTTAAGTTAGTGTATAATACTGTGATTACAGTAAGAAAAGGCTAAAGGATTCAGTTGTAAGAGAGAAAAAGACACAGTATTACATATGGCCTGAGGGTATAAAAAATGTTAGCAGCTTCTGCTACTGTGTTGTTTGGATGGTCTGAAATTGGAGAAAGAAAAAAAAAACATTTGTTTAAATTCAACAAAGCACTGCTAATACCTTTAATAAATTTCAAAGATAAAATGTACACTATTATTTTTGACAAGTGTAGCAGTTTTATTACCAAAGTTACATTAAGTTAATCCTCAAAATGTAAACATTGTCAACAATTATTCTCATCACACCTACAATAGATTTAGGTTTAAGATTAAAAAAAGTCCTAAAAAAATAAAATAAAAACAGAAATCCAAAACAAACACTATTTTTACTCTACAGGAAATGCTATGAAACAAATTAAAGCATCCTTAACACTGTGATGGACTGGTACCCTGTCCAGGGGTCGGTCTCAAATTACGGGTAAATGGATGGATGGTATTTAGCCAAAGAATGCAAATGTGACAGACCACTTGGGCTAGTGAATAAAGGACCAGATGTAAACATCATCATGACTCAAGCAGAGGGTCAAAAACAAGTGATCAAATAAATCAAAATATTAATTAAAAAGGCAAAACACTTAAACTAAATCATTGGCAAAATGTTCTGTAACAAAGGCTGAATGCCAATATCAGTAAACTAAATTCAAAAAACACATGAGAAGGTTTTAATAAACATTGGAAATCTTGGCCAATCAAGAAGGGCACAACACTGACTCACAATGGTGATGTCATATATCACACTTTAGTGGTTGTCCTAGCATTGTGTTGTAATGAAAATCATAAACAAGTGTTCCAGGAAATAGTGTCACACAATGGTGCTGTGGAAAACAAAACTAGACATGAAAAATTGTGAAGTATTTTAAAACAAAACCAAAAGAAAAATAAATTATAGCATTAGATTATAAGCATTGCAGAACCCTCAAATGACAACAAAACACCTATAGTTCGATAAAAAGACATGTGAAAAAGAACGAAACCAGAACATGATCATAACAGATGGAATGAACAAATACACTGTGCTGCAAAAGACTATTAGCAAACAGTGTGAACATTGTGTTTATAGGCTTCTACAAAGTGTAGACTAGTCTAATGTCAAGTAAATATATGTACAAGGTTGTATGAATTACAAATAAATCAAATTTTATAATAAGCTGTAGGGTCTGAGAGACACAAATACAATGTAGTATTACATACCACAAAACACTGTTAAATCTGCTTAAGCAAGCTCAGAGTTGTGGGTCATTGGCATTTATTTTGGCTTGTAGACCTGGTGCCAGTCCCTCGCAGGAACCACTCACACAAACATTGACACTTTGGCACTCTAACTAGGCTAGCCAAAATAACCTGAAAACCCAGGACAGAACCATGGCAGACATGACGGGAACATGTAAACTGACTAGAATGTAACGCTTTGGTTCCAGCACAGTGAGGAATCAGTACTAACCTCTGCTGCTTCTTACATTATGTTTTCACTCACTACCATATCATTATCACCCATCTAACATTTATCTGTGTCTAGAGCCTCATGGTGCAGGGGTGGGCTCTAGTTCTCATTATACCTCTGGACTAAATGAAAGAAGGGATATTTTGTCATCAGAATCTTATTAATCGTCCCTTGACCTTTAACTGGGTTGCAAAGTGGCTTCTATGTCTACCAGTATTTGGTCTGATTCTGGATTGATGTGCCACCTGTTTGAGACAGCATGCTTTTTCGTGTTAATTTGGGTTTGGTTTGTTATTCTCAACACTTATGATTTTTGACTCTGCTCCCTCTGCTGGCGTCTTTTTCTCTCCTCTTATGATTATCACAACATTTCACATCTTTACTTGCCAACTACATTACTTCAATTTCTCCACAATGGATGTACATCTGTAAGAATTCTTTAAAAACCAGATCGTTAAAAATAAAATCCATCACTCTTCAAATTACCAAAGTCTGTCTGAACAACTATGGCATCTAACTTCCTTTAGATCAAATCTCTTAAGTAGGGTAGTGCTAAAAAAGCAATCACAATGAATATCAGTCTGAAAGTTGAGCCACAACCTTACTTCTCTTTATGGGTTCCCTAGTGTCAAATGTTCATACAACTGCACTACTTGAGCCCATCTTCCAATATTTTTTATAAATTATATTTGACGTCATCATTCAAAATGTTGGCACTGTTTCTTTGATGTATTTTTAAACTTTATGGAGTACTTACTCTAAGAAAACACATCTCCATGTTTACTCTGACCTCACCTTCTTTATCTATTTTTGTGTAAAATAAATGTTTCATTTTATTCCAGTGATGTAAACTGCTTTGTGTTATGCATGAAAGGCACATTCAAAAATAAAGAATGAGTGATTCGGTTGGTATTGGTTCAACTTTCCAGGATGGCTGGAAAGGTACTTGGAGGCAGCTTCTTGAGTAGTCCACTTCAGGTCAATTTTCGTGAAACATGTAATGATTCAAAAGCAATTAAAACCAAAACATGTCAAAGTCTGTGAGCCCAGACTGTCCAGTGGAGTATTTGATTCAAACCACTGAAGCTCTGCATTTGTATTCTCAGCAATGCAAACCCAGGTGAACAGCCATTAACTGGGTCACTAGATGCCTACACTTATCACTCTTACAAAACCTAATAAATAACTCTGTTATTCATACCAGAATGAAAACGTATATTGTAAAATTACTGTAAATATAAGATTTACTAATACATGTATGGATCTTGAGGGCACTATGTTGTGCATATCATCACAGGAAATGGAGACTTGATATTTCTAAATCAGCAGTTTATGTAAATTAAAAATTGTATCCTTTCATTTCATTATTAATGATATTCAAAATCAATCCAAATGCAAATATCACTCTGATATATTTTACCTCTGGTCTTTCTTCTTATGGCAATGCAATTATAACAATGTACTTTTTTATGGGATTAGCCATTACCAGAAGCCCATTACAGAACAGATGCCACTAATTTTCACCACAGGCCATTGAAACACAAATGAACCTCATTTCAAGTCACTTCAGATTCATTATTAACTCCATTATTTATTCTTTCAGATATCTCAACCTTTATAACGTAAAAGTAATAAAATTCAAAGAAAATGACTTTTACTGCCTTCACAAGTCAGGTGAAAAATTCAAAGTAATCAAATTCCCGTTTTGGCTTTTATTTTTCTTATTTTGCTATTATAGTATCATCAGTACTGTTCTCATATTATTATAAAAAACAGTTCAGTAGACAATCACTATGGGGAAACATATTGGTAACTTCAAAACCTTCTTGAAATGAATAATTAAGAACAGACTTGATAATTTTCTACAGGAAGAAAAAAAAAGAAACAAAAATGAAGTAATTCCTTAAATTACAGCTACAGTGTCAGAAACATAGCAAAGTATCAGATGAAAAAACTTCAACATTTTAAACCAAACAGTTCCATAGCTCAGTCAAATTTGTATTTTTTATTTATTTTCACATATCTTTGGGCACTTTCCAATCACCTTCTGTGATATACATCTAAATTGTAAAAAGTTATACAGAAAGTCATTTTTTGCACTTAATCGTGTACATTATGTATGTGAGCCATAATATGGTTAGCAAAGGAAATGGCACACAAATGCTGAGCATCAGGATATTTTATCTGTGATTCTTGATAAAAGAAGAATGAATGTCAAAATGTATATTTGTTTAATGTCCACAAATTAAGGAACAGTGAAAAATGCAATACAAACTGTTCACCATAACCAGAAATGTGTTTACTGATTTCAGCTTGTTAGTAGGTATTTTATGTGAAGCGAATGTATCAGAGTACTAAATATCCATCCATTTACTAATCCAGTTCACTGACTCTACAGGATCTGAAAACCATCTTGGCAGCCTCAGGTAAAACATGCAACAAATATTATAACAATAATGATAAAAGTGGTTTATATGGACTTCAATAGTTTAAAGACAGATAATGCATTAAATGTACTTAGCATGAGTGTAGTAAATATAAATAATTATAGTTAAAATTTTAAATAACTATTACACAATGTTACGCTTTCTCAAAAAATGCGATAAAGCTAGACGCTCCATTCATGGAGCTCTAACGAACAAGACAAAACCTAATGAGCTAAAGATTACCAAACTAGTATAACAAAGGAAGGTGCTGGTAATATCTCCCAAAAATTAAAATAGTCCACAAACAGGAAGCCTGTTCACACTGCATCGCACTTTTGAATAGAAGACAGGACTGTTGACAAATGAATGAGGGGGAGAGGCGGGTCTTCAATTCAAAGGCACAAACTTTCTGTTTGTAAACTAATTTTCGAGATGAATTTATTTTCAAATGTTTTAGCAAAAATATCATGCATTTTGCCCATTGTGAGCATACAACTGAATGCCTTGACGTGTGGATTATGCGGCATGAAAACTTGAGATTTTTTTCATGGATGTTTATTTTATTTACTGTATTTGTTTACTGTTGTACAGAAATGGTCACCATAGGCACCCATTCTCTCAGAAATTCTGTTATTTCTGTTCTGCATGAAAAGATGAAATTAATTTTTTTTTCTTGGCCATCATTAACCACATCATCACCACATCGAGTAATTAAAATATAAAAAATATTATTTTTGGATGGAGTGCTCCTTTAACATTAGTTTGGTGTTTAGCAACTTTTACTGCTTTTCTGAGCTCATACCTACATTTCATCTTTCCAAATTGTGACAAAAAATGTTTTGTTGTTAGTCTTCAGTAAATGTCAGTCAGTAGTAACTCAGCATTTTATTTGTAGAAAATATCCCCATTGCTTTCATAGCCACACAGCTGTCTACACATCTTTGGATGAATATGGTTAAAACAGCTTCTTATTCATCTAGGCCTGATATGGAATCTCTGAAAATATCCCAACTTACACAAATGAAAAAATTCTGCAGTTGTTTCCCTTTGCCTCTTTAGTGCGGCACTGAACCCCTTTTCTTATCGGCTGCTCATGCTTCAGTCTCCAAATTGTACTTTAGAAGCAGAAGCACTAAGAGGTGACTGTGAAGGTGAGGTTAAAATTTCATTGATTTATTTTTTAATGCAAAACAGCAGCTTAGACTTCTTGCAAAGATTAACTCATGCTGCATTTGCTCCTCAGTTTATAACATATTTCTTGAAAAAACAAGTCATTTTGAATTATCCAAATTTTTAACAGGAACTTCATAAATGATTAATATCTTAATTACTTAATAAATTACAGTAAACATATCAACCTTTCGGGCAGCACGGTGATGCAGTGGTAGCGCTGCTGCCTCGCAGTTAGGAGACCTGGGTTTGCTTCCCAGGTCCTCCCTGTGTGGAGTTTGCATGTTCTCTCCGTGTCTGCGTGGGTTTCCTCCGGGTGCTCCGGTTTCCTCCCACAGTCCCAAGACATGTAAGTTAGGTGCATTGGTGATCCTAAATTGTCCCTAGTGTGTGTGTGTGCCCTGCGGTGGGCTGGCGTGCTGCCCGGGATTTGTTCCTGCCTTGCGCCCTGTGCTGGCTGGGATTGGCTCCAGTAGACCCCCGTGACCCTGTGTTAGGATATAGCGGGTTGGACGATGACTGACTGACTGATATCAACCTTTCTCACTTTCCAGTTGCCACTTTTTCCTATTTTAAATGTGTATGTCTTGTGCAATGGCTCAAACATAAACTGCGTATTAATAAGGTCAATTAAATCTATCAATATTCAAGTCTAATACACACATTCATAACAGCAACCACTACTGTTGACAAAGATTTCTTGTAAATAGAGCTTGACTGTTTAATTTGCATATACCTGTGATGATTAATGATTGAGTGCTGAAGATGCAACAGTAAATTGTTGAAATGCAGCTTAATGTCAAAGGTGTGGTATGAGTTAAAACCTGGACTAGCACATCCCTGATTTTATTTAGTTTGGATGCAAACTGTTTAATAAGCAGGTCCATCTACCCATACATGCATGCATTCATTGCTCAAAGTATACCTAATCTAATCTCAAGATCATGAAGTGAAGCCCATTCTAGTAGCATCACACTTAAGGAAGTGAATAATCCTGGAGAGGGAAGGCTCATCAATGAAAAAATTAATATTCATTCTTACACATGTTAATTTTAATGTGAACCCATAAAGTTCAGGTTCTCATATTAAAGTAAATGTATTCTTCAATGCAAGCACATGATTAAGGGCCATGCTGCCATAATTCACTGGTATTAAGTGAGATCTTTTGGCATTACTGGTTGTCATGTGCCTCTTACTTGCAATATAGAAGAACTACATTATTGAGGTTAATTGGGCTATTAGGTTGCAGATGTTCCTGCTGGCACATGACACTTGAGCAGTTAACTTATGAAAAGATGGGACTGCAGTCTTCTTTGCACACAGATGCCAGCATGAAAGAATAAACCTCCTAAATTCAACCAAGTCTAAATTATGCTAAATTATTATTTTTCAATTTGCAAAAAAATTCTGATATAATAAAGCTTATGGCACATATTCCTAAAAATTTGCTGTTCAGCAGTAATTCTCCACTGTTCAAACGGGTGTAAATTATACCAATATTTACCATTGAATACAAAATGCTAGTTTATGACAGAAATACCTCTCTCAGCTTTACTCTTTTATTAAGAAAAACAGCACTATCAATATGTAACTGTGAAATGGTCACTGGTCTTTGCAGTAAATGAAGCTTACATAGTCCTCTACTGAAATCTTGCATTTAGATTACTGCCTATTAAAAGCTGCTCAAAATGCATTACAGGGAATAGATAAAATTTAGGTAGTCATTCACAAAGATGGTATGATCCGCATATAACTGTCATAAGAAGCAGAACATCTTATTTGAAGAGAATGAAGTTCTGAAGCAGTCACTTCCTGACTGAAGGACTACAAGACATTTTTACACTCAGAATAGTTAACTGTTGTGCTGTGTTGCCATGACACTAAGCGAAATCCAATAGGTCGGGCACTTGAAAGAAAAATTGGATTTGTGCTTTATGTGTGACCCGTTAAAGGAGAGATTAGTTAATCTCTAGGTCCCAAGGGTGTTTGCCTACTACATAACAGTTGGAGGGTGATTCACTTATTCTCGTCACCCCACCACTTCACCATAACTAATGAGTATGAGAGCATGGGCCAAATGCTTTAAAATCACCTTTAAGCTTCCCCAACAGTAACTATTGTGCCTTTACAAAAATAGTTTTAAAGAAAGCACACACTGGTTTCTGTCAAATACAGAAGAGCTTCCCTCAGATCTTTATTACATCTACAGTATATTCTGGACAAACCTTAAGACTGCTGAATTTTTGCAAAAGTCACAAAATGATGATGTCTTTACAAGTAATTTTTTGCTCTCATCTGTGTTTTTAAGAAATCGTATTTATGCATTCAATGAGAGAAAATTTAAGTCTTAATTGCACATTTAAAATCTAGCCAAATTGAATTTATTATTAAGAATTTAAATAGGATAAGACATAGCCCAATAATAGTTGCTTAATAAGGACCAAAAAATAAAACCTGGGGTTTCACTGATTATTGGGTCAGTGATCTTCAGGCATATTGTTGATAATAATTAGACTGAAGGTACAGCTGGGACACTTGTTATTCTTTAAATGCTGGTAATAGCCAATCATGTCTTCTTGTTGTTCAATCGTGCTACATTTATTTTGCTCTTCCAGACTAGAAAACAATTGCTATTAAAACTACAAAACTTACAGTTCACTGTGACATGCTATTGCTGAGGATCTTCAATTGTGATCTTAACAGCAGCTTATTTTCACCTAAAAAACATTTTGCTTGTATTCTTCTACTCTGAGCTGACACCTGTAATTTGTGTTTGCTTTCACTGCTCTGTAGGATGGCAGAAAATATGATACTGGCTAGAAAACACATCCGTTCTGTACCAGGTGCAACAGAGCTCATCTTCAAAAGAAGGGCAAAGAATAAAAAGAATAAGTAATAAAATGTTTGTATGTGCACACAGGACTTTGAATACAGCTTTGTTTTCTTCCAAGTGTGTTTTCTTCTGTTACTTTCTTGAACAGGAGGTGAGCGATGCATTGAAATACACAATGGAAATCTAGCAAGTCTTGTGCCTCTAACAGGTGAAGGCCCAGGAGACTCATTCATCTGTTTTAACTCATAACGCAGTTTCTTTATGGTCCCAACAGGAAACCTGAATAATCACTCCTATCTATATATTCTGACATTCTTTCAAGAATGGAAACTTCTTGGAAGTGTTTTATGGGACATATGTACGAAAACTAGCAATAGAATAGATAAAAATACATATTTTTATATTGAATGGAAATAGTTCTTGGTCTAAATTGGCCCTAGTGGGTGCCTGGTGTGTGTGTGTGTCCTGCGGTGGGTTGGCGCCCTGTCCAGGATTGCTTCCTGCCTTGCACCCTGTGTTGGCTGGAATTGGCTCCAGCAGACCCCCGTGACCCTGTGTTCAGATTCAGCAGGTTGGAAAATGGATGGATGGATGGATAGTTCTTGGTCATATGTATTAATGCCTATTTTAGTACAAAATACAGAGTGAGACTGTAATCCACTCTGGTACCCCTAATACTGTATTTTTAATTAACAAATCAGTACAGTGATCATACAATCGTTAAACAATCTGTGGTTCTCAGCAGGTGCAGGAACTTATAATATGTATCTCCTTCTCAGGTGCAAGATTAATATGAAGAATATAAGAAGGCAGCAAGAAACTCACTGTGCAACTTTAAAAAACATGAATTTTTCATCTGTACATTTATATTGTCCAATAAGAATTTGGTAATAGACCAGCTGCAGAAGAGACACTCTGAAGCCTCAGGCTCACTCAGCGACCTGAGACAATCTGAGGTCCATAACATGAAGCACCTATCCTCAGTATTCTCTTTAGAACCCACCCACTTTTCACACCCAAAGAGTGAAACCAAGCCCCAGAAGACACTACCTCAGAACTAAACATCTTAAACATGACGATATGGTGTTATACAAGTTGTATAATTTAAAACCCACAAACTTTGTGTTTTAAAAGTAACACTTAAAAGTAAGACTTATAATGTCTACTTTAAAGGTAAATTAACATATTATTTGCTATTGTATTATTACCTGCAATAAGAAACTGTCTAACTTTATATAGATAAAGTTAAATGTTTGTGTCAAGAGTAGTATTGTATAGTAATTTTGAAGAACTGAAAGTTTATTTGAGGACAACTTTGACAAGAGGGAAAAGTTTTCCATCCCTTCAGAATGAATGTTTGTGCTTATGTAATAAGCTTCTCTTTGTACTTGTGTCAAGGTTGCAAACTGTTACCCCGATCTAAAACGCAAACACGGTGATGCCACCTGTAGAGGAGAGAAAATCTTACCCGGGCGAGTCAAAGGACAGCGTGGCTCTTTGGGTGTCTGACAGTGACAGTATCTTTCTTCTGGAGCTGACCTCTGACAGTTAGTT
Organism: Polypterus bichir lapradei; assembly: GCA_026402145.1. Taxonomy (NCBI): domain Eukaryota; kingdom Metazoa; phylum Chordata; class Cladistia; order Polypteriformes; family Polypteridae; genus Polypterus; species Polypterus bichir. The sequence continues at coordinate 61,890,185 of JANRMT010062837.1, forward strand.
TGGGTAATACAGAATTCATTGTAAGAGTGATTTAAAATTAAAGAAGTTCAGCACCTTTCCTTTGCAAGTCCATAGTGTGACAAGATTATTAGAGAGGAGGAGGATGTGCATTATATCTGCATAGGCATTGTTAGGACTTGAGAAATATGAGAGTAAATAAACGACATATACAGTAGTAGTATGAAATTTTGTACTGCAGTAATAGCACAGTACACAGTAGTAAGACAAATAACACAGAACCATAAAGTGAAAAGTCGAAAGAACATCTGAAGGGCCGGCATTTGCATGGCCTGACTGTTTCCACCTTCACAAATCGATTCCTATGAAAGAAATTGTCTATTAATAAAATTAATAATGGTCTGTTCTATTTGTAGCAGCAACATAGAGTAGACAAAGTATACCTCCTGGTGTTTTGCACTGTGCCACCTTAAATAAAAGAAATTTGGTACATAGTTCTTGTGTTTTATTATATTAAAATGTGATGTCATTGAAATGTTCTTATTATACATTACACTTTTACATATTTCTAATAATAATAATAATAATAATAATAATAATAATAATACCCTTTATTTATATAGCGCCTTTTCCAAAACAATAGACACACTCGTTCTCCAGTAGTGACTTGTTCTGGTTCAGATCTGAAAGTTCTTGAAGGGTAACAAATTTCTGAAATGTGCAATACGCAGGCTTCAAAGCTCTCGAGTCCAACAGAAAATGTATCTAAACGGGCCTGAAACTGACATGAGAAGCATGTAGTGTGGAAGTCAACATACCAGTGCATGGCGACTACAATGTAGGCCTTCTTAACCTCTGAGGTGTGCAGATCTGTCCTGGGTGCAGCTGGATACTAATTGAATTTGGTGTTAGACATTCTGCACTAATTGAGGATGGAAATAGAAGCTTTCCAACGATACGCTCACAACACTTGCTGTAAGCATCCAAAATGTTAGGAAAGTAATAGCTAGGACTGTAAGACTGTCAATGAGGCTGACACAAAACACTTTCTGAAATGTTGCCTGCAAAATCTTCTTTATGTGGAGGAAAAATTAGGTATCTTTAAATGTATGGTTCATAAAGAAAGAAAGATATCATTCATTTTAAAAACCAAAGTAAAGTAAAAGTGTGTTATTCCACTTTAACTACATCAAAGAAACTTTTTTGTTAAGTTATAATTGCATTTCTTATCCACAATAAGTTATTAAATGACAACACATTACAACCATTTGCACACATTTATTGCCACTTGACCACAGTGAAGTCCATTGCCTTACTGCCTCAGGTTTCCTAACTTTACAAGTGCCTTTTCTTTTAAACAGACAAGAATGTTAAATGTGTCTATTAAAAGGGTGTAGTAGTAAATGGGAATATCAAAGTGTCAGATTAAGTTAGGCAGCTATGCATACCAGTTTTATTAATGAATTTCAATAGAAATGTATTTCACAATTTTAATTAATATAAATAAAACTGTACTATAAGTCTTTTAAAATTTTCAGCTTCATTTGATGCTATTTAGATGTTTTGCAAACTTTATCTAATCTGATGTAATCTAAGGACCTCATTTCAAAACTCACATATCTTGTCTGTTTGTTCGCTAATCACGTGAAAATGAGTGGACCAATTTTTTTATACGCTTTGAACACTAAGGACCTTATTTCACAACTCACATCACGTCTCATCTCTTTAATGTTTGCTAATCACGTAAAAATGGCCAAACAGATTTTTACAAAATTTTGCATGTAGGTTGCTGTTGGTTCATCTTAAAATACAAGCTATATGGAGTGATGTGATGGGGGAATCTTGCATCACTCAAAAGCAACTATACTGACTTTCATGAAATGTTGTATTTACATTATTGTGCATGCATTTTAAAATATTGGCTTCTTAAGAGTTTAAAAAGAATTTCATTGGGGAGCTGTAATAGGAATGAAAACACCACAAAGTTAAAAAAAAGTTTTGTTCTGAATAATTGTACAAAAGAAAGAACAACATAAAAACTAGTAGTATATGCCTTATCAAGAATTCAGTAATTGAACAAGCCATCTACTGATGTGGGATGAAACATCAAACTGTGAAACCACAGGAAATACAGTAGCCTTCATGGTTCTAACCCAGCAAGGAGTTACCACAATGATGGAATCCAATCATACACAGGGAGACCAAATTCTCTACTCATGAGAGCAGTGAAGTTGATAGTTATCAGGGAGTAGTGTAGATGATGGATGAGACACCTATATTTCAGTAAGCAATGGTAAAACCCATACAAATTTTAGAATCTCAAGGGAGCCCCTAAAACATGGGAATGGCAACTTTCAGTTTCATGTGTTGGAAAATCAGCTTTGAGATTCCTCCTGGAATATATGAACCACCTGGTAACCTTAATAGTGAACATCAAACAAGTACAAAATATTGAGTAAAAGGTTGCAGCTCAAGCTGAACATACTTAGGGAAACCAGTTCAAAGCAGAAATATTTCTATGATGAACATGACAAACAATAACTTAGCATGCTTTGGAAAGATATTATACATTCATTAAAAATACATTCGACAGATATATTATAAATTGATATCCAATAATCTGAAAACTGATAGCGAAAAAAAGCTATTCAAAAATAAATTTGTTTAAGTAAAAATACAATCCCGCACACAATACTGTTCTTTTCACAAAGCTATGTATGGTTAGCAGAACCTGGATATTTACTTGAATTGGGCACATCTAATTTAAACGACTGTACATATATTTTAAAATTCATGTAAACAGCTAAAACTGTGTGAATAACACAATTGCTCTTTAGTTCTCTACTCTCTGGTCTTGAACCTTTTAGTCAATTCAAAGCAAAACCATTTCTCTGCCAAAGCACATATGACTTATTTTGAAAAAAGTTTCACTCTTCAATAACAGTATGCCATTTCAAAAAACTTACACCAAAAACAAAGACTGTAATTCAGCAAAAAATAACAGTGAACAAGGAAGAGAAATCTTATCAAAAGCACTGACATAAAAATACCATATTGTAATGATTACATTTCGAAAAATATTTGTAAATTTTTTATGTTAATTTTTTGAGTCTAAAATGCACATTAAGAAACATTAAAACTATAGAATTAAAAATAAGACGTATATAAAGTTCAGTATGCATCCAAAAGGCAAAAAGACACAATAAAAGTAAAAATTAGAATACTAAAAATCGCAGCACGACGCAAATGCTAATTTAAGATAGCAGGTCAAACATTTCAAAGTTTTAGGGCCTCTCCTAGCTTTAAGAAAAATTCTGATGACTATGGCATTGATTTTTCTGAAGGTTCAAAGGATATTTATTCTTTAAGGGAATACTTTAAATGTACAGTTAGAAATAGTGGGCGGATTGCTAATTCAATACTTGCATTTGCGTGTGTTTTTTAATGGCTCATCCTACAAGGATTTTGCCGGTGTAGCAGAAAATGTAATTACTACTAAGTAAAGTTGGCAGTACTAAAGCTAACAATGAACGAATAACCTTCACTAATTTAAATATTAATCAGCCCTCTGCAAACTCTCAAGGTCACTCTCTTTAATTTGCATTTGTTGAACTCACTGAAACCTCATTGCTCACTATAAGCAATCAGATGGATGTAGGTGGTGGCTTCAAGGCAGAAATACGGTCTGTATTTTCATTTTAATGAAGCTGCTTATAGCTTTTGGTATAGAGTCAAACTTGTGTAAACACCATGAAAATTAGATACTTTTTTTTTAAACCTTACCTGTCGAGCTAGAAAAAAAATGGCATAATGTTAAGAACAGGTCTATTTAAACAATTTTTTTCTGACAAAACAGGACCTACCACGTAAAACAGTGAGTCTGCTGGAAGCACTAGTTTCCCCAACACTGTTGGAGGCAACACATTCATACATAGCCTCGTCTCGAGGAGTGCGCAGAGGCTGAATTCTTAGCACAGACCCAGATCCATCATCAAATTCTATCACCTGCAGGTGTGAGAGACAAGATATGTTAAAGGAGTTTTTTTGTTCGCAATAGTGGGCATAACATGCACTACAGATTAAACCCCTGAATGCACCACCGTAGAATCTGGTAAGTATACAAAGTTATGATTTGCTCACTTTTTAAATAAATAAAACTTATATGCACGCACACACATACATACATATTCACACACATCCCATGCGTTAGACAGTCTCTTAATTGAAAAACAAATAAGGGAGAAAGTTGCATCAGCATATGAAGCCTGAGGAAAAAAAACACATGAATGTTACAAATAAGCAGGGCACTTTCAGTTTTTCAACAAACAAACCAACAAACAAACAAACAAAAAATGACCTTAGCAGGGAGAAGCTCATGAAGTGGTTATTTTCTTTTTTGTGTTTCAACAATATGGCATATTCCACACAATCATATGTCAGCAAGGACATTCTTGAATGAGAATTTATCTGAACAAAGCATTGATTATGAAGCTCAAATAACATGGCATTTCAGAAAGAACACTATTAGAACATTAGGCTGTAAAACCAACCATTTTAAATATATAAAGGCATACTTTATTTGTAAAATATATATATATATATATTTTTTTTTACTAATTTGCAGTATTATACAAATTAATTCAATAATATGTACTTAAGCCTTCTAAGGAAATGCTATTTTCAACTATGAGTCTTCTTAAAACGCCTAGACAAAAAACTACAGTAATATTTGAAACCTTTGCCTTACAAGTTAATGAACAAGGCTAACTTATTGCTTAAAAAATAAGTGCATATCCAAAAATGATGTTATAAAGATATATTACATTTGTGTGAGACTATAATGAAAATAATTCTGGGTGTCCCCATCATGTTTATGCAGTTCCCTTTGACCCCCAGGGGTATGGTGTCATATTCAATGCCCCTTGGAAGTTTTCACATTTTCTTGTTTTACAGCACTGAATCACAGTGGATTTAATTTTGCTTTCTTGACACTGCTCAACAGAAAAAGACTCTTTAACATCAAGTGAAAACAAATATCTGCAAAGTGGTCTAAATTATTTGCATATATAAAGTACAAAATAGGTATGTATTACGCATTTAGCTCCTTTAATAAAATGTACCTAAATCATTACAGGTTTAGCTAGTTGGTTTTAGAAGACACATAATTAGTTCAATGATAATCACCTGTCTGTATTCAAGAGGTTTTTATTGATTGTCAAATAAATGCACCTTATCTGGCAGGTCCAACTTGTGTTGAGTCAGTATGGTGGCCTAACCTACGCAATGAAGACACGCCAAGTAATACAAGTCAGGGGATGGGAACATGAAAATATCCAAATCACTGAATATCCCTTGGAATACAGTTAAATTAATCATAAACATTTAAAAGAGTATGACACAGTTGTAAATCTGCCTAGGGATCAAACAACAAGACAATGAGTGAATGAAGCAAGCAAGAGACGTATGAGAACTCTGAAGGAGTTACAAGCCACAGTGGATAAGACAGGATGGGCTGTGCAGACATTTTTAGGTGAGGTACTTCTCCAGCTGCAGCATTATGAAAGAGTGGCAAAGAGAAAGCTGGCATTAAATAAAAGACACAAATGACTTCTTACCTACAGTTTACCAGAAGGCACATGGAAAACTTTGAAGGTTTTAAGAGAAAAATTGAGCCTTACGGCCTTCAAGCTAAATACCATGTTTAAATTAAACCAAATACTGCACATTTTCAAAAACACACCATCCCTATCTTGAAGCACGGTGATGGCAGCATCATGTTGTGGGGATGTTTCTTTGTATAAGGGCTTGGGAGACTTGTGAGGGTAGAGGGTAATAGGAATATAGTAAAATACAGGGAAGCCCTGGAGGAAAACCTGATGCAGTCTGCAAGAAACCTGCATATATTGGGAGATTTATTTTCCAGCAAGATAAAGAGCCCAAGTACAAGGCCAAAGTATTATGCCTAGAGTGGCCCAAGTGAGAGTTCAGAGAATTTGTAGGTGGACTTGAAAAATGCTGTTCACTCATTATCCCCATGCAAACTGACAGAGCTTGAGCAGTTCTGCAAAAAATGTTAGTATCCAGATGTGTAAAGGGGATAGAAACAAAATCAAGGTTGGAATTGCTGTCACAGGTGCATCTACTAAATACTGTCTTGAAGGACTTGTGTTCAATTAGTTTATGTTTTGTATTTGTAATTTATTTAGACCACATTGCTGAGATCTGCTTTCATTTTGACATTAACAAGTCTCTCCTGTTGATCAAGGTAAAAAAGCCTAATTAAATTCATTATGATTTAATGTATAATAATGAAATGTGAAAACTTCCAAGGAGGTGAATATTTTTTTATAGGCAATGCAGTTAGTTTTATGAAAGTTCTAAACTGTAACAGAGGCTTTTATTATACATTATTAACATAATTTTTTATAATACTTCAGAATTTTTTTTCTAAGATTAAGGCAAACAAATCAGATAACTCTTATATACCAAGAGTATACATATTGTTTTGCGCCTTCCCCCACCATAATGTATCAACTATGGGGGAGGAGCAAAAGGTTTAGATTCGTCAAAAATTTGGATCTCTGGTTTTCGACGGATCTCGATGTTTCAGGGTCCCCTCATACCGAAAACATTGATATCTCGATGATGGGTGTGTGGCTGCATATGTGTATGTGTCTGGGTGTTACAGTTTCTTGAGGATGGTCTAGAGCTAAAATGACTGGACAGAAAAATACCAAACTCAAAACTTAAGCCTGTTATAAGATGACGATGTGCTGATTAGGGTTTGACCCAAATCATGCAGGAGATAGAGGCACTCTAGAGAAACCCTCAAATACCACAATTCTGCAATTTATTATGAATTCATCTCATAAACTTCTATCATTCTAAGCTATTTTATGATCAGAATGATCAGCATCAGAGTGGTAAATAATTACTGCTATGTTACAGAACAGTTCAGGTAACTTGGTTCCTGGGGGGCAAAGCCTACTAGTGCTCATGTCCAATTTTTATTTAACTGCATCAGCTGCAAAAGACTGAGATGAGAGACTAAAAACAGCTGAAGAGAAAGACTAATGGAAATGTTCTGCCTGTATCTGTGGTGATTCACAGGACAACTGACGGAGCACATGTAGGAAATGCCTAACAATGTTTAATGACAATGACAGCATATGCTGCAAGATTTACTAATGCAACTGGAAACTGTGTTTCTATCCGACCACTTTCTTCCATAACGCTATGGTTTGTGTTTCTGATAGACTTACAGCCACTCATGAACATGCAGTTCAAGAGACTTTTTCCATTTTCCCCCAATCATTTGAAAGAAGTGATATAGGTCGGAAGGACTAAATGGATTAAAAAAGTAAGTTTGATTATTGATCTTGTTAAGCTACAGTATGATAATCTGGCTAATTACCTCTCACAATGTGGCCTGATAAATATGAAATCTCCATGACTTGACTTGACAGAGTGTCTTTTTCTGCACAGCTGGATAGTATATTAGTGTATTGACATGCAATATAAAAGCTATCAGCAGCAGCTACAAAGTGTTAGAATTACTAAAAATGATGATCAAAAATATAGGCCCATAATTTTGCTTTCAAATCCTAGATATGCCCATTTATATACTGTGTAGCTATAACAGTTTTTTTTTCCAAAACAGTTACAGATGCCAGATTTCTTACTGGATTTTTGGTGATTTGTCAAAACAGGTACCAACATCCATAATGTTTATGTTTCTTTATAGAAAATATTCATCCACCTGAGCCACTGTCAAAGGAGAGGAAAACTACTATAGCTTCCTCAAAAAAGGCTATGCCAAAAAGCTACAATACTGTAAAATTATTTTCAAGGTGTGTTGACATAGACAGGCCACATGCTTTGCAAAATAAGGAGTCTGCCACCTAGAAGTGTGTGAATTCTATAAAATGTAAGGCTTTTCTTTCACTTGTGGACTAGTGATCTATTGGCCCAGCTGCGTGGAGAGACATGCTATTCATAACATTAAAAAATATTGATTCCTTTAACAAAGGACGGCTCTATGGCAAATAATATCAAAATTGCCACAATGGCAAAAGCCAACATACTTTAAAAATACTTTATTCTTTAAAATATTAAAAATTGTACCTAAGGGGGTATTATCTTCAAAGATTACACTATAAATTTATCAGAATAAAGTTTGCACATGAATCATTGGTCACAAGATACATAAACTGTGTAATCATTACCAGTTTTATTACATAAGAATGTAAACATTATGCTGAAAAATAAGTTACTATAGAAATGTGCAAAATTTAGAAAAAAACAGTTTTCTTTAGTAGCTGAATATTTTTAAATAGCAAATCTTAGTTTTTATTCAAGTGTAATCTCCAATATGTACTATTATTGTTTGTTTATACATATATTTTGTCTATTTTGGAGTTTTTACACAGGAGGAATCCATTTCTGACATTATTTTTATTTTCCACCTTAGAATTTAAAACTGTTACTATCTTGCTTTTCTGTGTTTATGCTATGCTTTGAAGATGGTCATATGATCAAGTCTGCTGCATTGGTGACATCACCAGTCGTTTAGTATGGTGGATGCAAAGACTTTTAATTTTCTTATTAGCAATACGTAGATTTATTTTAGGTACATCCTAACGATTTTTGTGTTCTGATTACGGTCCACTTTATGAATCTGACTTTCAGTTTCATCTTGCCTCCTGAATATTGTTTTCTTGTCCTTGTTTTGCTCCTCCAGAATTCTGATCCTTTCTTACCTTTTGAAAACAATTTTTCATTTTTCTAACAGCTCCTGGATTTACGGTACTTGCAACAATCATTAGGCACCCTGCACATAATATGGATAATAATATGGAATTAAGACTATTTTCTACCACCTATAATGTGCTTTCTTCCGGTACAGAAATAGTGCAAAATTATGCAATTTATTAATGTGCATAATATAGCAAACCAGGTACAAAACTGACAAAACTGATGTTTTACTGTGAGGCAGTCAAACACTTACTCCTCTACAATTAATGTAAAACATGGCATCCGTACTGGAATAATGAAGCATTAGCATATAATGTGAGTTACCTGGTTTGTACATTTGCTTATAGTTAGGTTTAAACCAATGAAAGAAAGAAAGAAAGAAAGAAAGAAAGAAAGAAAGAAAGAAAGAAAGAAAGAAAGA
>JANRMT010062837.1:61901611-61954660 GCA_026402145.1 Polypterus bichir lapradei
GCAGGTGCCGGTCATAAAATTAGAATATCATGACAAAGTTGATTTATTTCAGTAATTCCATTCAAAAAGTGAAACTTGTATATTAGATTCATTCATTACACACAGACTGATGTATTTCAAATGTTTATTTCTTTTAATTTTGATGATAATAACTGACAACTAATAAAAGTCCCAAATTCAGTATCTCGGAAAATTAGAATATCAATTAAGACCAATGCAAAAAAAGGATTTTTAGAAATGTTGGCCAACTGAAAGGTATGAACATGAAAAGTATGAGCATGTACAGCACTCAATATTTAGTTGGGGTTCCTTTGGCCTGGATTACTGCAGCAATGCGGCGTGGCATGAAGTCGTTTAGTCTGTGGCACTGCTCAGGTGTTATGAGAGCCCATGTTGCTCTGATAGTGGCCTTCAGCTCTTCCGAATTGTTGGGTCTGGCGTATTGCATCTTCCTCTTCACAATACCCCATAGATTTTCTATGGCGTTAAGGTCAGGCAAGTTTGCTGGCCAATCAAGAACAGGGATACCATGGTCCTTAAACCAGATACTGGTAGTTTTGGCACTTTGTGCAGCTACCAGGTCCTGTTGGAAAATGAAATCTGCATCTCCATAAAGTTCGTCAGCAGCAGGAAGCATGAAGTGCACTAAAACTTCCTGGTAGATGGCTCCGTTGACCTTGGACCTCAGAAAACACAATGGACCAACACCAGCAGATGACACGGCACCCCAAACCATCACTGACTGTGGAAACTTTACACTGGACCTCAAGCAACGTGGATTCTGTGTCTCTCCTCTCTTCCTCCAGACTCTGGGACCTTGATTTCCAAAGGAAATGCAAAATTTACTTTCATCAGAGAACACAACTTTGGACCACTCAGCAGAAGTCCAGTCGAGACGCTTCTGACGCTGTCTCTTGTTCAAGAGTGGCTTGACACAAGAATGCGACAGCTGAAACCCATATCTTGCATACGTCTGTGTGTGGTGGTTCTTGAACCACTGACTCCAGCTGCAGTCCACTCTTTGTGAATCTCCCCCACAGTTTTGAATGGGTTTTGTTTCACAATCCTCTCCAGGGTGCGGTTATCCCTATTGCTTGTGCACTTTTTTCTACCACATCTTGTCCTTCCTTTCACCTCCCTATTAATGTGCTTGGACACAGAGCTCTGTGAACAGCCAGCCTCTTTAGCAATGACCTTTTGTGTCTTGCCCTCCTTGTGCAAGGTGTCAATGGTCGTCTTTTGGACAACTGTCAAGTCAGCAGTCTTCCCCATGATTGTGTAGCCTACAGAACTAGACTGAGAGACCATTTAAAGGCTTTTGCAGGTGTTTTGAGTTAATTAGCTGATTAGATTGTGGCACCAGGTGTCTTCAATATTGAACCTTTTCACAATATTCTAATTTTCCTGAGATACTGAATTTGGGACTTATATTAGTTGTCAGTTATAATCATCAAAATTAAAAGAAATAAACATTTGAAATACATCAGTCTGTGTGTAATGAATGGATCTAATATACAAAGTTTCACTTTTTGAATGGAATTACTGAAATAAATCAACTTTGTCATGATATTCTAATTTTATGACCGGCACCTGTATATGGCAACTTTGACCCATTTGTATCTAAAATCCGGAATGCTTTACCTATACAGATTCTTCTGGCTATTACTGTGGAACATTCTAAAAAATTCCTAAAAACTCATTGCTTTAATTTGACTTTTTCATAGCTACTTTCAGTTGTTTTCTTAATAGACTATACAGGCATAGAATTATCATATTCTTCAGGAAATTGCTATTTGTACTAATCCCCACTATTCTCTGCTGTTTCTTTCTGATTCGTCTTTGGTGGCAATCTGCACCACCACCACCACCTGATAAAAGCACCATGCAGCCCCCTGAGACACTGGAATGAAGCCGGATGTTTCAGCTGTCCACGAAACCAACTTCATCAAATCCTATCATGTGAAGCATGAAAACTAAGAGGTTTGATTCAGGAACATTTATATTAGGTAGAATGGCCAGAGGGGCTTTTGGCCTTGGAACCCCTGCAGATTTTTCCTTTTTTCCCCAGCCTAACTGGAGTATTTTTTTTTTTTGCTTTTCTGTCCTCCTGGACATCTGACCTTAACTTGTTCTGTTGTTATTTATTCATTAATTTATGGCGCCTAATCGTAATCTTTTTCTCTTCTTGTAACTTTGTCACCTTTTAAAGCACTTTAAGCTACATTGTTGTATGAAAATCCACCACCACCACTATCCAACCTTCTATATCCTAACTACAAGGCCTCGGTGGTCTGCTGGAGCCAATCCCTGCCAACACAGGGCGAAAGGCAGGAAACAAACCCCGGGCAGGGCGCCAGCCCACCACAGGTTGTATGAAAATGTGTTATATAAATAACTTTTGTTGTTGTTGTATGTAATATTTATCAAAAACTGGGAAATAATGCATAACTTAATCTAGTAGGAAATATAGCAAAACCGCTGGAAGCCACTAACCAACTGGCAAGGCGCTACATACAGTTTCAATATAATACGGGTGTACATGCATGAAACAACAATTTTTGCCAACATAAAATGGCAATCTGAAGTAGTGCCTGGTTCTACTAATGTAATTGGAGCATCGTGAATGAAGCTGCTTTTGTCAACCGTAAACAGTTACATTCCATTAATACACAAGTGACCTGTGACTTGGTACTGTACATGGTGGTTGAATTGTTGGTAAGGTAACCAGCTGAACCCTACGTTTTACACTTGGCCTGTACTATTCTCTGTAATGGCATGTTCCAAGTAATATGCGGTTACCTGCTCAAACGCTGGTGACTTATGCCTTTCCCTGACCCCCGGAGTGCAAAGAAAAGGAGATGTAATGTCATGTATGATCTTGTGCTCTAAGTTGCACAGTGCAGCCAGACACTCTTGAATTCATATGTATTGGGTTGATTAGCATGCTTCATATATGGTTGTTTCAGGAAGGCAACCAGGCGGGGTTGAAAGTGCGTCCACATACAAGATGACTGTGATTTATAAAGGTAAACATGTGCATGCCAGGTATAAATCTGGGTGTAGGCATTTTCATGCCTTTTGGTGTATGCATATTTTCACACTTGAATCCATGCTAAATTTTACAAATGAGACCACAAGTCTGTTAAACAAACACCCACTCTCACACAAGGCAATACAGCTGGCAATAAAGATATCGTGCATGTCTCCGGGATTGTGCGACAAAACTGGCAGACCTTGAGAACCCCATATAGACATGGGGACAGCATGCAAACTACACACAGAGACTGTGAAGCACAGTATTAAGCACTGTGCCACCATTTTCCTCTTTATTAAGCCTGTATGTTTTCAAGAAGTTAAAAAAGTAATGAATGTCCATGGACAATGTGATTTTTATTATTTATAAAAAAATAATTGTTTTCAAATATTTAATCTAGCAAGTGTAAATATTAGTTTAGATTAGCTGGCATACAGTGCTGTACTGTCTGATTAAGGACCACATTAGTTTGTGTTCAATGTTGTAATAGTCACATTTTAAACATTATTTGATCTTCCATGTTGTAATAGTCACATTTTAAACATTATTTGATCTTCCATGTTGTAATAGTCACATTTTATACATTATTTGGATTTGATCAACATCATTTGGCCTCTTGTTTCTTTTTAGGAATGAATGAATGATTTTTGGAGTGCAGGTAGACTTTCTTTTTTGTTTCCAGCAGTAACTCTGTTGTACAGCAGGTTCAATTAAAGCAAGAGTAACTTGAAAACTACAAGCAAGGTGAACTGAAGGCATGCTGCTAAAATTTTCATGAAGCTGTTTGTTGAATATTAGTTGCATTAAGATGAACGATAAATTGAAATAAAATGTAGTGCTTGTATACCTCACCTGTGCACAGTGAAAAAAAAATAGGCATTTACAAAACTCAATTTATATTTAAAATATAGTGCCAATAATTCACCAAATATTCTTTCAAATTATTGTCTTTGACACAGCCTGCTAATAAAGTAATTTGGTTAATTAATTAAAGGAAACCTTATATAGGGTCGCCACACATAGAAGGGAAGGAATCCATTTCCAAGCACACACCTTCTCAAGAAGTGATTTGAATGCCCCCTTTGTAGGGCTTATGATCTTAAAAGCCACCTAATAGATAAATGTATTTAAATGTAATATGCATTATGTTTCTGCATTAAGAATATTTGCACAGAGGATTTTCAACTGGCATATAAACAATTGAAATAAAAAGGAATACATATGTAAACCTATCTGAAACACTGTAAAAGAAAACTGAAGCTGCTCATGAAAAAAAAATCTCAAACGTTATTTTGTTTGCATGTATTCCCTCTCAACTTTGCCACTCTTCGGCAGTCCTCTGCCCACGTCTTGCTAGCTCTTTGCTCACTGTCTCCCCAACTGTTAAGAAGCTGAAGGATGACTGACAGGAGAAAAAAATTAAAAACTTTATCCATGAGTTGAGAGTGAGCACTCACAAATGGTATATATTCAGATTTGTATTTTAATATGAAGCTTTTCCTGAGAATGTGATGAATTTTTCATCTCAAAGCAAAGTGTTCTGTTTCCTCATACATCTATCTCATTGGTGACTGGGACCCACCTTCATTTAGTTATTAGTTCATGCCAGTAGGGTATTCAATGCAACTGAATTCAATTTATTCTTATTAAGCATACTTGAACTGAATAGCTCAGTATGCTCTAAAATAACTACAAATATATAATTAAAATAAAGAAATTACATATAAATATCCAGAGTTATAGGCATAGGGGTGAGCTTTGAAAGCAATGAATACTGTCTACCTATACTTTAGCATAACATGAAAAGGCATCATCTTATAAATAGCTTCTCTTTCCTAGAATTCATATTAAATAGACAATTTCATAAGCCAGAGTGGCAATCACTTACTTTTCCACTGCCAGGTATAAAGGTTGGAAATGCCCAAGGTACTCACACAGTATTGATAAAAGCAAGAAAGCATATCTGCAAAACAGCCTAAATGCTACAAATATGCTTCTCTCTGACACTAATGCACTGCACTTTTGTTCATGGCTAAGAAGCCAACCTAATAACAAATCAACGAGTGATTTCTTAGTAAATCAAAGCATTTTAAATAAATAATGTGGCAATTAATGATATTGCAAACAGATTTTTGGGAAATTGCATAAAACTACCAACAAGAATTATTTGGTGAATACTGTAAAAAAGACAGTCAAAAGCATTTTTTTGCTAAATTTCTGACATCAATGTCCTTTTGGTTTGATGTAGTTAGAATTCAGGGATGGTGGAAAAAAAAGACATATTATGAAAGCACCCACAAACCTCTATTTGGGTTACGCAAGCTGCAAAACAGGCGAACTAGTGAAACAAACTTTCAGTAAACGGCACTATAAGCTGCTTCCACAGGCTTAAGGAGAATACTTAAGAAGCCGAAAGGCAGTGACTGTTTGAAACTATGCACAAGTCTATTAAGAATAGAAGATCTCAAAAAAAAAATTGCGAAAGGAAGGAAACGTTTAATTGAATGTGCACTGTATCTTTCATTTAAAAAATAACAAAAAAATAACTGATCAACAAGATAGTTTGGCAGATAGCACTGAAATCTGGTAGTAGGATTCAATGTCTGATTTAACAGTCAAATGTTTTTGCTTTGTTTTTGCAATGTATAAGGATGGTCAGGTGAGTTCATTGGGATGGAAGAGAGTCCACGAGGATATATTTTTTCCTTGGTAAAGTGATCAAGTCATCCCCAGGCAGACTTGTGAGGATGGGCTTTGAATGTGCTATATTTGATCTGTATGCTGTGATAAAACTGTAAGATTACGTGCAATCAGCTCTTGAAAAACTGGCCTGGTAGATAGAGTATCTATTCAGATAATGTGCTTCATGAATTTGTTATAAGCCATTTTATGTGTCATGATAAAAGAAATGATGTGAAAAGCACAATATTTTGTTAACAGGGAATAATTTAATTGAATATGTTTCTCAAGGGGAAAGATAAAGTAAGCAGTAGCTTGACAATGAACACTGATGTTTTGCATGTTGAAAGAGAATTATTACTTATCATCTGGTGCCTGACTGAAAATACAGGACAAGCAGTTTTGCTGTGATGGGAAATGAAGTTATGAAAGACAGCTGTGACTCTGTCACCAGACGCTTTTACAAATGGATCAAGCAAGTGGAAAGAATTACAGTGGATACCTCTGATCTTATATAAGAAAAGTGAAGAGTTTTATACAATGTGCTACTTTTACATGCTGCATACTTACAGTTTTCAGATAGATCAGGATAATGCTTTTTGAATGTCTGTTCAAAAATGCTCCACAATAGCTGCCCAGTTTTAAACAGTTGTACATAAAATAAAATCAAACAGTAGGTTTCCCTAATAAAAAAGGAGCCTAATGGCTGCAGCAGAACTGCATCTGAGCAACAGCATACAGCATGATGTCACAACTTCTCCCTCTTTCTCTCTCTCGCTTCCTTTCACTCTCGCTCTCCCACCCTGCCTGAATGTCCAATGGATCACTCAGGGCTCTGAAAGAAAGTTTGCTTTATTAGAAATGGAGGGTTACGTGAAGAAGGAGGAGGTGCCAAAGCCATCCCTAAAAGTAAATGATTTAATGGGAGTTTAGTCCATTAATATGCATTCAATATCACTCTCTGTTATGCAGTTAAACTCTGATAAGATGTTACAAGAAGTGGCTCTTCTGTGACTGTGGCCAATTGCATTCAGCGAGCCTAAAAAACTCATATGTTAATTTTTATGGGAATATGACAGAAGGAGGTTAATAGCAATCTTATCAGTGTTCATCTGCAGAGCATGATGTTATTAAAAACATACTGTACGGTATACAGCCAAAGCCTATGGCGCATGCATGTGGAACATATTTATCAGTTGGGTCCCAATTCTTCAGTTAGTATACAGTAGCATTTCTGAAATGAGTACACAGCAGTACTGCTAATCTGTAGCATCACACACTTATTTAGATTAAAGCTGCTCGCTTTAATTGCACATGCAAGTGAAAAGCCCAATAAAGTGATTACTATGGCCCACTGAAACAAGGCAGACATGCTAACTGGTGAATGTGGCAGACCAAGCAAGTTTAAAAGCCATTCTCATGTCGAGCATTTTACATCAGAACAATAGACCTAATACCTCAAATCTCTGATTGCTGACTTTCTTCCCCTTCTTGTTCCACACAATTTTAGGTCGTGGATCTCCCGTTGCTTGGCAAATGAAAGATGCTACTCCTCCCGAGACACCTGTTTGGTCTTCGGGAGTTCGTGTAAACTTTGGTGGTGCTGTAAAAAACAAAAGCAAAACACAAAAAGATATAAATTAATTACCTGAAGTTAGATTTTCACACTCAAAAATTCATTTATCAAAACCTGTTGAAATGAAAATGCCGTTGTTAACTTTCACACGGTAATGATCAACAATGCTTCCTTCATTACTGGAAACAAGTCACTTTACAATCCCATGAGTCCTACTGGGAAATCCTAGGTGACTATTATGACACGAAGTGAACTGTTTTGTGTCACTTTATGCTGAAAGTTTAAAAAGAAGAATCAAATGTAGGCATTTTTCAGGTACAATAAAGAGCAGAAAAACAGCCTACTACTTGAATAACACTGCAGCAACTATTGAAAGTAATCAATCACTGGAAGAAATAACACTTTCACATCAGGGTTGAAATAAGAAGCATTCTTACAAGATCTACAAAGGCATCCACATTACTATGTAAAACATGAAAACTGCTAAACTATTACAACATACTGTATTTGATTGGTTCCTGCTTCTTTCCTAATGCTATCAGAACCCATGAATTCCATGTTGTTTCTAGAAACCTTTACACAGAAACTAAGCATGTTTGAATAAAATAAATATCTTCACAGACAACACCAACAACTACCACTAAATCAGCTGCACAAAATGACCATACGTACAGACAATAACAATGTCCTAAACATGGATTGTTGCAGTAACGTAATTGCTTCTCTAAATACTAAGTTATCATTTCATTTTCATTTTTGTCTGAAGTGTATTTGTAGGTTTGCTGCTACAGTGTAAAGTAACTGCAGTGGCTGTCAACCCACTATTGATATGCAGTATTTTCACATTCTTACCAGATGATTGACATTTTCAGATATGAAGATATTTGCAGATTCTCACAATTGGCATTCATTCTAGTTGCTGTTATGATGCTGTCAACAATGCTGTTACATTTCAAGTACACTTGTTTCTGTTTCTTCTTCGCATGTACAAACATCTACCCATACATCTTTAATGGCATTCAGTGTCATAGGGTGTCAGCAGCATCAGGTTTAAGGTGGGAACAAACACTAGATGTTGTATCAGGTGATCGGAGGGCATGTTTAGAATCCATTTTTAATTTTTTGAAGCTGAAAATACTTTAATTAAGACTTCACTTGGGTAAATTTACAAATATAGTTAATTACAGTAAATTTAGTGATTGGCTTGTTCATTTTTTAATTGTTTAAGTAATTGTTTTTAATTGCTGAGGTGTCACCCGCTGCATGTGGGTCCCAGTCCAGGTGGGTGTGTTGGGTGTGGCAGCGCTCTATGGGCGTGTGCTCCCAATCTCTCTCTCTCTCTCTCTCTCCTAGAACAGAGGCACTTTACAAGTCCAAACACTCTTAACTCTTTACATCTTTATGTATTTGTTTTTTATTTATTTTTACAACCAGTGACCTTGTGCCTTAAAGCTAATTCTAAACATTAATTTTAATGTTAGTACTTTTGTAGCTTGAGGAATAAGATACTAATATATGTTTTGTAAAGAATAGCAAGTTAGTGTATACAGCACATTATAACACTTGTTAGAAAAATAATTAGACCCTGTTGACCAAAGACTTCAATGATTATTATTATCATCATAAACTGTTATTTAACTTGTTAAAACTTATAGTACTTTCAAGGTATGTGTCTCATTAAATGCCCTGTGATAATCTGACAGGCCAACAACTGGTGCTGGCTGCTTTAAGCTCAACACTGGCTTCCAGCAGCACTGAAGTGAATAACCACTGACCTTTATGGGGAAGAAGCTGGGGGACATATACAGTTTATAAAGCTCTACAGTAAGGTTATTCTTCCATTTCAATCTTACTGACTTACCTTATACAAAGATGCCCACTTTATGTGCTACTTTTAAAATATTACTGTGTTTTTTTGGTCATTTTAGTTAGGTCCAAATAAAGAATGCATGTTTTCTATTTGTATATTCAAATACAGAAAATGCAGTATTATCTGTTTTAAATAATAAAGTATTTTATTGCCTTTCGACATGTAATGTCATGTTTGGTAAATGATACTATACCTAACATACTATATGAAATTCATATCATAATTATACCATACAACAAATAGATTTATTTAAAACATTCCATCCACTTATTAACTTTCTAAGCCCACTCAATCCAATTCAGGGTCATTTGGTGCAGAAGTTAAAGCAAGGTTAAAACTAATTCTGGATAGGGCACTGGAAAGCTGTCTGGCACACTTGTATAATATGGGCCAAGGTAGAGCCAACTATTAACCTAATACACCTTTAATATTCTTTTAAAAAATGTAAAATATTACTTTTAATGAAGCCATGGTTGTAATAAGCCTTAAGGTTTGAATTAAAGACAAATAATATTTTTCGCCTTATCATACTGTATATTTTAAATTAAAGAGTCTGATTCAGATCAGATATTCATATTTCCTGTACATATACCTTGTGGAGACAGATTAGTTCCTGTTTTGCTAACATGAAATACAATGATTAATAGTCATCAATCTACTCATTATTTGTACTTTCTTACTTCATTAAAAGGTCACTGGATATCAGTGCCTATTCCAGCAACAACATGCTCAAGGCAGGAACTACTATACAGTAAGTCAAAATAGGACACCAGTCCATTAAAAGGTCCCCAAATGGACATATCCACTGTCTATAATGCAGAGCTTTGTCATTAGGATGGGGGAAACTGATTAACTGGCAAAACTATGCAAATATGGGGATAGCATGCACATTTCACAGAAACAGTGAATGGACTGACATTTGAACCTGGGCCACTGGAGCTGTGAAAAAGGATTTCTTACTACAGCAATAAGCAGTATACTACTTTCTTCTAATTCTGTCTGCTGCCACACATTATCTTTAGGTGTCCTATTGAGCCCTGAGCAGTTCACATAAATCATCAAGGAAGAAATACTGAATCCATCAGGAATGAGTAGATGTAATGTCATCCAGCCCGAGAAAGATATACAGTATGGGCACCATAATCAGAGTAAAAGAAGCAGAACCCTGCATGAACAAGAATGAAGACCATCACTGTCCTAATACTATATACAGTAAGTGGGCTAAGCACTGTTGGCAAATACCACAGTGCTATTTCCATGCCTGTGTAGACTAAAATGAAACACCATTACCGTGGCTTTTCCTTATTCACACTAAATGAAAACAAAGAACTGAAAATTCTGCTCTTTCAAATGAACATTTGTCGTTTATTTTTTAAGCTAACTGGCCAAATTATTTACTTCAGGTCTGTACCATTACTGATTACTCTGTATTATACACCATCTCCTTTATACATGTTGATAATACCTGCCCAGGACAATTTAAAAACACTGACATCCAGTGCATGGCCTGCCTAAACAACGCCTACGATTTAAAGTTACTGACAAATGCTATGCAATGAGAAGTCAAGCAAAATGACACTTTTTATTGGCTATTGTTAAAAATGCAAGTACTAGATACCAGCAGGTAAGGCAAAAAGAAGCTTTTTTTTTCCAACGTGTTTCCTCAGAGAAGTGCTCATCAGTACAGTGCTTGGCAGATTTCAAGTAAGAAAAATTTCTGCACACTTCATTAACCTCTTCTGCCTACTGTTCAGCTGGCAGAACTCCACTATACTGTACTGACTAATTTTAAAAATCCTAGGCAACGATAGGCTCTCAACATGCCACCTGATACGTCAGGCAAGGCTTGCGGGCTCTCATTGGTCTGTCTCATGTGCTTGAAATAAAGACAAAAAAAAAAAAAGCTTGTACAAAGCAACTGAGAGCATGGAAGAAAACAGTACTCGCATTGTCTAGACCAACCACACAGGCATACTTGAGAAGTCAGACAGAAAGGTGCAGCATGCAATACACTCACATAGAGCTTTGTTAGCTATTAAAAAAGACATAGGACTGCTGTTTCATATTGTGTTTGAGAAAACAGTAAAAACTTTTTTTCTGTGTAATTTAATCTTTATTTTGGGCATACAGACTAATTCTCTACCATAGCTAGTGATAGAGGGTGAAAGATAGATTGAGAGATAGATAGAACTCCCTAAGTTGGGATGCTTAACAGCTTCAGGTCATTACTCTCTAGCAATAATTACATGCAAGGCCTTATGTAGTGTTTTTTGTGAAAACACTTTATTCTGTATGGGTTTAGCTTCTTTACAAAATTGTTGTTTCAGCTGCTATTTTAAAATAATAAGGACTGGACACAACTGGCTGATTTAAGAAATTGAATATATAAAGGTTACATGAGCTAAAGATTTTCTTGCTTTTGTTTGCTACATTTTTCACATGAAAAAGCTTGCATTTTAAGGGGGGGGGGGTGAGAGAAAAGTTTTAAGGCTTCAGGTAGTACAAAATATTTACAGTAGGCTTAAAACTGGACCCATCTAATAATGTAGTGCTTTAGTATACAGACAAAACAAGGAAAAATATGTGTGCTCATTTAACTGGGAATTCTAAATCAAGACTTCAAGTGTGGGTGTGAGCAAGACCGGGCTCTACAAAGACCTAACACCCCATCCATGGTTGTTTCCTGCCTTTCACTTGATGCTGCTGGAATAGGTTCCCTGAGCTGAATTCAGAGGGGCTGAGAAGTGTTACATAAAAACATTTTGACATTTTAAAATATAAAATTTGAAATGTATTAATCAAATAAACATATGCAGTTCAAATAAAATTGGTAATATAAATTTCTCTTTATACTGCTTTATGTTTAATTTACACTAACTCACATTAATTAAACTATAAGAAACATTTATTTATTTGATTCTTTTTTTGAAATTGAGTTTTTCCTTCTGTGGTGGGCTGGCGCCCTGCCCGGGGTTTGTTTCCTGCCTTGCGCCCTGTGTTGGCTGGGATTGGCTCCAGCAGACCCCCGTGACCCTGTAGTTAGGATATAGCGGGTTGGATAATGGATGAATGGATGGATGGAGTTTTTCCCTTTTGAGGGCTGTAGTGAGCTAGTGCTTATTTCAGAAACATCAGATACAAGGCAGGAGCAAATTCTGGCTGGGATGTGCAAAGCACACTCTATGAACTCTGACTTTGTGCTGATTTAGAATCACCCATGATCATATTTAAGGTATCAGTGTCATTTTGAATAAATAGGGCAAAACATATAAATTAGTTGGAGATCAGTAATTGAAGCAACACATCGATGGCTATGAAACAGCAGCACCATTTACCACTACACTAACATTCTTCACTGGCATGCACAGTATGCCATGAACTTGTTCAAACACAGCTCAAGCAGGCTAGACAGTCTCATGGTTTGAAAACCCATACTATTAAAACAAGAAAACAGACACCTTGTTAAAAAAAAAAATGGAAAAAAACATAGTATGCTGGAAAAACTATGAATTTAAATAAAGCACTTGTTATGGTCAAGCTAGAATACCTCCTCTGGCTCGTATTTCAAGTGCTTCTTTTTACTCTCTTCATTATAGTTCATTGCTTACTATTTATTATAATATTGTTCTGCTCAATTATAATTAGCTTACCTACGTACTATCCACTGTTTTATTCTATTTGGTTAATATTTAGCATCTGTACATGTTTGCAAATTGTTTTATGTTCCTTGTATTTTATGGGTGGATGCCCACCTAAGGGGGGGCTAAGGGTCTGTCTCCCCCAGCCCTATAAAGGTTGGTGGGAATTAAGGTTCAGGGTGGTTCATTTCTAATGTACTCTGGAGTTTGGTTGTATTTTAAGTATTATGCGCTTTGTTTTTACATTTATTAGCTTTTGACCTTTTGCTCTGGATTTTAGACTCTATCAACAGATTGTGCTTTTTGGAATAAAGCTTGCAATGGACTGCTTTAGCCAAGTAATTCTTTGCTCATTATAACCTTGGTTATATTATGCTCTTTTGTTTTTAAATCAATTTCACCTTTTACAATATTATTTGGGCACTTGTCTCATCGGAATTTTCCTGAGTTTTCCCTCTACTGAGACAAACTTCAAAGTTTTTTTGAGACTTTTCCAATTTTTTAAATTTAAAAGCCTGACCTCCCTTCTAAAATTTAGTCAGGCCTGAAGCCTCCTGTTTTCCGCTGATCTGGCTTGCCTTGGGGTGAGATTTGCTTTGTGGGCTATTTTTGTTATTTTGTACTGCCAGAGCAA
Organism: Polypterus bichir lapradei; assembly: GCA_026402145.1. Taxonomy (NCBI): domain Eukaryota; kingdom Metazoa; phylum Chordata; class Cladistia; order Polypteriformes; family Polypteridae; genus Polypterus; species Polypterus bichir. Next base: position 61,915,043 of record JANRMT010062837.1, read on the forward strand.
TCATAACAGCATTGGACAAGAGGTACTTTAAAGCCTGGCCTTTTCTGAAGTCTTTTCAAGCTGAACAGGAGCTCTCTGCTTGCTGAAGAAGTTGAAACACATAGCTGGAATTTAATTATTTTTTTAACTTTTCACTTACTTAGCTTTGAATTTTAAAGAATTAACCTTGGGCATTCTGATAGTGTCTGAGATATGTTCCTGTGCTGTAAGTAATTGTAAAAAAATAATGTCAATATGCTTTGTTTACCAGTGTATGTTCATTGTTGGGCAAGAAGGTGGGGATTTAATGCTGCTGTAAAAGAAGTCACCTTTTAGAGAGCATCCCGCTCAAATTCCCACCTCTCTCTTAGTTGCTTTTAAAAACATTATCTAATTACTTCAACTTAGACTAAATAAATGTTGTATTATTCTTTGTATCATTATATATTTGCTCTTAATGTTTTTGAAGCACATAAATATAATTTTCAATTAAAATCTTAAATGTTAATGCCTTTATCTGAGTTTTGATAGTGAAACCAAGAAGCCAGATTGTCCATTTCTTGTCTAGCTGTAGTCCTTTAAGGGCATAAAAGGATGGTTTATTGGTGGAAAAACTGGGTTGAAAACCATGTTTAGAAATGAATACAATTCCATGCAGCTAGTAGTTTATCACAGAGGTGCCTGGTGTATAATACAAACAGAGATACAGGTACAAGTAACAGGTAGATAACTGTTTTTGACATTTCTTCCTATTCCCCATTAAGGAAAGAACATAAAAGGCACATTGCCCTTGAAAGTACAAAAACAGTAAATGGAGTACTAAAGATGTTTGCTAAATTAGATGTTAGAACATGTCAAGGGAAGTAAAAATGTTATAAATTTACAGCATCCAGTAAACTATCAACTTCACTTGTCTTGACATACGGAGAAACCTTCAAGGGATCCTTGCTCATCGTTAGAAAATCCAGCTGAAGTAGTGAGATTGACTGTAATATCCACATGAGATTTTTACTATTGATTTCCAGCTTTAGCTGACAAATAAGTGACAGTTTGATTGTGAGTCTATTAGATGTGGCATGGCAAGGTTGTTGATGTTAGGGCTACCAAAGTGCACTGATTTCTCCAAGTCCAGAAGGAAGATCCGTGATATGTGAAATGCATTTTCTCCAAACTCGTTTAAAAACACCTAAAAAGGTGTATACGTGACAGGCAATACACCAGCTTGTGCCCCATGTGGCATCACCAACACTAAGCCTAGTGTTAGAAGCACTAAAGTTGCCTCTTACATTAACCCTGAATAAATACAAAGCTTAATATAATAATATAATAATATTTATGCAATAATATTAATGTAAATTAAACACAAAAATGACATTATGCTCATTTTAAATAATTGGAAGGCTGCATATTTTCTTATTAAAGTATAACATTTCCAACTCTAAATAATAACTTGTATTAAACAAATTAGCAGCAATCCATTTCATATCAATAAATTACTCAGAGTGCTTCCTTTCTAAACTGATTTATGCCAGTCAGTTCTGAAGGACTAAATTCAACAGCTATTTCCAGAAATTAATTGCAATGTATTTTTTTGGCATGTATTCTATTTGAAACAACTTTGACTACTGTACAGTTGCTGAAAATGATCCAACCAAAAGTCTTTGAGTCTGCTGAATTTAGTTTTGAGGCATGTGGGAGTTGGGCCCTATCCCAGTAGAAGTGTAGTAGCCAGCTCTGGTTGGCATACTCATAATCACACCAGCACCCAATCTAAGACAGCAACTCAGAGTTGTTACTTAGCCTAACACAATCATTCATTGACTGTCAAAACAAAAGTGGAGCACTCAGAGATAAACTCTAGCAGGTACAGGGAGAACATGCAAACTCTACACTGTGTCACTGGCCAGGATGTGATTTGAACTTAAGACTGCAAATGTAAAGCGCCATGACCAAGTACTTTGCTAGTGTGCTAGCCAGCTATAATTTTTATTTTACAAAATGTCTAGTTCTATGCAAAAGTCTGAAGCCAACAAAGAAAACAATTTTTAAAGCTAGTTATGTACAGTTTTATTTTTCTTACGAAAACACTATATACCATTAGAATAAACTCAGATAAATCAGTTAATAATTTGTATGACTGTGACGATGCTGGTTCGGCTCCATGCTCCCATCTGCTGTTCGGGAGCCCTTGAACCCTACACCGTCAGTAATGTTACTGATGAGCTAGACAGTGAGGCAACAACATAGCAAGTGGATGGTACAAAAGTGCAAAAGTGCTTTTATTTAAAACAGTAAAACAAAACAGTGTTCAAATAGTGCAGTGCTTCAATGTCTTCATTAAATAAATAATCCATTAAAACAGTGACAATCATGGAGGTTAAAAATACAAAAACAATCCTTTAAAAAGACGAGGAGGTTAAAACGTTGCTGGAAACAGTCCTTTAAAACAATAAGCCCGGTGCTTCTTTTACTCTAGCGTCTCACCTGCTTCTCCCATTTGGGGCCTGCAGCAGGCGAGATGCTCTCTCTGCAGCTGTCCTTCTCTCACTCACAGAGGTCTGGAGGCCGCCGGATCCTGGCTTCAGTCACACACTCATCCCAGGCCTGAGACTTGGAGTCCTTGCCAACCAGGACGCTCACAACAAGGACTTCTCAGCCAAGTCTCCCAACTCCCGCTTTCTTCAACGGTGAGTCACCTTCTTTGCTAGTTACTCCCGCACTTCTCCAAATGCTCGGCAGGAGCGACTACAATCAACTGCCCTAGGTGCTAGTTAAACACCTCGCTAGGAGCCCACTGTCCAGCTGCCCTTGAGCCTGATCTCTCGCTCACCTTTGCCCTCTTTCGCTCTCACCATCTTTCTCCAACTCCGTGTTCTCCAGCAACCTCCGTCTTTCTTTCCTCTCTTTTTCCATTCATCCCCTCCTAGCCGACTCGCGCTTCTGTATATTCCGAGAGGCCATAGCAGCTGCAGCACATTAGCAACCCCAGGATTGATCACCGATGTGGGCAGTCCCTCACCTGTGCACTAGGTGAGAAATGCCCACACTGCAGATCGCCCTGAGATCCGCTACAACCACCTCGCCCCCTCGTTAAGCCGCGAGCGATGTGATTATTTATTTAAAAAAACTGGCCTTTGCTGAGAGAGCTGTGGACCCATAACACCACAATGACCTTCCTTAGAATGCAAAACTGAATAAATCTACTTTGATACACAACTGCGTAATGCTTTTCAAGTAAATCCTTTGGTAAATTCTTCCAAGCTTTTGGATTTGCCATAAGTCTCCTTTTCCCTTCAGCTGTTTTTTGTTCCTTCTGTCCAAGAAATCTCACAAAACTGCAGCAATACTGAAGTCAGGACTCTGAGATGACCATTGTAATAATTCTGCTATATGTAAATTAGGTTTACAGTGTGTTAGAAGTTGTTATCCTACAAAAGATGAAGTTTTCGTCAATAAGCAATTACCTTGAAGGTACAGCATAATAAATTAAAATCTGTTAACATTTTTCAGCAGTCTTCATTCCATAAATTCTAATCAGATCTCCTACACTAAAATGTACCCTAGACTAGTTGCCACTATACTTCACAGACAGCTGCAGAAGGCATCAATGGACTTCTCATCAAACTCTTCACCTGACATAATGGTGTTAACACAGGACTTGTTTGCCTATAGGCTTGTTGCCTATTAGCAGGAGGGGCTTCTTAGCTGCACCATTTTCTACAAGAACATTTGAGACTTCTTTGAATGGGAGAAGCATGTCCATCCATCCATCCATCCATTATCCAACCCGCTATATCTAACTGGAGCCAATCCCAGCCAGTCGAAGCATGTACTGTACTTAATGAAATATCTCTGCCAGATTTTGAGGAAGTGCCTTACTACATTTACTTCTGCTCCTTCTGTCTTTAACTTGCCCAGTTCCTTCAAATTTTTTTCATTTCATGCTAAAATACTCTCATGACAAACTCCTTCTTATTAAACAGTTTGTCCAGAACAAATGGTCTGACTGGAACATCCTTAAAGACGTCGGCATTTTGCAGCGCCCGAAATATATTCATCGCGGGTCAGGTCGCCGCCACCGCCGGGCTGCAAATGAAAAGACAACCGGCAGCATTTGCTCAGGAATAAGCCTTCATTCTCATGGCCCTGGAAATAGAAATGTCAGTGTGCCAAATTTACATTGTGTGGAAATAAACCCTGCTCACGGCTCTGTGCAAAAAGAAGCCTCATTAACTAATACTGCACTGTTTAACTCGAGATCTCTTAATGGCAAAGCATTGGTGCTGTCAGAACTCATCACTGACACCAAACTTGATATACTGTGTTTAACGGAGGCTTGGCAAAAACCAAACGAATTGATGTCTCTCACAGAGGCAACTCCACCTGGTTTCACTTTCCATACAGAACCTGGCAGCTCTAGACAAGGAGGTGGGCTAGCGCTAATTATCAGAGCAGACTTAAACATCAAATGAATCCCAATTGACTGTCCACTGTCTTTTGAGTGTCTGGCTCTTAAACTAATAACGGAAACAGGTCCTGTCTCACTCATTGTTCTTCATCGTCCCCCAAAATACAATGCATCCTTCTTATCTGATCTGATTGAACTTTTAACCCACCTAACTCTCAGAGAATTATCCTTCTTGGTGATTTCAACATCCATATTGACACTACTACATCTAAACTGAAAAATGAATTCCTATCCTTACTGGACTGTTTTGACTTGACACAACATGTTGATTTTCCCACCCACTCTGATGGTCATATATTGGATCTGATCTGCACTTCTGGACTATCTGTTGCCAACATTTGCAGCACTGATTTGGGACTTTCTGACCATAAAGCAGTATTTTTCACTGTCTCACTGCCTTTCCCTCCTCTTACCTGTAAACGACAAATTTCTTACAGAAACCTTAAAAATATCTGTCCCTCTATCCTTTCTGGATCAATTTCTGATCTTTTACTGTCTGCACCTATTCCGTCAACACTAGATAGTCTTGTTGATCACTATAACTCAGCCCTTCATTCAGCATTAGATAAAACAGCTCCTTTAAAACATAACGAGGTTTCCTTTATACGTTCAGCTCCCTTGTATAATTCAGAATTACGATCTATGAAAGCAGCTGGCCGACGCCTTGAGAGAATGTCACATAAGTCTGGCCTCACCGTGCACATTCAGGATTTCTCTGACCACCAAAGAGCTTACAGAGAAGCATTAACTGCTGCTAAGAACACCCACTATGGCAGAATAATAGAAAGTGGCCACGATAACCCAAGGGTTTTTTTTTCTGTAGTTAATAAACTACTCGAAGCTGCATCTGGCCCAACTACCTCTTCTACTGAAGTTTGTGAGGATTTCCTCCACTTTTTCCGTAACAAAATTAAAGATCTAAATAATTCAACTAACATAAATACATCATCTGTTTATATCTCTCCCTGTTTTCCCACTCCATCCAGCTCCTTCTCTAAGTTCTCACCAGTCACATCTGCGTTTGCTAATAACCTGCTTTGTAAGATGAGGCCGACTACTTGTGTACTGGACCCCATCCCCAGCACAATACTTAAATCCTGCCTTCATGCCATAATCCCGACTGTTACAACAATAATAAACTCATCCCTTGACACTGGCTCTGTGCCGCTCACTTTTAAAATCGCTTCTGTAACCCCAAAGTTAAAAAAGTCTGGTCTTGATGCTGACAATCTTAACAATTTCTGGCCTATTTCCAACTTAACTTTCCTGTCAAAAGCTCTTCAGCGTATTGTAGCCTCCCAGCTCACCAACTACTTAACTTCTAATAATTTGATGGAACCCTTTCAGTCTGGTTTCAGGGTGCAGCACAGCTGTGAAACTGCTCTGCTACAGGTAACCAATGATTTGCTTATGGCAGCAGACTCTAGACAAACCAGCATATTAATTCTGTTAGACCTCAGTGCAGCATTTAAAACTGTCAGACATGACATTCTACTGTCCAGAATGGAGAACATACTGGGTATCTCTGGCACTGCCCTCCAGTGGTCCAAGTCCTATCTGACTGATAGGCAAGAGTTTGTTAGTCTTGGCAACAGCAGATCCAGCTCGGCGCCAGTGACACAAGGAGTTCCTCAGTGCTCTGTCCTCTGCCCTCTTCTCTTCTGTATTTATATGCTTCCCCTTGGCCATATTATTCGTAGCTATGGACTGGGCTATAATTTTTATGCAAATGATACTCAACTCTACTTCAATGTTAAAAGTGGAACTTCATCAGAGCTTTCTCAGCTCACAGCCTGCCTTAGTGAAATTAAAACCTAGATGGAGCAGAACTCTTTAAAATTAAATTGCAACAAAACTGAACTCCTGCAAATTTGGACTAAAATGCAACTTAATAAAATGAGCTCCTTCCCAGTCAATCTTGACGGTGATCTCATCAGACCTGCCTCTACTGCAAAGAATCTTGGTGTCATTTTTGATTCTTCCCTTTCTTAGCCTGGCCACATAAATCACATTAAGAAACGTTCTTACTTCCACCTCCGTAACATATCCTGTGTTTGCTCCTTTCTCTCTTTTTCTAATGCTGAGAACCTTGTCCATACTTTTATCACATCCCGCATAGATTATTGTAACTCGCTGCTGGCAAGTGCCCCTTCTAATCTTATATCACAGCTCCAGCTTATTCAAAACTCGGCTGCAAGAGTCCTTACTCGAACCAGCAGCAGCGAGCACATCACACCCATCCTGCTCCGTCTTCACTGGCTCCCTGTGTCTTACAGAATCGAATATAAAATCCTACTAATAACCTACAAAGCCTTAAATAACCTCGTGCCAAACTACATCAGTGACCTTCTCCATCACTATGTGCCTGCCCGCTCACTAAGGTCCTCTGATTCTGGCAATCTTGTTGTACCCCACACTAATCTACACTCCATGGGTGACAGGGCCTTCAGCTGTATAATGCCCAGACTCTGGAATGACCTACCGAAATTAATCAGATCAGCTGACTCCATGAATTCTTTTAAAAAACATCTCAAAACTCATCTGTTCAGGAAGGCTTTTAGCTCTACTTGACTTCATTCCCCTTCTCTCAGTTTACCTCTATGTCAAGATGCTCATGTAACCTGTAAGTGTGTGCTAGACCATCAATTATGTTGTCTGCTAGGCTTTCTCTGAATTTACTGTCTTAATCTTCTTTATTTATTTATTTGGTTTGTACTATGCTATATACGATATACCCTGCCGTTCTTTCTTATATTCTGTAAGTGCCTTGAGCATGGGAAAGGCGCTATATAAATAAAATGTATTATTATTATTATTATTATTTTTAATTTGTTAGTCCAGTTTGGTGTAGTTTTGGTTGCTGTCTTAGTAGTTTGTTCCAGATCCCCACAACTCTTGGCAGAAACCCAAAGGCACTTCCTCTTCATTTCCACTGGTGTCTCTGAATTACCCGTAAGCTGGAAGAATTCTGCTAGATGTACTTTATCAATGCTTTTGACAATACTGTCCTGGACCAGGTCCCTACATAGTCTCCACTGCTCAAGACTAAACAGATTAATTTCTCAGAGTCTGTCAGAGAACGTCTCCATATATTCTGGGGTGCATTTAGTTGCTCTCCTTTGCATAGTTTCAAGTGCTTCTATGTCTTTTTTGTAGTGCGGTGACCAGAACTGCACATAATACTCCAGATGTGGTCTCACTTGTGCATTGTATAGTCTAAGTATAGCATCCCTTGGTTTGTATTCAACAGTTTTTACAATATAACCTAACATTTTATTTGTGTTTTTAATTGCTTCTGCACATTATTTAGGTGAAGAAAATGTGACAATATACCTTTTCAGAGGTTGTTTGCTGTGTTTCCCATCTTGTATTTATAGCTCATGTTCATTTTGCCCATGTGTAGCACTTTGTACTTTTTAACAATAAACAGCATTTTCCAAGTGTTTGCCCAGTTCTGAATGTTTTGCTGCCTCCTCTGTCTGCCATTCCTCTAATTTTAGTATCATATGCAAGTTGTTTTGAGATTACCTCTTTATCTGTTCAAAAACTGAAAGAATATGAATTTCTGGTTGTTCAATTTTAATAAACACTTTGATTAAAAATATGTACAATGGTAACTCAGTATACCTCTGCTTTGGAATAAGTCCAACTTGGTATACGTCCTGTTTGGACACTAAAAATTTTGCTTGGTATACGACCTTTGTTTGGAATACGACTCGCGTGCTAACCTTGTTTACCTCTCTCTCGAGACAAAGCCACGACTGCCCATGAGCGTTAGTGCGCCAGTTGCTAGCATTCAGTGACCAACCCTCGCTATAACTCTCTGTGAACTTTCACGTGTGTGGTATAGCGGGTCCACAGCTCCTGTCAAAGTCCAGCTTTAAAATAAATAATCACCGGGCTGGCAGCTTGGTGAGGGGGCGTGGTGGTTATGTGGCTGAAGGTTGTCAGGGCGATTTGCGATGTGGGCGTTTCTCACCAAAGTGCACTTGTGAGGGACCGTCCGTATTCATGATTGTTCCTGGGGCTGCTTATCTTGATAAACAGAAGCGCGAGTCGGCTAGAAGGGGAGGAAAAAGAAAGATCGGACGGGAGGTCGAGTGAGTGAGTGAGTGAGTGAGTGAGAGAGAGAGAGCGAGCGAGTGAAGTAGGCAGAGTTAACGTCAGCTGCAAGTAGGGCGACTCCCCTGTTGGGAAGCAGGGGGGCAGCCAGGTAAAAAGGCACCGGGCTTCTTCTTGTTTTGTTTTTTTTTTAAAAGAATGCTTCCTGCTCTATTTTAACTTCGTTGTTTTTAAGAAGACTTTTTTTCTATTGTTTTTAACCTCCACGTTTCACTTCTGATTTTATGGATTATTTATTGGAACTTTGGAGACTGCACTTTAATTTGAACACCTTGTTTTGTTAATTGTTTTAATAAAAGCACTTTGCACTTTTTCACCATCCCCTTGCTTTGTTGTTACCGATGAGGTTAGCAGTGAGGCACATTACCGACGGTGTAGGGTTCAAGGGCTCCCCGGCAGCAGATGGGAGCATACAGCAAACCCGCATCGTCACAACGGGATTTTGTGTTTTTTTCATGTAAATTTTAATTGATTGTTGAAAAGTATGAAGGTGGCATGTGTATCCGGGACATGGCTGTTGCATACCGTTTGCCGAGAACGACGGTATCTACGATTGTGAAAAACAAAGATGTTATTAAAAAGTAAAGTTAGGTAAAATTTTCATTTATTTCATCTAATTGCTTTTGTATTTATGTATTTTAGTATTAAGCAGTGTTTAAATTATTTTATACAACCCCATCAATGTAAATTATGCCAATAGCAATAGGATTTTTTTTCATGGGAACGGATTAATCATTTTCCCATTATTTCTTATGGGAAAAATTTGTTTGGTATACGTCCTGTTTGGTATAAGTCAAAGGGTTTGGAACGAATTAAGGACGTATACCGAGGTTCCACTGTATTTGTATTTATTCTAATATTACATACAACCAAATAAAGAGTTACTGCTCAGATTATTCGATTTAATATAATTTTCTTCCATGCCCTAAGACTTTTGTGCAATATTGTATGTCCTATAACATATATTTATTGTGAATCTAATTATAATGCCCTGTCTCTCAGGAGGATCCTTTGATGAAGAGCACAAAGGCTTTTCAGAGTACTTAAAATGTGTGAAAATATTTCACCATGCAACAGAACATGGACACTTTTTCTTCCAGTAATACATATTTTAGCCATGTTATTAAACTTTATACACCAATATATCTCTTTAAAAGTGTCACTCAAGGTAATACAGGAAACTAAATTAAACTAACCTGTGGCACTGGCAATTGGGCTAGTCTCAGATCACCTCATCATACCCTATCTGTCTGGTTTGACTGCATCTATAACACACTACATCTATGACACACATCTATAACACAATGTCTACAACACTGCGCCTAAAAATCCCAAAACAGTAAGATGGTTATTAATCATACTAATAATAAGATCATCATCAATTACATTTTTCATACCTCATTTACAGTTTTAAACCTAAATCTAAAGCATTTTGAAAAATGACAAACTGTTATTAAGAAAACATTCCACTCAAATCATGTTAGAAATCTTATTATTCTGCTGTCCAATACTCCACCCCACACCCAGCAGTCAATTTAAAAGCACGGAAGCAAAGAATAAAGCTAATAGAGAGTCACACAGAGAGCAAATTACACTAATGGGGCAAAACATTAAAAGGGAAGCACATATAATTACAGAGTAATGTGAAAAGAAAAAAAAAACACAGTCAATAGGCAAGGGACACCTGCAGATGTTTTTTGTTTATGAAGTCTGCTTTAAATCAATATTAATACACTCTATGATTGGAATCAAATTAACAGATGCTGGGGAACATTTTTGAAGCAAATAGTTTTAATACATGGAAACAACTATTTATTGGTGTTACGCAAGCAGCACACTTAAGATTGTAGGTCTTGGCACAAGAGGAAAACATTCTTAGCCTAAGTACTTGAACAGGAAACTGACAAACTCTGCTGGCAAACTTGCATGCTGTTGTCAAAGACTTTTAAAACTCTTAAGCTCCTTTTGATAGTTTGTCAATGAACTGGTTTACCTTTAAAACTGCATTCAATTTGACATTGATAAAGGGAAACATGTTGAGTTTGTGACACTAAATAGTTCCACTTGTAACATGTTCAGTATTTTCAATGTACAGTATATATTTTTATACCAAGACAATTTGACTTGGATAATATGCTGCAGAGAGTGCATAGGTTTTTAGATCCTGTGTATGTTGTTCTTTTCTTGTCTGTGTTTATCCATGGATATTTTTCTACTCATTACACTATTATGATAGGAAGTCCACTTCCCAACACCATTTAAATGACAGAGACTATAAGAAAGTCCACTCTTTTAAAATTGAATTCTCAAGCTTCAGTCACACGTGTGTACACGTACATGTAAGTACTTAATGGTATCTAAGGTGACATCCTAATGAATTGATCACTAGGTGCCTTTATCGGTCACCAAGTAGGTTATCCACAAGCAACACCCATCTAGAGGCTTCTATTTTCTCTTTTACTGTACCCTTTACCAGAGTTCCATTCACAATGTGTAAAGTTAGAGGGGTCTTGTCTGCACCAAATACCAGTGTCATTTTACTGTATAATGATACCTGCTAGTTAAATAAATTCATTAGAAGAACCTCATGATGCTGTTTACAGCCTTCTGTAGCTCAACACTACAATAGGTGAATATATACATTATAAAATATGTTACTTGCTTGCACTTCTGGGGAATCTGGAATAAACTAGCAAGTCGTGTATTTGAAAACTTAAAAAGTATCTGGAGAGTGGAGGAAATATTTGGGGTGACCTACAATAGCTAACCCAGCAAGCTTGATAGATGGAGCGCATTTCCCTTCTTCCTCTAAAGGTCAGTCTACTCTGGAAGTTGCAATTGGTGGATGGTAAGTCCTAAAATTCTTCTGAAAATCTAAAAATGCATACCAGGATAAGAAAGACTGAGACAGACTAGGAGGAAACTGACAAAATACACCCCCCCCACACCCCCCCAGGAGCCTAAAAAAGCAATTCTTCCTCACAAGTAAATGATAAATTCCAAATATGAAAGCAAGCTCAAACAATCTGGAAAAATGGCTACACATTTCAGGGATGAGTTGCAATAGTTTAAGAGACTGCTACAGGATATGGTGATCTAGTGACCCAGAGACATTTTAGGTTCACCTCTAATACAAAAATAGACTCCAGAGATAACCTGGGAGTGAGTTTAGGTAAACATTTATTGAAAGGATGGAGGAGAGATTAGAGTAGATCAGGAAGAGACAGAAGACAACGGTAAGTAACAGTATAACTTTTTAGTCATTTTTTAATTCCCATAGCAGCGGTTTTAGAAAAGGACCAGTGGATAAGACATCATATGAGACAAGATTTGAAACCAGAAAGTCAATAACACGATCATCAAAACCAAAGATAGAATCCTAAATTGCTGTCAAAAGTTGTTGCATTATAATCGCTAACCCAGAAAACACTCAAAAAACACACTCTTGCTAATCTCTTTACTTTCTTCCGCAAACTCAGATGAACAGGAAGTGACCTTTATTCCCATGACACCACAGCCATTCACTTCCAGGTCATTTACAACAACAGCTCCATAAAAACAATTGTGCTTGCGATAAACAAAATGGTGTAACTAAAAAGTTGGCAAAGTAATTCAGATGTTAACTACACTTTCCAAAAGCAAGACAATTTCAAATTCAGAAATCTTGGGTTAAAGATCTCCTAACTATACACCCAGTCCCCGTGCCAAGAAAACAGCCCAGGAAAAGCACGAAAATGAAAGAAAAATGCAAATCATTACATTCTTATTTAATTTAATACCAAAGTAACAGAGATGGAAATAAGCTTGCAAACTGCCATCCATGACAATAAAAATCAACAACAATCTCCAAAAACATTAGGAGCCCAAATATTTTAGTAATCTTGATTGATACTAGAAAGATTTAAAAAATAATTTATAATAGTTCTGGGCAACATATAACAGTAGCAGTGGTAGGTACGTAGAAACCAATTCTGGATGAAGTAAATTGTCCTTGACAAGGTACATATACTCTTGAACATACCCACACCTTAACAGTTTACAGTCACAAATTAACCTGCGATATAACTATATACATAGACAGTGACTGGGCCTCGACTCAGATCAGAGTGTCTTTGCCTGTGACTCTACTTACATTTAATGATAAATGGAGTCATGCTGACCTTTGAGTCAAAAATGAATCAACCTGTCAATTATTCAGAATAATAACGAAACTCTTTGCTCCTTTAGTATGTACAGGGAAAGGGAATATGTATAATAAAAAGACTTTTTTTCTGTCTTTTCTTTATGTGGTTTATTGCAAATTGAAATTTCAAATCACGCTTCTCTCTTACATTTTATTTGGCCACTAGAAACGGTATGTGTTGAAGACAGGAATTAAGAGAATTTAAAAATATTTGCTATCCCTTGCCCTATGCACACTTTCAGCATATTTGCTCTGTATTCATTAGTGTCTGAACCTCTCTTCACTAGCACTCCCTTTCTCCAGTGTGTTCCAGGTAAGCTTGTTTCTCATACTCTGTCAATGTTTTTAAGGTATGTTTCTCACCTCCTGCCCAGATTTACACTCCACGTCCCTGAATCCCTGACTCTCTCAGTGTGCACCTTTACACCTCTGCTTGCATCTCACACTCACACTTCCTTGTTCTTTATGTCACCAAAACCAAACTGACCAATCAGATTGCACTGAGGGACTGGTGGTATTTTATTATATAGTAGATACCTTGACTAATTTGAATAACTTTGAGGTGTTATATTTTGAGCTTTTGATGTATGTCCTTTTATGTTTTCATTTAATTATTTTGTGTTGGTAATTAATATGATGGGCTGAATTGACCGATTCTTCTGGGAAGTACATCTTTTTGCTATGATCCCGAACTTTATAAATAAAACTAGGAAATAGCTGGAAAGTACACCAATAGATAGACAAAAGATGCTATACGTTTATGTGTGCCCTATTATAATAAAACTGATTTAAAGAAAATTAAATTAAGTCTTCCATACCCAACTGTGCTGATCCTGACTCTACAGAATTATTATCTCATACATTCAGTCTAATCCCATGCCCTATCAATTCATGCCAACCTATTTAGATTTTTCCTATTTGTTTCCTTGTAAGATGTTATGTACTGAATGTTTCTGGGCTGTGGTTAGCACTGCTGCCTCACAGATGCAGTGTCTTCTTTGTCATTATCAGTAGGTATTTTGCATATTCTTCCCATGTCTGTGTCGCCTTTTCTCTGGCTCTACTGCTCTTCCTTCCAAATTCCAGAGCCATATACCTGTATGTTAGGTTCATGGAATATTGTAAACTGAAACTGCTCTGGCCCACCACAACTATGAGTTGGATTTGTCTTTATACCTTGAACAGAACTCTAGTTTTCATTATAAAGTGAGTAGCAGACCCTGAAGTTGCTCTGTCTAGGGCTGGTTCATTCCTTATACCCAATAAATCCTGACACATTCTAGCAATGAACTGGATTAAGCAGATTTGAAACAATTAGCTATGTTATGAATGATCTTTAACCATGTTACTATAAAATGTAAAGTTTACAGTGATGATGTATTTTGTGAAAGGTGTTAACTGACTTAAAAATATAGTTGCTTATAGTTCACTGCAAATTTAGACGGCTAAAATAATATTTTAGAAGTCAGATTACTCAAGGAGATAGCAGATGATGATACTGTAGGCATAAGAACCAAAAGGTAAGCCAAAAACAGAAGAAAAAAAAAAAACTGTGGGTGTTGCATAGACCAAGAGGTACACCACAAATGTGATGAAGAATTCTTTTATCACTACAGGTCTCCTTATGTCAATAGGTACCTACAGTGATGGTAAAAATCATTTTACTTTGCAGATAACTGTTTAGAAATGCTCAGTCCCTTGACGCATGGCTTGGTTTTCGAATACTCATATTGCTATTAAACTTCCTTGCAGCTCCATAATAGCCAATGAAAACTGCTACAGTTTGGGAGGCCATCAATGGAATAATACAATTCTTTGAACACAATTTTTTCCTAATCTATGGCATTAGTTAATACACTGTATAGAATAACTCAAACCTTGACCCTCTGTGATTAGACACCACAACAATCATACAGAAAATTTCAGAAGCTTGACATACTCCCTTGGAGTTAAGGACATTTCTCTGAATTATCAGTTATGGTGTTTGGCTTCCTGTAAGGAACACCATAACAACCATAAATGTGACATCAGAAAATCAGCATTCAGTCACGTCACAAAATCACACTACTAATGGCATTCTGGCATTTGAGAAAATCCCTGCTTAAAAGCTTACAACAAGCCAGTGTGACAAGGGAAAAAATAAATTGCTTTTGCTTTTAAAATTTCTAAGCTTTGGTTGGAGAACAAACATGCAGAGGGTGATAGAACACCCCCGTCCTCCCTATCCCTTTCCTGCTTAGATATATACTGTTTAAGCAGGACAGGCTTAATCTACCTGAATTAATACAGGGACTTGCTCACTTAATCCAGTATTAAGCCTTTGCCCACAAACAAATGAAAAGTGTAAAGCCTGTGCAAGCTAAAAGGTTAGTGACGTGTAAGGCTTCAGCTCTCTCCGGAACATTATATAACCCTGTCATATTCACTAACTTAATGAAAGGAAGTTCCGCTTCAAAGCTTCCCACTGCTCCATTTTCAATTTAACGTGGGTAGACACGGTATGAATAATTTGGTGGCTGAAAGCTGCATTCGATCTTTAATATGTTATGCACGGCTTTTTTTCTTTAGATGGCTTCTGAAATAAAGCACTTAAACATGAAAAGAGAACACAGACACTACAAGAATAGTGCAACCTGACTGGCTTCCATCTTTCACGTGATGCACAATGCAGGTAAAATCAAGCAAATGTTAATTTTTTTTTTAAACTTGTACTTACCTGGGGTTTCAAATATTAATCACTGAACAATACCACACACCTCTCAGTATATGAGACATACTGAGCATTTGGGCCTGCAGATACCATGAAGGAGGTGATGGAGCAATTTACTGGAATCTTATAAGCGAATGTCATGTATCAGTCTCAAGGAATGGCACATGATGCATAAAGACAGCAGACCTACAGCATGAGTCAAGGGTGATTTCAATGGCTAGGGAAAAAAATGCATATTCAATCCTTTAAAAGGTATACAATTTTGCATTTTATTTTCAGTTTAATTAGCAATAAAAATTTGACATTGTTAACATCACCCCAATGACTGCAAAATGTTAATATTCAATTTGCTATGCAGAAGAACAAACATTAGGACATTTAATCTACAAAATCCTTACAATAATTGGCCTTTACTGACCATCTACAATAAATGACTGAGCAAGTCTGCTTCTGGACCTTACTATTTCTAGATGTTGCTGAATTTGTACAAGTTTACAATTTACCTTAATGGCAGATACAGCACTAGTATACAGGTAGAGTAATTCCTACCTTTTACCTGGTGTTTCTGAGATAGACTTGAGCTGTGTATGGGGAAGGTAATTTTATTACCTTAAATATTAGGTGCTGTCACACATGCACATCTAAGGATCATCCTACTTGCTCATCCTTGGTGAGCAAAACCACCCCGGGACAAGAGCGGGTGCTGTCACAAACAGTATTGTCTCTTTCTGTCTCCACAGCACTGAGAAGATGACCAATGAGGGCAACTGGCTCTGCTTTTTCCAGTCGTTGCACTTTATTTCTGAGAAAATCACAGAAGGTGCCCTCTAATTGTGAACTGACACTTGAAAGAGACGGAGCTAAAATCCAAATCCAAAAGACGTTGCGAGACTGCTGAAATGGTCCTTTATTTAATGTACATGTGCTCTCAAGAACTGTTTGAGCTTGTTTTTATTTGCTTGATTAAATGGGGTGACCTGGTTGGTCCCCCCAAATCTGTCTTCACATGACCACAGTGTTTTCAAGTGTTAATAAGCATTATAGACAATATTTTATGATATTAAACCTGTAAGTTCTTTTCACTTCAACTTTTGATGTATGTAAAAGTGGCCTGTCTAAACCACATAAAGAAGTTTAATTGAGAAAGGTGTAAGAGGAGACTAAACAACCAAAAATGAAACTTATTACTTCAATAGGGCACTCTGACAAGAGGAAAGCAAAACCCTCGAACCATTGGTCATCTTCACACATGTACACCTCGTGAACATGTTTTGATGAGGACTCAAAATGACATGATGCTTACCTTGGACATTTCAAGCTTTTAAAAGTCAGTAGAAAGAAAGAGAGTCAGGATAAAGGAGAACCAGGAAGAACAGAGTCACCAAAAAGACCCATGCTATGAGAGACGCAACCATGTAGCCTTAAAAGACTGAACGTCACACACATTACATATATTGGCCAGCACCATCTATGAAAGCTCCTGAATTATCCAGGTTATATTGATGATTTTCCACATCCACTTATCTTTTCATTTGCTACTACTTTTGGCATATTAAATATGTTAAATCTATAATGAGAGGAAAAAAATCTAAACCTGCCAATTGTTTGCTTTGTTGCTCTGTCTTACTGCTTGGGATGTGGAGATTAGCGGAAAGTGAGACATGAGGTTAACAATGACAGTCAGCTCTGGATGAAACTGAACTGGAGTGTCAGGTGAGCACAAAGATAAATGGGCAAAAATTGAGGTGGAGGACATATTTTTTGATCTACAAAGTTAGGATAGGGTCACCCCAAAATCCTTCCACGACAGAGCACTCAGCAAATTGGAATTGAATTCATGAGGTTAGACGATGGATGGATAGAAAAAAGGTAGCAATACCCTGCCTTTTTATGAAACTAAAACAAAAATGATCATCAAAAAGCAGTACCTTTGAAAATGACATCAAGAACGTATGAAATGCTCCATTGAAACTACTAATATTAAATTGTTAGGAAAAAAATAAAAACAGAATAATTAGAATCTTTGTAGTGTAAGGCAATATACTTTCAACAGTAAAGGAATTGTTGACTTGTAATTTGGTAGGAAAAATGCTGATGCAAATTCCAAACTCTTTCTGTGGCCTCTGTGGTAAGAACAGAATGCGTCTGATATATACCATATGCCTGAAGGACAAGAGGAGTGTTTTCTTGTTAAAATTATGTAGTGTACTGTAACACTGCAGCACAAAGCTTCTCATACAGCAGGCTAAATATAATGGACTCTGAGTCTTGTGGTCCCAAAGTTAACAATTGGAAAATGATTCAAGAACTTTGCTTTGTCTATACCTACCTAGTGCTACTGGAAAGGCAATTTATTTTTTGATAAAATTAAGAGGGTTTCAGCACAGCATGGTTATTTATGTGGGGATTGGGTTAAGCTGTTGTTCACTGCTTGGTGGGTTTTGGTGGGTTTTGAATAATTCATAAGTGCTCTGTCTTATAGCTTTCTATATGTTCGTAGACAAGGAGAGATTGACAGAAATAACATTGTTTTTGATTTGTTTTAGCCTATGTGTCTAATGTAGAATCAAAGTGGTTATTCTGCATTTTTTGCAGCATTTAGGTGAAATACATTCAAATACAATGCATATAACATAAAACATCAAAAGACTCAAAGTAAATATGAGTCCTTACTGTATATCCATTCGCAATCTCACTTAATGCCATTCAGGGCTGCTGTACAAAAGTAAGTGGTAATACTGAATTGTCATCATGCTACCTAACAGTAAGCCCAAGTTGCAGATATGGGAAACAGCTTCATGCCACGTACTTTTTTAAATCATTCAATCTTGAGGGGTGCGCAGTCATTAAAAGCACAATGTCTCCCTAGACAATGTGGCCAAAGCTAAATAATTTTAGCATACGCAAACAAAGGGAGAATCAATCTGACAAACTTGGTAGGTTATATGTAACTGCCCTCAGAGAAGAAAATGTAAAAATGAGAATTCTCAATTGGCAATAGCACAAGGTTTTGCAATTCCATCTAACCATTCATCTTCCAAACTGCTTATACTGCTCAGGCTTGAGGAGAGTAGGTGCCTAGCCTGACAGCACTGAGGGAATTGTGGGAAGCAACCCTGCACGGTATGTCAGCCAATTGCAGGACACTTAAATCATTCAAACCTCACAACAGTTTACAATTACCAGTTAACCCAACATGCATGTCTTAGGTCTGTGTAGTGGCAGAAAGCATAAAGATGCACAGAAATATGCCAATGCAATATAAAATTCTTTGGATATACTACTTGAACAAAACTATTCCCCGTTTTTCAATTAAACAAAACAGACACATACACTTTATCTCTAACACCTGAGCTCTATGGTTGAAACTCTCTTGACAATAAACCTACTGCCACACTAATATAGCATTCAGGAACAAACTGCACATCAAGCCAGTCCATGTTCATGTTTGCTTAATGTAAAATTAATCTGCTGCTAAAAGCCTCCATAGAAGTATTCCATTCATTATTAAATTCCTCAACAAAAAATCTCAGCAATGAAGCAACATTCACAAAGTAATAACATACAAATCTTGCAAGGGTATGAGATCTAAAAATCAAGCCGAGTTTTAGTATCAAACTGATTTGCAGAATGGAGGTTTTCTATATTGGGAGAATGAAGTTTTGTGTGTGTGTCTCTCTCTCTTCACCACTGAATGAAAAGCCAACAATTTTACAACTTTCTTTTTCTAAATTAACTTTAACACCTTTTCTTTCTTTTTCAGAAAAGGGCATATTCTAAGCCATTTAAAATTATTTGGAGGCCTATAAACAAATTATGGGATGAAAAAAGATTAAAAAAAACTTAATTTTGTTGATTTTAGTATCAAGTAAAATTAGGAACTCTTGCTCATGTGAGATTTTTATCCATGTGGGAATTAATCTTTTAAGCTTTGATATTCACCCTGAGTGCAAACCTATAATTACAAACTGTTTGAGAACGGTTAACAATTCTTTATTCTTTAATTAATGTTATCCTAAAGTTTGACCTGATGTTGATCTAACTACTAAAAAATCTTTTCATCCATTCATCCATGTTGTAACCCACTTATCCAATTCAGGGCCATAGGGAGTTACTGCCTGTCATAGCATCATTGATCTCTGGGTGAAAACCTAATCTTGAACTGGCCACTAGTCAATTGCACGGCATACATAAAAACACACATGAACACAAATTTACCCAGGAAGCGTTCTGTTACAGTCAAAAATTAAGTAAAATTTGTTATACTATATGTTTAATAAAGACATTGATTGTCTTTTTATGATAATTAGTCCTATTAGGGTCTAGGATAATTTTTAGTGCTATTATTAGAGGTAGGCCCTTTAATAAAAAAGACTACAATCTGGCCTGGATCTGTGGGCACCCAATAATAACAATAATAGCAATAATTATATCATCATCACCAAAGTCTACTCTTCCCAAATTAAGTCTCTAGAATTGAATCATGTTCCTAATTAAGAAAGTTCTGAAGCATTCTTGAGATTAGAAAGGGTTACAAAACTATTTATAACACTTCTTCTTAATTTAAATAGAGGAAGATCAAACAGATAAAATGCCACCACTGCTACGTCTTCGGGGTGACAAAGTAACGCAATAGTTGAGGGATCTGACAACCATTGTCCCCTCAATACCATGGTTGAATGTGTGTCTGTGTGGAGTTTGCATGTTTCCCCAGATCTAAATGGGTTTTTCTCTGGTTGCTGCAGTTTTTCCCCCACATCTCTAAACACTTGCATTGGCGGATTGACGATTTTAAGTTATTCTCATGGGTGACCTGTGTGTGTGTGTGTGTGTGTCTCGGAACTGGGTGAAGCAAATTCAAGAATGTTACTGTAAATTATGCTAAATTGTGCATACCAAGACTGATTGTTTAAGAGCAAGTCACTTATTTCTCCAGGAGGAAATAAAGAACTGCCAAGGAATTGCAGTCCTCTCTTCCTAATACCAGTGCTTATGAGTCCACTGAACTAATGTGGCATATACAGCAAAATACTCATCAATTCATTTTCTAACACCAATTATTGTAACATAGCTCAACGGCTCTCTGAAAACAGTATTTTATCTGTCTTAAGTATGCCTCAGTTTACAATGTCAAAATATTCAGAAATTTTTGAAGTGATAAGAAATATTTTCTTAAGTAAATACTATGTCACTTTCTAATAAGAGTCTCAATAAAACCATGAAGTATGGTAACGGAAACATAATAAAATCAGATGAATGGCAATTATTCAGTGAATAATGAACTCAGGGCCTAATCATAACATATTTAAAAGTTTTCTATACTACTGGGTAGGGAGAGGTAGCATTAGGCAGGTATCCTCCTAGTTATTCTGGGAAAAGACCTGCACTGCTTGTCATATTTTGTAATGAAAGTAAAGCCTAACTGCTCCAAAGAATTTTTTTCACTGGTTTTATTTGGTAGCTTTATTCAGTTAAAACACACCCACATTAACCAGGCCCATAATGAACTTTATTTGGCAAGTGCAGGCGTATCATTATTGACTTGCCTGTTAAATGTCAGTGTAATAATCAATGAGTGTGCCTGTTGCTTGACCCCAATGCAGCAAGTCCAAGACATCTATCCTATAAAAGATTTCACTGTTGATCTTAGTCCACAAACAAAAATGCCTGGCAAGCGTGCAGCTGGCAGATGTGATGCTTGAGATTTGTTAAAAGCTTGATATAATATGTACTTTGAACAGATTCCCAAAGCTGAACAGACAGCAAATAAAAAGTATACCGGCAGGATGAATGCAGCCAGATTTTACAAAGGACTACAGCTATCACAAGGTAGCAAGCTATTCTATAATTAAATACAACTTAACTGACTTATGGTTAAGTCCATTAAAGTGATGAACGTTTGGCCATAAAAATGAAACCCATATAACCTGTGGGAGTGCAAGCGGGCAAATATTTAATTTCATTTATTACTGGCAGATAAAATCAAATATTCATAACACTCCCTCCCCCACCATTCATTGAAAAATGACAGAAATGCACCATGGATAACCACGGAAATTAGTTCCAATGGGGATTTATGATGAAAATACAGGGAAAAAGCCTAAATATAATAGAAAAGATTTATTTATATCGAATCTTAGAAGTAAAAACCAAGAAACGTTCTTGCAAGGTTAGATGGAGGCTTGGGAATTGTACAACATAAGAAAGTCCTTGTTTAAGTTTAAGTCAATTTTTCTTAAATGCGCAGGTTTAACCAAGTGATTAACCCGAACGATGGTACATTAATTATATTAATTCTTCTAGATACATTTATTATTCTTTATTCATTATTTCAGTGGCACAAGACCCCATCATTGAATGATTAGAGTACAATGTTTTCTGCTGGAGAGGACTTATTACAAAGAATAAGATTTATTGATTATGATTACAAAACCTACGACATACAAACCTTTCTTGTTTTGCGCATACGCACTAATCATTCCTTGAGATGTATTTCTTCAGATTTCAATGACTAGCCTCAAGGTGGAAACAAATCAAATATAAGGATCTAATTATAGTAGCAAAATAATACATTGTAAAGATAGTTGGAAAACAAATCTTAAGGTAAGACCAATGGTTCTGTGACTAAAGATCTGTGCTAGTTTCTGGAAGCTTGCTGGTTCAAATCCCATTGTCTCCAAAGGGGATCTTACTCCTTTGGGCACTTCAACAAGGCCCTTAATCTGAAAATTCCTTCAGGGGCTCTGTGCAATGGCTGACCCTGTCCTCTGACCCCCAACAGTCATATGTAAAGACAATTTCCAACAAAGTATATCAAATAATAATAATAATAATAAAAAAAATTAAAACCACACTAAACATTTCACACAATACTTACAAATGGAATTACAGCATTGTAATGAAACTGCTACCAGCTGGCTTATCCCTTATACTGTATGTAATATTTCCTAAAGCCCGCTCAGTCTGTTGTATTACAGGGAAGTAGCGTTCAATTTCATGCTAAATGGGCTTGGAGCTCAGCTGAAAGCCAAGTTATGGAAAAGCTGCTCTCAAAAGAATGAATGGTCATTTACAGTTCATTCTCTTGGGCAGAGAGTTTATTAGTTGTACCCTCTGAAATCGTAACACATCCAAAGAAAGCAAGACAAGGCTTCTTGTCTTAATAAAATACAGCAGTCATTTAACTCTACTGCATTCTTCATTCGAAAACAGGATTTTTTTTCAACTTGAATTCTCATTCCCCTTTGTCATGTAATCAGCACAGTACTTTAATTTTGTCAGTGACTTATCAGTTAGAACAGCTTTAGCAACTCTAATTAAACTAATATTATTATTTTCTTTTTTTGGTTAACTTTACTGTTTATTATAGTATACAATATATCTGGGTTGGATTTCACCCATTTATCTTTATAATTAAACATACATTGTCTTTAACTTATAAAAACATGATGCAGTGCCCTTAACACAAGAATATATGAATTCTGCAGTTTACTCAAAGGGGGTGTGTGTATTATTACCAGTATATAAAATTAAAGAATGCATTATCTATTTTTTGTATGCTGGTATGAGAAGATTTTTTAATAAGAAAAGTAATAAAAAGAAAAGTAAATCTAGGAATGCAGAATTATTCAATATAATTTTGAGTTAACACTTTGAAAGGCTGCTTCGCATCATTTTAATTAGGAAACATAAGGAGTGATCATCAGAAATCATGTAATAGGAGTTCAAATCAAATCCTGAGATTGACAAGGACACAGTGTGGATGTGGGTGTGCATGCATTAGCGTATGGGTGCACATACACAATGTACTGAGGATGGGGAAAATGCACAAAACAGAAAACAATCAAGGAATAAACAGATAAGCAACTTTAATTGCGTAGTTTCCCCTGTTCAGTAGTTCTCGCATTATGTTTGCAAAAGTTAATTATCTGATAGGATACACTGTAGTTACTGCTGACACAAAAATGCATGGGTTCATTTATTTATCCACCAAGCAACAGAACATTTCATTAAACTGCAGCTTTATCACAGAACAAGGCAAATAATTATTTTATAATTATTGCTTTATAGGTTTTAACCACATGTTGCAGCTGAGATAAGATTTAAACACACATGCAAGACAAAATTTAGTTATTTCCTTAAAGTATTTCACAGAAAAATATTCATTTGTGGACAGGAAGTGTTTGCAAAACTTGATCTAGCATCTTAATAAATATATTTTTATAATTAAGGTTTATAGTTGAAGATTAGAGTAATTCAATATCTTTTTCTTCACTGGTTTTTGTTTAAACTATGAGCTATCCATGGAAATTATTAATCAAAAAGAATAACAAATGAGAAGAATCCATCTGAAGAAAATAAAGAAAGGCTGGCCACAAGTTAGAATTCTTGCTTGTGCGGAAAAGTCTATGTTTACTTAATCTGAGCTCATGTTGCCATAAATATGCAAATGGAAACATATGTCATTTATGTGTGCATGAGAAAAAACCCACATGGAGGAAATTGTTAGTATGAAGATGTCCTCTCATTGTATTGTTTATCCCACATTAAACTGCATGCCTTATTATAATTTACGAGTACTAAAAGCAACCAAAAGAAGTCTTTCTTGCTAGCTTTATGAAGGCATTGTTTCATTTGCTGAATTATTTCTAAAATGACAAAAATATCCAAACATTCTGGAGAATATCTTCCACAGTATTTACCATTACTACTTTTAGACCCAAAGGGCAGACACTCATGATTCTAGTGCTAAGTTGGTTTTCATTTTTTGGCTTAGTCGTACTATTTTTTGTGCTGCACATTGCATTTTTGTACATTCTGAAGCTCTTCAATACTCTGTATTGGTCAGACCTGAGTACATGGCATAGCTGCAGTTACCTTCCTTAAATTTATATTCTGAACTAACACTGGAAAGTTCATCAATTGCCAAAAATTTACACTCATCCACAGCAGGTGAGTTCCGAGTCCTTTAAGAAGTTATATTCAAGAGAACTGGGATGTGCACAGAAAGGTTGCACTGACACATGGAGTGTACACCAAAAATCTGCGCCAGGCCCTTGTCGCTAGCAGTACTAAAACACCATGCTTCAGCATCATCTTTATTTCACTTATTGTTGTTATTGTTTGCTAGCAAACAAACAATAATATAAATTCCAATATACTGATTGCAGATGATCAGGCCTCACCTCACTGCTATACTTTACTCAAAAATCAGGATATATAAAATGAATGGCTGAATGGCACTGGCTCATCCACATGAAGCAAGACCTGTTCGGCCGCAGCCAGCACTGTGATGGGAGACCAACTAGGAAAAGCTAGGGTTGATGCTGAAAGAGGTGTTTGTGAGAGTGGTAGAGGGCACATACCCTGTGGTGTCTGTTTGGATACCAAGGTCTCAGTGCAGTGATATGGTGCCGTCATTCAGATGAGATGTAAAACCAATGTCCTGACTCCCTGTGGTCCTTAAAGATCCCGGGATATCTTTCAAAAAGAGTAGGGTTTATCCCAATGTCTTGGATAAATTGCCCATCATGGACTTATCCATTCTGGCCTCCTAATCATCCCCTATTTCTAAGTGGCTCTCTGTCTCACCCCTTCACAACCCAACAGCTAATGTGTGGAGAGCATACAGGTGCAATAATGGCTCCCATCATATCATCCAAGTGAGTGCTACACATTGGTGGAGGTTAAAGTGGTTCCCCTCTGTTTGTGTAAGGTGCCTTCGGTAGCAAGAAAAGCACTACATAGATGCAATTAATTATTATTATTGATATTATTAAATAATAAAGAAACTTATTCAGTGATAGCACTGAAAAAAATATAGAAAAAATGTTGTACATTTTGTTCCCATAAATAACTAAATGTCTAATGATCAAAAGCTGCACAGTAAGTAGAACATGAAATTAAACTCTTATTTAATTATACAGTAAATATATGTCATACAAACATAACCAATTTGCATCTTGTCAGCTACAGAACAGACATATTACCTGTTATCAGTCCTAAAAGAATGAGCCAGTAGATACCTATTCAGTGATTTTTTGAGCAATCTCTACTCTTGCACATTAAGACCTTTTTTCTTATATTTTTACATAATCTGATGCACTTCATTCCACTGTGCAAGCGTAAAATAAATGCACTATATCAAACAATAGTAAACAATATTGTTTTTTAAGTGGAAATCATGCACAACAAACAATTCAATAGTCATTTCATGTCAGCCTGCTCTAAGCACAATGAAAGACTGCCTTTTATGCTTTTCTAAAATTATTTCTATTTTAGTTACCACTAGTTAAAATCATGGAAAATTACCAAGAAATCCACTGCAGGAACCAATTGGATAAAAGTAAATATATCCCATTTTGTCAATAATTAAAGTATACATGGTTAATGACGATTTATTTTTATATAAAAAGCAATGTCAAAATATTTAGTAGCGCTGAAGTTAATGTTAATCAAACACATATGACTTACAGTATAACAAATTTAAAACTGAACCAGAATCAGTATAAACAGGCTGCCTAGTACATTTTCAGGGGAACAGAATTGTACTAATACACAGTACTTAATTGAAAACTTTCATCACCTTGGATAAGTTTTCACCTCTTAGAAACATTTAACCAGCTATTAATTTTCAAACTCAATTAATGCAGTTTAGGATCATAAAGTTAGCACCTAATCATATCGGTATGAAGCACAAGGTAAGGATACACAACCTTACACAGACCAACAGTCCATAGTGGTGCTCTTATATATCCATACTCTGACACAAACAGAGACAACAGTCACCTTGTGCCCTGTGATGGCAGGATAGGTTTGGGCCCTTGTGACCCTGAGGCTGACTATACTAAATGGTTTACATAATGGATGGATGGATGCATAAGTGGATGGATGAACAAGATTTTGAGGTAAGATTCTGTATAACTAACACCAAAAACAACAACTCTGAAAGCTTCTTTCTTTGTTACTGATTTATAAAGGACAAGAGGGCATGTACAGCTGTACTATATAACTTTTAGACAAAGAACACAAATATTTGATCTTCTGCTTTTTTGTTGAGATTACTTAAATCAAATCTTTAATGCAAGTAGTGACAAGGGCCAATTGGGACACCTGCATTGCGAAGAAGGCATCACAAATGTGGTTCACTTGAGGACGAGAGGGGGATGACAGGGGACGAGACGGGACGAGAGGGGGCACTATCGCTAACAATGCCATCTCTCTTTCCCTCCACGGAACCGAGAAGATGCCAAAGAGGGCAAATGACTCTGTCCATTCTGGTCAGAGCCCTATAAAGCCTGAACACCTCTGAATAAAGCTCCTCCGAATAAAGACCCTCTCAAACGAGCCATTTAACCTTGCATCGGAAGGCTATTTTTGATCTTCTTTGTTGTATAAAACTTTTGCTGGGCCAATGTGCACTTGTTTTGTTTAAGAACTGTTGTTAATTCAACAGGGAAACTCGATTGGTGCCCCAACATTTTTTTTTTAATTCGCTTGACAAAAAGTTACGTTTTTCTTAAAAGCACTATTCAGACTGAACAAAGAGCCTTGCGGTCTTCTAGAGGAATGGCAGCATATTTGCTGAGCACAGCTTTCAGAATTTATCACTGCCTCTTAACTTTATGCTTGTAGGTGATGTTTCTGATATATTTTATTGATATATGCTGTAAGATATTTTTTCGTTCCAAGATATACTGACTAAAGACCAACATTCACTGATGCATTCCTCATAATTTCTTACCCAACATCTGAGATTTTGTCAATACAAGAAAACAAAGTTAACAGAGGAAAACTTACATAAACCTAAAGAAGAATGTACAGTATAAGGCAGTAGTTCTCAAACTGTGGGGCAGGCCCCCCTAGGGGGGCGCAAAGTAACAAAAAGGGGTGCGCGAAGATGTGGAAAAAAGAAAACAAGAATCGAAAATACGAAAAATACATCTATTGAAACCAAAACAAATTAACTTAAACTACATTCTGATACTAGAAAAATAAATATAGAGTTAGATAAATGTCGATAAAAGTTAAGTAGGTATAATAAAATATGCATCTATGATATATCATTAATTAAAAAAGAACGAATTGGTATAAGTGGGCTCCTTTCAAAAAAACGTTAGGGTGGCGCAATTAAAACTGTTATGAAAACTCGGGTCGCAAATCCTTAAAGGTTGAGAAACGCTGGTATAAGGAATACCAACTCATATTCAAATTTCTTATCTATGATACAAAACTGTGCCCATCTCAGGTCAGAGGAGAACTTAGTTCTATTGACAGTAAAGAGTTTCTTGCACACCTTTGTAATCTCTCTCATTTTCAGGTTAAACTTAATGCACTCTTTCTTAGTTACAGTTACAGATTACTAATGTCAACATGTAGTTTGTAACATTCAGAACTAAATCTAAGTATTGTGTAATGTGTGACACCCAAATATATATTACTGACATTTCTAACTTTAACACAGAAAGCAAAACTCAACATTTTAAAATCCCTTAATCTAATTCAAGGTTCAAGAGGGCCTGGCAGTACTGAGCACCATGCAGGAAACAGCCCATGACATTCCCTTTTAGAACATACTCACATATACACCCACACGCACACAGGGCCAATTTAAAATTTCCAATCAATGCAACATCCATGTCTTGTAGGATGTGGGAAAAAAACTAGAATACATGGAAGAAAACATATGCAGACAAGGGTAAAACTTCACAACCGTGACATGGATAACAACTGGTTAAGGGATTCAAACTCAGGACATTGGGCCTATGAGGAGGCAACAGTAAGACCATCAGGCAATCATGCTCCACCGCATGGAAAAAGTCGATTTGACATTACAGAGCAGGGATGGCAGTGTGATGGCACGGGGAATACCATTTCTAGCACACATTAAAGCTACAAATACTGACAGAAGAACATCTAAACAGAAAGATGTATCTGAACATAGTTGCTGACCAAGTTCTTAATTTCACGACTACAGTTGAGCCCCACTTACCCTCTGAAATGGAATACGCCATGTCACAAGACACATATCACCACCAAAAGGTTCTGAGAACATGACAAAGAGCTTTCATCCTTTCAGTCGCTCATACAGTACCCAAATCGTAACCCCTCTGAGCACCTTTAGTATGTGATGTAAAGGGCTATTCACATCAAGATTGCACATCCATCTAATCTGCAGCAACTGTGCAACACAATCATTTCTGCATGACAAAATTCATGAACAATGTATTAAGAATCCTAGAGAATTCATGCCCACTAAAACTCATGCTATTCCCAAAACCAAAGGAGACACAACATGCTACTAGATACAGTGCATCCGGAAAGTATTCACAGCGCATCACTTTTTCCACATTTTGTTATGTTACAGCCTTATTCCAAAATGGATTAAATTCATTTTTTTCCTCAGAATTCTACACACAACACCCCATAATGACAATGTGAAAAAAGGTTACTTAAGGGTTTTGCAAATTTATTAAAAAAATATATATAAAAAAATTAAGAAAGCACATGTACATAAGTATTCACAGCCTTTGCCATGATGCTCAAAATTGAGCTCAGGTGCATCCTGTTTCCCCTGATCATCCTTGAGATGTTTCTGCAGCTTAATTGGAGTCCACCTGTGGTAAATTCAGTTGATTGGACATGATTTGGAAAGGCACACACAACTGTCTATATAAGGTCCCACAGTTGACAGTTCATGTCAGAGCACAAACCAAGCATGAACTCAAAGGAATTGTCTGTAGACCTCCGAGACAGGATTGTCTCGAGGCACAAATCTGGGGAAGGTTACAGAAAAATTTCTGCTGCTTTGAAGGTCCCAATGAGCACAGTGGCCTCCATCATCCGTAAGTGGAAGAAGTTCAAAACCACCAGGACTCTTCCTAGAGCTGGCAGGCCATCTAAACTGAGCGATCAGGGAAGAAGGGCCTTAGTCAGGGAGGTGACCAAGAACCCGATGGTCACTCTGTCAAAGCTCCAGATGTCCTCTGTGGAGAGAGGAGAACCTTCCATAAGGACAACCATCTCTGCAGCAACCCACCAATCAGGCCTGTATGGTAGAGTGGCCAGACGGAAGCCACTCCTTAGTAAAAGGCACATGGCAGCCCGCCTGGAGTTTGCCAAAAGGCACCTGAAGGACTCTCAGACCATGAAAAACAAAATTCTCTGGTCTGATGAGACAAAGATTGAACTCTTTGGTGTGAATGCCAGGCGTCACGTTTGGAGGAAACCAGACACCGCTCATCACCAGGCCAATACCATCCCTACAGTGAAGCATGGTGGTGGCAGCATCATGCTGTGGGGATGTTTTTCAGTGGCAGGAACACTGGGAGACTAGTCAGGATAAAGGGAAAGATGACTGCAGCAATGTACAGAGACATCCTGGATGAAAACCTGCTCTAGAGCGCTCTTGACCTCAGACTGGGGCAACGGTTCATCTTTCAGCAGGACAACAACCCTAAGCACACAGCCAAGATATCAAAGGAGTGGCTACAGGACAACTCTGTGAATGTCCTTGAGTGGCCCAGTTAGAGCCCAGACTTGAATCTGATTGAACATCTCTGGAGAGATCTTAAAATGGCAGTGCACCAACGCTTCCCATCCAACCTGATGGAGCTTGAGAGGTGCTGCAAAAAGGAATGGGCGAAACTGGCCAAAGATAGGTGTGCCAAACTTGTGGCATCATATTCAAAAAGACTTGAGGCTGTAATTGCTGCCAAAGGTGCATCAACAAAGTATTGAGCAAAGGCTGTGAATACTTGTGTACATGTGATTTCTCAGTTTTTTTATTTTTAATAAATTTACAAAAACCTCAAGTAAACTTTTTTCACGTTGTCATTATGGGGTGTTGTGTGTAGAATTCTGAGGAAAAAAATGAATTTAATCCATTTTGGAATAAGGCTGTAACATAACAAAATGTGGAAAAAGTGATGCCCTGTGAATACTTTCTGGATCCACTGTATGTGTACCAAATAAAGTGTCAGATTAGTTTATGTAAATCTATTTATTATCAACAAACACAGAAGAAAATATCTTACTAAATGCTGACAATATAGCATTAAACACTCAAAAAATACACAGCACATCATGTTTAAAAAGGATTTATTGAACATGTTGGATAAAAAATGCTAACTGACAGCAGTGATAATAGAATGAGTCGCCATTTCATTTAGCCAAGTAAATGATTACATTAATATAATTTTTTTTTCATGTGAGAAGTAAGACTCCTGAGGCCATCTTTATTCATTAAAATATTGACAAAATTTGAGAGGTGGGGAAAGAAAATAGAAGAATGAATTAGTGCATGTTAGTCCTCCTTCAGCCTAACATCTTAGAATGAAAAAAAATGTTAGACTATTCATAAATAAATAAATCTGAAACATCACTGAAATATGTGAAATTAAATGACAGTGTTAATATTTGAAACTGTGCTCTGTGAATAAGACTCCTCATCTCTAGAGAAGTGTAAGGCTCTATGCTCAGTTTGAACAGTGCCTTCCAGAAAATATGACCTTCTTTGTAAAGCAGGTCTCCCATTGGCCTATGTCACTGCTGGCAGTCCCTGTTCAAAGCCTTAATTTAAATAATCTCAACTCAAAAGTAAAAAGATTAAATGTCTGTGTTCAACATCAACAGATCTGTGTCTAAAAGGCAGATGTTACAGCTGTACTTGTCTTCTTGTCATTTGTAAATCAATAGCATAGAACAAAATTCTGGAACAATTTTAAAGGTCTCATAGAGAACAAAGGTTTCAAGACAAGGTTATGGAGCCCAGCATTTATGACTTTTTATTTAATATAAGATACATGCTAGAAAGTGGATGTTCATAAAGGATTATTAAAAGAGAGCAAGAGAAAGAAAAACACTGTAAAGCAAAGATGCCTAAACGTGATTGCTCGGAAAGAAACAATAGAACTAAGATGAAAGAAGTACAGGGTAATGCCATAGTCAGGCACTGAGAAGACTTTGCTTGTATTCCCTGCTAGTGGGCCGCTTTAGGGCTTTGGCTTTGGGGATCCTGCAAATTACAAGCAAAAGGAAATTTCCCATGACCTCCCTACTAATGGATGAGGATCTACATCAACATTACATATGAGAATCTACATCAACATTACTACATCATATTACATCTTCTCACTAGAAGCCAAGATAATCCAACACTAACCTTAATTTGGTAATCTACTAAAAGGGTGTAGACTTGCTTGTGTGAGATCAGATCTTCTAATCTAAGGGTGCTCAACTCAAAACTAATGTATGGAATGGTGTCACAAGTGCTTCAACAAACATTTCAGAAAGGGTATGGCCAAACCACTAAGATACCCACTTTCCCAGCAAAAATAACAAAGGAAGGACTTCACCAATTAATTTTGGAAATTATAGGACCCACAAAGAAATGAAATATAAACAGACAATTTAAAAATGACACTTGTCTTTATAAATTGTCAATGGAGACTTGTTTTTATATCACAATGAATATGATGAAAAGTCTTAGAACTCCTGGTCTAGATAAGCTCAAACATTTTTTTTTGATTTTTCCTTATTTGTTTCCCTTCATCGCCAATGCAAATGCATTTGTTTCCCCTTTGTTGTTTAGAGAAACCTTCTCCACAAAGGCAATAACCCTAAATCATCAGCACTAGTGGGAATATTCTATTTTGTACAATATTTCTAATCATATGTTGGCTTTTTTTAAGAATATAAGGTGCAAGTGTTAATTTGTTTTGGATGATGTTGAGAATCATATGACTACAGTTAGGGTGTTCCTTTACACAGTAGGAGAGCTTTTTTTTGTGCCCATGCCTGTGTGACTCATGCACAAACGTAAAATACTGCAGCTGGGCCCAGAATTATTCTATGGAGTATTCTATGATGGACTGATGCATTATGTCCACTGTTGCCAGGATGGGTTCTAGCAAATGTAACCCTGAACTGGATGAATCAGCATGGATTATGGTTGGATGAACATCTGGATGGATATGCTTCTGTGCTGGTTTTAGTGTGCCAAGGTGTAATGGTGGAAACTTCATTTTAAGATGCTGTGGTTTCTAGCACTGTCAACTAATTAGACAATGGGGTAGAATAGGGGTGCACAACATATACAGTACAAACCAGCTTGTCAAATAAAAAATTTTGACACAGAAGTAACATAAAACCTCTTCAGCTTTTCTATTCAACAATTTCCAACCAAATATGGTGCGTCATATCAAGACACACCTTTTCTAAAAGTGACACACCAGGGGAACTGCCTCCTCCTCTGTTCATGTATCAACACAGGCACCTTGCAGCTAGAATAAAGACATGGTCTCTCTTCATCTCTCCTAACTTTGAGTATAATGATGAGTACCATTATAGTTTAGCTTGGCAACTGCATTGTGGCAGACAGCTAGGTTGTTGGATGAGGGATTAAAATGATACAGTTCATCACTAAGGCTACTCTTTGATTTATACAAGACATATTTAGCAAGAGGTGTCTGATGAACAACACACGCCTCACACACAATAAACAGTCTGTCTCCCTGCCATGCATCAAACATTATGGATCACTAAACTTTAAACTCAACATATGATCTTCAGCTTAATCTGTGAACAGACTCCATTACACACCAAACAGTTAGCATTATCGATTCAATATTATTGATGATACACTTTGTCTTATAGTTGGTTGCTCTGTCTGACACATGTTATATGTACAATATATATATTATTCATTTCTTAATTTAATGACATATATTTTTTGCGTTTTTAAATCTCATTGCTTTGTCTGTGCTATGTCATTGTACCATGTGCTGTATTGTCTGCCCCAAAGAAACAAGTAACAAAGTCTTGCCATTGTACTGTAATATATAATGACCATAATTTGAAACTGAAAAGTAATTCCATTTAAAGCTGAAGCTCCTGTATACTCAAAGAAGAGAGCAAAAGATGATGTGACAGTCAGTCTGCATGTTACTGTATGACGAAGCTGACCTCCTTCCCCTGGCTACTGTTAGAATGTTTGACCACAAGCACCTGTTCCAAAGATGTTTAATATTATTAATATTGTCTGCAGATAAGAAAACAAAGAATGCAGGTTACAGTATTAAACTGTAAAAAATGCTTAGGCTCCAAAAGTTTGGCCACATATCATATTTCCAAATTATCATACCCTTGACAAAAAAACTATTTGGAAGGGAAAAAATGCACCATTCTCGGCAAACTGACATTCAGTCTGTAATTCCAGTCTTGGCTTGTGCTTTCATATTGAGGTTAGAAAGTGTCCACAGCTGGGATGCACATAAAAAGAACTTTTCGGATACTGTGTGGAAAAACAAGTAACTACAGAGGCCATTTCTCTAAAAAAGGAAGTTGTTCAGATCATAGAAAACAGAAAAAAGAATGAAAATAAGCACACATTATGAAACCTCACTTCATCCCATAGCTTGATTGCATGTTTTTAATTCAAACAACTTGAAAGTAAAAGTATATCCAAGAAGCTTTATAATATGCAGTCAAAATTTTTAGTTCCCATGCTACATATTGTATGAACCTAGAATTATTTTTGTCTTTTCTGACTGTGTATACCATGATGCCTGTGTGCATAGGTAGGTCATAGGACTAATATATACATTTTCCTAGGTACTGTTCTGGAACAAGGAGGTAGAACAGGCAGTATTTTTTGAATAAATAATCAAAAGATGCAGCTTGAGTCACAATACAAAACCAAGATCAAAACTGAGAAGACGAAACTATCAACTGTTAAGTCTATAACTGCAATCTCTTTAGACTGAGAATACACTAACAAACAAGTTACTCAACAAAATCTTTGTGTTGTACTCTGTAAACTCGAATACAAAGTAGTGAATTACACCAACCTTTCAACAGTCATACCAGTGAGTCAAGAGTGGCAAACCTTGAAACTGCTTCCCCTAATAATGGGTCACAATATTAAGGCAATGATATTATGACAATATGGTGGTGTCTAAGGAAAAACAAAATGGCTTCAGATAAGACACTAAATATTTTCAACTAGGTTAAAGCTACTTCAAAACAAATAATAAATGCAATGTTTAAACTCCTTTTACTGTAAACCTCAGAGAGAAAAAATATTTAAGTAAAAGTTCAAATCAGAGTGTGTACCAAAAAACAATTACATTCTATATTAAATGTTAAGTGGAAAACTTACTACCAGCAAGATCCAGTTTGATTCAAGCTAAACATCTTGGTTAAATATTCGTTTCTTATATAACTTAAAATCCTAAATGTTATATGCCATTTAGGTAAAAGAAAAAAAAACTCTAAAATAAATACAAGAACAATTTGCAGAAAGTAAACAAGCTGAGAAAAATAATTAAGTAAAAACAAAAGAAACGATTTAGGTCTCTACCTCACTGAAGTTGTGGCTGAGCTAAGGAATCATCACCAATTATTAAAGAAACAACAAAGAAACCATGGCTACAGCAAACTAGAGAGCCTTGGACTATATGTTGCTGATCGTGATGGCTACAAGATCTAAAAGAATTTTAAAAGCTACTGATGGTGTTTCATCCCACATTTTGAATACCTTTTACAGATTAGCTAGCTCTTCTACAAGTAGTAGCCAACTTATTTATTATTCACTTTTACTGTCTCTAATGACAAACAGTGATATTTAGCATTGAATAAGTAGGCAGTATAAATGTGAAAAAATTCAATGCACAGAAGCCACCGTTTCTTTGGAATGTTTCTCTCATAGTGATCTTAGCCATACAAGATGTGTAACTTTAATAGCTTTTTGGCACCTGGTGGTTTATGGTTGGATACAACAATAATTAGCACCAGGTCATAGAGGAGTGAAGAATTTGTGTCCAAAAGGAACTGGGCTCCTGTTTATGACATAGGTGAATATTGTGGCAGCTTGTGGTATACTTCAACAACTAAATGCAAGTCAGATCATATGAGTTTTTGGCAGAAATGTTTAACCTTTAAGACTGGTACTTCTGTCCTGTGTTTTTGTGTTGCCGTTCAGCATAATGATGGCACCTTTCATTTTCCTTGTTATGGCAAATAGCTTACTCATCCTGAATTTCATCAAGTGTAAGGGCATGTGGTACCCAGTTACAAATGTTACACAGGTCAAGATCTCCACTACCAATGGCTGCCTAGAAGAAGTAATTATGTTATAGTCAGGGATGTAATCAATAAACAGCATCCTAACGTAGGTGTCTCATCTATTGAAGTCTTCAAGGGGAAAGTTTAAGGCCTAAGAGATGATATTGTCCAGCAGTGTGTTGATTTGAAGCACAAACTAAAGTGTTAAGGAGGTCAGAATTGCACCATAATACCAATCACTTAGTAGCAGTAGTATTAGAAGTAGTTGCACTGTCACACGTACACAGTGCATAAGGCTCACAGTGCAGGGTTGGTGTATAATGTACAGTATAACCATAACCTATGTGACTTAAGGTGCTTTATGTTCCCAGCACTTCCTACCTACAGAAGCAAGTGTATTTTGGTGATGTCATTTAGAACTGTTACCTTGATTTGATTGGGCAATGGCACCAAACTGGTTTTATTGAAACAGATTCTCTTAACAAGTTAGTGATAGTTTGAACATTCTTAGCCTTATCACATCTACTGCTAATTAAAATGTTTTCCATCAGCTAATTGCACCTTGTCTATAGCTCTCCATTATAATTATATTAAATGCATAATAACATTTTTCATAAAGCAATGCTTACTGTGTATTAAAATATAAGAGCCAATGGTTTCTTAGACCTTAAAAGAACTAAAAAAAATATCCTACATAAGTCTTTGAATTATGGTCTTCAAGTCAACTGTTACAGCTGGGAAGACACTCGGGGAAAATGACTCTGCTACTGTAACATGACAACACGCATATTTCCTCATGCTGCTCTACATTCCCCCATTAAAATCTCTGCATGAACAGTGGTGGAAGACCACTAAAGGGAGGATTAAGAGCTTTAGACACCCAGAGTCTGTCAACAATCTGTACATGAATCTAGACACACCTCAGAGAGACCAACCAGCCACATGAAGCCCAGAAAGTTCAAACCACCTAAGAAGGGCAAAAAGAACACCTCTTCTGGTTATGACCCCCTGAGCAGAACTATAAAAGGAGGCACCAACAAAAGAGGGAATATGTACTGTCAAACACAAAACAGGTTGGGAGATAAGACTAAAAACAATTTTAAAATCTTACATTTCTAAAGACCAAGTCGTTTAGGTCACAGTCGATTCTGAAATTGAACCCACAGCAAAGGAAAAGTTACTAGAAAACATCCACCATGGCCAGTTTTAAACCCTATTTCTGGCTTCCTATCTAGTTTTGTTGTGTGTTCTCTAGAAGTCACAGTATGTAGTATATTATTAAAGGCAGAAAAAGGGAAAAAGGCATATATTTTAATAATGAAATTGCTAAAGCATTAGCATAACTGCAAATAACATAATTAGGATTTTTTGTGAATCTGTTTATTTTTCAAAAATACTCTGTTTCCCTTTCTACTTTATACTGACAATTTATATTAAATAGAAATAAATGCCTTTAAAATGACTATTCATTTTTAAACTTGAGATTCAAAAGCATAGTGCATATGAATTATTTAAGGCAGGCCATCTTCCTGAGTGTTCTCTTCTAAAATGTCTTCTCTTCAAAGACATGCTAATTAGATTCAAACTTAATAAATATGCAGCCATAGGCTAAAACAGCAAATTATTTACAAAATGTACCTGAAGCTGTTTTTATCGAAGTCTACAGCAGATAATAAAATAAAATAATAACAAAAACTGGTGAAATCTCAAATATACACATATCACATACTCTATCAAGCACACTAAAAACTATAATGATCGTGCCTAGAGCACAGAATGAAAAGTACTAAACATTCTCCAAATGTTTTAGAACGGGAAGTGTCTGAGCAGCATTGAGAATTAGTGACAGGAGTTGTCAGCAACCTGATGGAGGAGGTGATGTGAGCTCAGACATTGAGTTGCACAGAAGTGGCTCCACTTCACTCAGGCCCACTGAAAAATGAAAGCTGGAAGGTAGGCAGTACCTGGTAATAATATATACAGATTTTGATAAAGATTTACCAGACTGCAAGCTGATATGGCTTACACTTGACAGATGCTGGTGATCACAATAAAGTAAGAATTGCTCCAAAAACTATGGGCCCTGTATCATTATATGACTTTTCCATTAAATTTCAGTTGCAGACTTCTTCTTTTGGCTGCTCCAGTTAGGGATTGCCATAGCGGATAATTTTTTTTCTATATCTTCCTGTCCTCTGCATCTTGCTCTGTTAACACCCATCACCTACATGTCCTCTCTCGCCTTCCTCTTTACCTCTTGCCTGGCAGCTCTATCCTTAGCATCCTTTTCCCAATATACCCAGCATCTGACTTAATTTGTATAATAATTAGCAATTTGGAAACAGTTGTGGCACACTCTGGTGACAGGCATTCTTGTTGTCTGACTTACCTGGAGAGTCAGTCCAACCACTATGTAATTCAAATAGGGTTGATCTGGTCATAAGTTGAACAGATGGTTTTTTCATGTGTTTTCATCTAGTAGTTCAATTATATACAATGCAACTACGAGGAATAAAGAATGCAGCTGTTTCAGACTCCGTAATCAGTAGAGATGTTTATCTGTCAGATGTCATGTGTTTCACATAACCCGACAGAATGGAGTAAAGAAAAATGTGGTTGAGATTATGACTCAAATCGCAATACCTAGAAATCATTCACCCAGCAATGGTTTTGTCAGACAGCATGTCAGAAGATGAGATCAGCAACTGCAGTCTTCAAGTTTGACATCACCTATGACTAGAAGATGTCTAATGTACCACTGTCTTTAGACATTATATTATGACATGAGTTGATCCTATGTGGTGTCCAATGTTCTGGCCATGTGTGGTTTGCATGTGATTTCCAGTTTCCTAATTTCAGCAGATGTTTGTGTGGTTGAATTTGCTCGCGAATTTGCGAGTTAGTTTTGAGATCTATACTTCATACTTTGCATTGGTAAATCTCTAATTTTTTAATTTCTTAAACAAGATTACATGTTTTGTTTATCATCTCTGTCATTTATTCTGTTGTGTTTTTTTTAATTCTGTCATGGTACGTAAAACACATGAGATATCCGACAGACGAGCATCTTTAATGTTTGGGAGGTCCAAAATACCCACATTCCTTATTCCTCACAGTTGCATTATATGCATTGTACTTCTGGGTGAGCACTAACTGTTTGTCATCTCTCATGCGCACATAGCTTGACATACGACAAGATCAAATCTGTTTAATTTTGTTGGGAACTTGCAGGGTATGTTATAGTACATGACTAGTGCTCACTGTTCCCTTCTCACTGAGATTATGAGAGATTACAGAGTCTGAAGAACTGATAATTGTTGTAAACTCGTGTAATGTTGCAGAGTCTTAAAGCAACATGTGGAAAACTATTGTTTAATAAAACTCCTTGCTCTTCTAATACTTCTAGAAGTTTTGTGAGACACTTTTAAAATATCAAAACACTATTTACTATGTGCATTATTTTGAATTTTATACAACAGTTTTTCTTGTTAGTAACTGCCCTCTTTAAATACAAAAAGGTTATACAGAGACTTCTGCACTTAATTCTACAAAAACGTTTATTTACAATACACACATTTCAAATTTATCACTACTCAAAATAGTTTATATGTGTCTCAGTACACTTAAAATGTCATTCTAAAGCCTTCCGAATGCCTTCAGAAAAAACATTTTTTGGCTGAATGCAAAACTACGCACCACTTCCTTCACCTTATATCACCTGCACAAAACAAAGTCTTCTACTTGTAATTTAATTTTTTTCACTGACAGAGATGGTCCTCCCCTCTTCCTGGTTAACTCACCAGTGGCTGATGATGGCAATCATCCTAAACACTATGTGTTATAGCCGTCTGACAATTATTAGACATCTCAATCAATTCATATCAGCTTTGGCCAGGTAATTCTTCCTTCCCATAATGAGCACATGAAGGACTGTGGATTTTAGCTCCTATTGTATCTTCTTCCCACAAAAATCTCTTTTGAAAAGGTCAAACTTAACTAGGGAACATCATCTTTTATATACTACTAGCAGAATACCCGCGCTTCGCAGCGGAGAAGTAGTGTGTTAAAGAAGCAATGAAAAAGAAAAGGAAA
>JANRMT010062837.1:61959660-61971666 GCA_026402145.1 Polypterus bichir lapradei
GAACTTGAAAAGAAATATTTTTTGGAATGTGATCGCGCAAGTCAGTACATCGAGCCTGCGTGCTATTGTGGTTTTGCTTGTGTGCTTCAGTAAGTTACCGTCCCCTCGCTCTTACTTTTTTACCGTTCATCTAATGAATACACTGAGTATGGCTTTACCAAAACAATCATTGATCGCGAATAAAGTATTCATTATTCATGAAGCTTCAATAGGTGAATAGGTGATCTGTCTTTCTGCGTTAACCGCATGCGTTTTCATACGTCTCAAACTAAGGGGATGCGAGGTTAAAATAAATCGAGAAGCGCGCGTACATACTTAGTGCATCCCCTCTCGGGAATCGAACCTCGGACGTGGGCGCTACAGACGAATGCTTTACCATCGCGCCACTGCGTGTGGTTTATCTATTCGAGCGTAGCAGTGTAATTAGGTTTTTGTTCATCTGCGCACTGCGTCAGTTCATGTGAGCTGCTGAATATGGTTTTATATATATGTCACTCGCTCGCTTCTAATTGTTTCGCTGCCTTCTTAATTATATAATGCATGTTTTCTAAAGCGCGTTTTGTAGCTCTTCCTGGCTTTCTACGTAATGCGTGATTACGTGAGAGGCGTGATGATGTCATACGAACTCCGCCCCTCCAGCTGAACTCCATTACAGTAAATGGAGAAAAACAGCTTCCAGTTATGACCATTACGCGTAGAATTTCGAAATGAAACCTGCCCAACTTTTGTAAGGAAGCTGTAAGGAATAAGCCTGCCAAATTTCAGCCTTCTACCTACACGGGAAGTTGGAGAATTAGTGATGAGTGAGTGAGTGAGTGAGTGAGTGAGTGAGTGAGTGAGTGAGTGAGTGAGTGAGTGAGGGCTTTGCCTTTTATTAGTATAGATATACATATATACAGGACACACATGGTTTTAACAAAGCATTCCAACTACCTGAAGTTAGCTACATTTGGGAAAGGATCAACAGCAAATTAATTTGTACAACATAACTGAAAATATGTCCCTCATATATTATAACAAATATAACTACAACTTTTTGTTTTGTGCAGACTAACAGATGAGTATCTGGGTTCCCGACTTGATAGCAACTTTTGCAGTGACAGTAAAGTCAGCAGCAGCTACAGAGCGAACTAAGAGATTGTGGGTTACAATTCTGAAACATCTCAGTGAGTAACCTATACTTCATACTGCTTCCAATATTTCCATATGTTTCCAAACTAAAAACTGGGGTGTGACTTAAATTTGAGATACCTTTGCTCTTAATAACAGTAAATACAATGTAGTCTCTACTGTATAGGTTATAGTCTATTAGTAATGATTTGTTTTTTATTCAGAGCTTTAAATGATAGCTTTTCAGACATATTTTCTTTTTTTGAGTACTTCAAATTTAAAGGCTGTCTCCATTTATTGAGTTTTAAAATGTATTTAATATTTAAGCCATTCCTCTCCAGTGGCTGCTAATCTTTGAATACATCTACTCAGCAACACTCATTAATAGTAGTTTAAGCTTACGGACAGGCCTGATAATGGTATACACTAAGGACAAATTTTAATAAGTAAGCAGCACTTCCCAAGAGAAGGAAGCATCATCACACGGATCCTTCTTTGTGTCTGTAGTACAGTAATGATTGTAAATGTTTGCACTTCAAACCGCATGTTTGTTTATTTTTAGATTGTGCCAACTGAGACTTTAAAAAGCCAATGAATGCTCTTTAAGATTACACTTTACTAGTTGGAAGAAACAATAAGAAGGAGTTTATATTGTTCATATTGAGTAATTATTATTGTCAAGATGAAATATGAATCTGAATGATCATTTTTGCAAAGTATTTCTATGGCAACTCAAAATATTTGTGTCTTTTTATGGTGTAAATCCCCCATGTTGTACAGTATATATTTTTCTGTGCTGTATTTGTACAAGAGCTTTAATCATGTGTTCAAAGGGTTTATTTTGTCCACTTAGGATTGTTTGGTGTGCTGAGACAGATGGCTTGCATGATAACAGAAGCCGAGATATAATATGAGGGAGAGCTGGTGTGGCAGATGATCTATTTTAGGCAGAATACAGCAATAGTGGGATAAATTTGGAACTGTGCCAATATGTGCTGCATACTCTTTTTTTCATTTAGTGATATGATTGGGATAGCAGTTGCGAATTCTGCTCAAGCATGAACATGTCAGCAGCTCTACCACCTTGTAGTGTGATCTCACCGGATTTCAGAAGCTGAGCCGGCCTGGTTACAGTCACTATCCAAATCCAAAAGCTCATAAAAAACAGGGCTAGTGTGGTTGCCTATATAAACCAACAGGACATCTGAATTCTTCTGATCCTCACCATTACTGTTTTTAATTTAACCAGGTGGATGTATTTCCTCAAACAAAACTGTATATCTGTCACAAATATTCTTAAAAAGCTGTATTTGTCCTATATTTTATTCATGTCTTTGTGCAATTAACATATGCAGACATGCATTGTGTACACACTGTACCTTACTAGTTATACTGGTGCATTAAGTGTAATCACCAGCCACGTCAGTTCTATTTAAATAACTCAATTCAACTGAAATCAATATTTTCTTATTAAATGCACTCCCACTTATTAGCCCAGCAGAAATGACCTGATCAATCAGAACACTTGTGATTACATTAGTCTGAAGCATTGTAGCCAGAGGTCTACTTGGGGCTGGTCAAAAAGACTTGGAAGGAATAGGGGCCACAAAGGATCTGGGAAATTAAGAGCCTTTAGGTTTTAAGCAAACTGTTTGAATTAAGGTTGTTCAAACTTTTATTAATTTTTAACATTTATTTTTTTTATAACCAGAAGAAATAAATTTAGTTTTAAGGGAAGTTCAATGCAGTACCCCAAATCAGGTAAGAGTAGTAAGCAGGTGTCAAATATATAACAAGCACCAAAATAAAAATGTGAAATTAAATTCAAAGTCCAGAAATAGAATAAGTCAAAACCAATAGCTTCGGCTCTATAACTGAAATTGTAGCCTCTGCTATACTACAGAAAGTCTTCTCTTTACTCAAAGAGCAAAGTTTGGACACTTCCTTGTGGGCACCATAATGTTTTATAGTTCCAGACCAGTGGCATCTTATGTCATATCCTGTTGCTTTAAACAAAATATCAGTACCCAATGAAAATAAAGCACACAATGAAGGTGATAATTAAACAAAACAGACATGCAAAAAACATCACAAACTAATAAAACAAGTAACAGAAATAATAATTAAAAATATAAGCAAATCAGTACAACACTTAAAATATTTCTGACAACAAAACAGGTAAGGTTTGCTGTTGGTAGTTCATTGTCAAACCAAAACAGAATTCAAAAAGTTGAAATTGCAATAATAAACATTGTCAGAAGTCCTAACCGATAGCTGGATGGCCTTTCCCTAACTAATACAGGGCATGCGGCATTCACTGTTTTGTCTCCAACATTTTAAACAGTCCAAAATGGATAATGTTGCACATGGCTAATTTTGCTCAGTTATGTTATGATTTTACTCTTGAAGAGGCCTGAAAATGTACAGCCTGTCCCTTAAATTCAGACTTGCGCTTGTGTCCAGGACACTCAAAAACTGCCAAAGTCTTTAATTTACGAAATGGGAAAGGGGAACTAATAAAACCCCTGGCTCTATGAAAAAAACAAAATATTTCTTAAGATAATAAACTTTATTTATAAAATTATTAAGAAAAAAAATATTTTAAAAGAGCTCTGCAAAGCACTAAATGGTACCTCAAAGAGGCAACTCCAAAATTAATAAAACCCAAAATCAAAAAGACAAAATTATTAAGCAAGGGTATAATATAAACCAGAAGACTCAAAAAAACAAGAACAATAAAGAGATTCCAAGACAGTATGCAAAACAGGGAACCAAACAATACAAGCAGAATCCAGTAGTCCAAAGGTAATTCTCACAATTGAAATGTTAGGGGCACCATCCTCTTTGACTCAACATATAAATGACAG
Organism: Polypterus bichir lapradei; assembly: GCA_026402145.1. Lineage (NCBI taxonomy): Eukaryota > Metazoa > Chordata > Cladistia > Polypteriformes > Polypteridae > Polypterus > Polypterus bichir. The sequence goes on from JANRMT010062837.1 coordinate 61,963,638, forward strand.
CAACAAAAGCAATCTAAATCAACATATTTAGCCAATACATAACAATACAAAAACACTACATACAATATAAATAATTGATTATCAATTTATATAACTTTTAAAAAACTACATAGAAAAATAAAAGTACTCAAAACAAATAAAAAAAAACAACATAACCTGGCAAAGAGAACATAGGATAGGGATGTCCTATTTAAACCATGCCAAAGGTATACATTAACTGTGTGGAAGATTTCTTCAAGTGAAAACTACACCCTTCAGGAAGAGAATGACAAGCCTAACACTACCGGTCAGAAAAGGACATCTGAAAAATCTGTTTTTGTAAAGGACATTTTAAATTTCTGTTTTTGTCTCTCAGCTATCACTGAAGCTGCCAGTAGCACAGCTGACTAGCTTTGAAATAAAATGTTATGATATATAGTTACAGGTTTGTGTTTTTGAGGGATGGAATGGTTTTTTGCTGTTTTGAAATGCAGAATGTTTTGTCTACATGGTAGCATACTGTACAACATAGCATATATGATCTGAGTGGCCGTGTTGGATTAATCTAGCGGCATCTGTCTAATTTTGTTAAAGTTGTCAACTAAATATTTCTGAATTGCGATCCTTTCTTTTCTTGGCCTTGACTTCTGATTGCTCCTCTGGTCACACTGACTTGTATTGATTCACTGCTAAAAAACCTGGTTAGCCATTTAAATACAACAAGAGTGAGCCAACACTCTTAAAAATATTCTGCATTTATTAATTTTTATTTATTACATCAGAGAGCATGACAATGAATGTAAATAAATATTCGTCTTCCAATCTCTTGGAATTGCACATTTCTTTGCGTAATCATCCTTACTACGCACAACCATCAGCTGCACATGTTAAAAGAAACTGCTGAAATTGTTGCACTCCAATATGCTGTCGATTGACTCCCCTCATTTTCTATTTTTCCATTTGCAACAATGCAGTTTAAAAGTTAAGAGTAATAAAGAAATATCAAACGTCAGCTTGAGTTAAATGTTTGATTTTTAGCACACAGTTCTACACAGGATAGCCTTGTTTTCAGTAAAGCTACAAAAGCTACACTTTCACATATCAGACCCCACTTGCACCATGTGCCAGCAGATGTATGCTGCCAATATTTACTGCCCATAAAAATGCAATGCTAATGATAGCTCAACCTAAGCAGTGGATGAGAAAATTACACAGCAATCCAAATTATTTTCATAAACTGCAAATACAATAATTTATTAATTTCTTTTAAATCAAATTCTATTGATTTGGAAATCTGCCAATATGTAATTGCAGCACTTTTTGTAATATTACTGGTTAGTAATTAATGACTTTATGTTTTTCAAACACCTTCTATAGACAATGAAATGCACAATTCAACAGATCAGTTGTTTGACAGGACTGTATACAGAGAATATCATCTTTCAACTGAAAGCTTCCTTGGTCAACAGTTAAATGTGCCAAATTTTGACCTGATGGTATCACAGATTTTTTTTTGTTTAGCTTTATTTAAGTCTAGCTGTTTACAATTATCATTTCCTCAACACACATTTATTGGAATTCTGCTATTTTTAGGAGTGCATTGTATTTTTTAAGAACCTGTTTAGAGCTAAACCATACTAAATAATATTTTTAATGTTTAGGGATTTTGAAAACAATAAACTCAATCAGAATATAAACACAACAAAGTCATACATTATATCTATTTATGTATTTTAGAATAAACGAAATAGATAAGGATGGATCCATGAACTGTCCACTTTGTGTCTTTCTGTGGTTAAAATCAGTACTGAAGGTGGTTTGGATGGGAGCAGATTATCAAGGGGAATAGAATTGGGGTTAAAATTGAATTTCGACACGTGCAGATGAGTTTGAGATAAAGTCAGGCGGCCCGTCACAGGCCTACCGTTGCCATAGCAACTGAAATATAGATTCTGTGACCAGCGGCCAAATAACAATCAGCACCGGTTCTCATTATAAGCCAGCCTGCTACAGACTTCGATTTTAAAACAGTACATTATAAAATTTGGATTTTTTAATATCCTTTCAGGAACAATTACACAGAATTAACAGAATATGCAATATTATAAATATATTTTGTGCGTAGGTGTTGGCAAGTTAGAGATGACATTACAAAAATTACAATGGAGTGAACCTCAGAACTGCTGTTTAATTGCTCCTACATAAAAGTGTGAGAGCCTGTGCACTGATCTTTTGTTAGATCAGGAGAACACTAGGTAAGACTGGGTCACACAGGAGTTAGTGAGTGATCAAAGCAAAAACAAGAGTAAAAGATGTAGCCAAAGGTAAAGTAAAAAAAAATAAGTCAACACTTGTTTGAAAAGCAAAAGATAGATGAATAAATGAAACATTACAGAAATCTCAACAACCAATTCCTAAAAGAAACACAGCGCTTATTTAGATGCAGTGCTGAGGTAACTAAACAAGGTCCATGTAATGTTGTCACCTCAGCCATTACTAAGCATTGTCAGCTTTTGAAAAGGGTATGAACTAGCAACTGACAGAGGATACTAAATCACAGCTCTTTATTCTAAAGGTATAATCCCCAGGTATATTGACTGAAAATACACCTTGCAACAGGACCCTAAGAGCCATGAGAAAAGTGTGAGTCATTACCATCAGTCAAATTAATACTGCTCAAAGAACTGTATAAATCTAAGTTAAACAAAAAATCAAAAGTGCCTAACAATGTGTTATTTAGAATGTTAATTAAAGAATATAAGCCAGGGAGGCTGAATTAACTTACAAGGAACAATTCTTCGTCTATTCTGAGTTGACTAAACATGGCTCAAAGGAGAGCCTTGTTGTCACCACTGCTAGGTAAGCAGGAATAAAAGTGTGTCCTCTGACATACACCAAATGTTTCATGTTTGGATCTTGAATGAACAGTTACAATTAGATCAATGGTTATGAGAGTCACATTTGTGCTGTGATCTATAACATGCTGCCTCCTGACATATGCCAGTTAAAGAAAGGGGATGATTAGGGGGCCTGAATGACTAGGCCGAGGTGGGCTATTCAGTGTGGACATCGAGATACACCTTGCTCTTTACGAACAATGTCCAGGGATCTTTATGACAACAAAGAGTCAGGACCTCAGTTTTATGTCTCATCAAAAGGACTGTCGCCCTTTTTACAGTATAGTGTCTCCATCACTGTATTGGGGCATTGGTATGGCTGCTGCTTTATTACTTTAGGGAGAAATATATTTACAGTGGAACCTCAAGATACGAACAGCTCTGTATACAAGAAATTCAAGATACGAGGAAAGTATGAGCGAAAAATTCGGATCTAAATACAAGCATTGGCTCGCGTATCGATCCACGAGCCAAGCTGTGGGTATGCGTGACGCGTTTCCCGATCCGCCTCGACTTGGGGATTCACCCAAGCTGAAGCTGCCAGCCCGTCAGCTCACTCAGTGTTCCTTGTTCTCCCGTAGCGTGAGGATCTACGCGTTTGTGCGCTTGTGATTTCATTGTTTCGCTGTAGCAGTTCACTGTATAAGCGTATCCAAAAATATCGCGGACATGCAGACGGAGAATAGGAGACGATTGCCCTCAAGAGGAGAGAGAGAGAGAGGCGCGCGCGCGAGCGAGCGAGAAAGATAAGGAGAGAGAGAGAGAGAAACGCGTGCGCGAGCGAGAGAGATAAGGAGAGAGAAACGCGCACGACAGAGAAGAACCATCAGCTCAGTTATGATCACATGACGCTCAGCTGACAAAATGTATCCATACTACTCGTATTGCAAGACATCACACGTTTTATCAAGTCAAAATTAATTAAAAAATTTAGCTCATCTTGCAAAACACTCGTAAACCAAGTTACTCGCAAACCGAGGTTCCACTTGTATATATTATTTATCAGTGTTATTTGTTAGGAAAATTGATTTTTATGTTGATATTTTTGGGGGTGCAGAGCGGATTAACTGGATTTCCATTATTTTCAATGGGGAAGTTTGTTCTAGATACGAGAAATTCGCTATACAAGCTCAGTGCTGGAACGAATTAAACTCATATCTCGAGGTGCCACTGTATTTGAATCTATTAAATTCCCTTCCTAAATCTGATTCATCCAATTCAGGGTCAGAAGGAGCACAGGATACAGTACAAGGCAAGAGTGAACCCAGGAAAGGTGCCATTCTAAAACACGACACAGAGTTTAAAGCTAACACTTAACCTAACATGCATGTCTTTGGGATGTGGGACGCTTTTTATGATTTCATAGTTCCACCTTTGTATAACAAGTGTTATTTAAATTAAAATAAAAAACTAATGATGTGACAACATTACCTTCTGCTTTACAAATAAAACTAATTTGTTCTACAAACAAAATAGATTGTACTATTACATTTTTACTTTAAATATTGGTTATCTACTTTAGGATAATAATTTTAAATATACTTCCCAATTTTTAAAATGCTAAAATAAGCATGACAGCCTTAAAATCTACAATTTAAAGCTTAATTTAAAATATACTGTTAAATACACATTTTACAAAATGCAATCAGGCTAAAATAAATATTATAGACATAACATCTACATATAAAGACATAGCATCTACATATAAAAAGAGAAATGAACTTTAAAAAATGCAAAATTAAACAGTCTGTTATAAGTAAAGCATTCATCCTGAACTCCTAGTCACCAAGAACAGCAATATGACATTCTGCCCAGCCTTTCAAAGCTCCAGTAAAGACCTCTTGTTGAGATACTCGCAGCCAGTATATGTTCCTGACGGGCAGTGGTTCCTAACCTTTGTGTGATCACAGACCACTTGAAGGGCTGGATTGTAACTGTGAGTGAAATGTTCACTTCTGAAGAAAACAGAAATCTCTAAGGCACATCTGGCAGGGATCAAAAAAATTCAAAAGAGAAAAAAAATAGAAAACACTAAAACCGCTTTTCCACAGACCACAAAATGGAAATGTGAAAAGTTCAGAAGTAAACAGAAATCACCATAGTGTGTCCTTCAGGGATTAAAAAAGGGAAAAAAATAAAGAATAAAGAAAACCACCCACACTGTCTGTCCGCAGACCACTGGGCATGTGAAAAGTTCAGTATAAATCTAACATGCCACCATTGTATTTACCTTTTCTGAGCACCACAGAATAGCAATGCCTGTAGTATAAAACAGTGAAGTTTATAGGGGCTGTCCCTGGCAAACACACTAAAACACATTTGTGCTCTTAATTCATACTATAAGTAGGTGTGCTGTTTTCTTAGCTAATCGTTTCTAATTGGATTCATGTTTTAGGTACAAAGAACACACTTTTCTTTCGAAGGTACAATATATCCTTTATGTTTTATATTTGTAGGCATTTCTTTGATTTTTTTGATCATGGCACAACAGTTCACATTTAAATAAAGAAATCTCTTTTTCACAATTTTTATCCCTGTCATCTAGTTGATTTGTAAAAATTATACAAATATTCATTAATTAAGAAAACTATAGCAACACCAGTCAAACAGTAGGAAAAGTAAAACATTATAAAACCGATGTATATTACAGAGGTGAACGTAAAGAAATAATGATAATAATGTTGTCAACCATTTGTCAATCGATACACACCAGTCTAGCAAAACGTTTAAGTTCACACAGTTTCATTAGCCCCTTTCAGAAATGTAGTCTCTCTCTCAGGAATTTACAGCTAAATTTCCAAGCTAAGTGTATGAAGAAAATTTGAGTAAAGTGTCCCAGTAATGAAAATCTGACAATGTCTCAGGTCAAGATTTTTAATAATTCCCAGGCACTTCACATGTCTGCTACTGTGTGAACAAAACCAAAAATTGTTGGGACAAATTAAAAAAATGCAAACAGGATGGATGTACGCCATTTTAATGAATCTCATAAAAGAGTTGGGCAATCATATAAAATAACAATGCTGAACCACTTAAAGTATTTTTAATATTTCAGTGTCTGTGAATGACTACTGCATATTATAACTTACTTTTCTTTTCTCCTTAGATGGGTCAGGAGAAAGGAGATCTGATCTGAATAGCTTAGCAATGTTTATCTTACTGTAGGGTATGGACTGTTGTAAAGCAAAAAAGTCAATCAAAATAATAAAAAATATACTTATATGTGTTTATCTGTACTGTATCTGTACCTATATAAAATAATAAAACATTTTTAAACCTGCTCTATTTAATCTGGACCATTTTGGGTGGATCCCAAACCAGCAGCACTGGGCATAAGCTGGGAAACAGCCCTGAAAAAGGTGCCAGTCCTTCACAGTCTGTATGTATGTTTAAAATACAAAATAAAAAAACATGGAGGCCATTTACTGTCACAGAGAGGGAAATGGCAGATGATATGACTTTTGGGGTCTCAAATCTTCCTGGGACACCAGTGTGCATGCTCTACAGCTGTTAATGGTATCTGTTATTTATTTACAGGATTTATTCCCACTTTCATTTTGTTACTTTAGAAATGAGAGAAACAGAGATGCAACAAAAGTGGGAGATATATCTAAGAAATACAGTACGTAAAATAGGTTGAAGTAGAATGGACATGTGATGTGATGGGAATGGAAATACAGGGAAAGAAAAAGCGAGGGAGGCCAAAGTGAGGGTGGATGGGTAAAGTAAAGGAAGAAGGAGAAGGGTTTTAACAGGGAGTAGGTACAGCATCAAGCTGTTGGGAGAAGGCTGATCACGCATATCAACCTCGCATAGAAAGTGGAAAAGATGAAGAGGGAGAAGAAGAAGAATGATGGCAGATCACCAGGATGTTTAATGGACCCAAATGAGATTAGTAATCCCAATGTCATTCTTTCTTATTTTCTGTATGTTGTTCTATTTAAAATTTCTTTTATGAAGTTACAGTGTGTGTTGTCTGTTGCTATAATTATAATACATTTCCTGTCGAATTTTCAACAGCAGTGCTAATGTGTGTGATAGTGGAATGAAAAATGCAATGTATTTTATTATTAACATTGAATACACCCCAGAGAGTGGAATATAACTGTTGCATAGACTGTAATTGGCTTATACATACATATTATCACCTGTGCGAACGCTGGGTGTCATGCCCAGGTTTTGGATGTAACACTGCTATTCACACAATTTCAGTTTGGTTTGGAATGCAGAAGAATTTACTGGAAGACTACTCCTGCCAGAACACCGTCTACTCCACCCCCTTCTGCTTCCTCTGCATTATTAACCCTCACCACAGGAAGTCCTTCATCACTTAGGACCTGAATTCCTCCAAAACTGAATCATTTACAAGCTTAAAGAAGCCATCACAATCTCTATTATGATGTAGCTTTGTCATTTTGCAATTGATTTGTGCAAAATCAACCTGCACAGTACATAGAGTAACCTGTGGTACTCCAAACCTTTTTCTGTTCTGTTTCCTTTTTTTGACAAAATAGAGGCAGTTAACAAAACATGGTTAGTCTGCTTTTTATTTTGAAGAGTTTTGCATTAGTAAGTGATCTAGTCATTTTACAGAGAGAAGAGGAGAAAAGAAAAAGAGAACGGTTAAGCGTTGTTGCCAACGGACATGGCCAGGGTTCATTTGGGGCTTGTATCGGCAGCAGCACGAGAAAATAAGGTATCAGAAAACTTAATCTTGTAATTAAGAAGGCTATCTCTCTTCTGTGCACTAGTCTGGGCTCTTTGAGGCACAGGAAAAGAATATGGTGGGTAAACTGCTGGCTATCATGAACAATGTCTCACGTCCTCTGTATGACACCCTGGTCAAACAGCAGCACACCTTCAGCACAAGGCTGCTAATAATGTGATACTCAAGTTAGTGCAATTACAAGTAATTTTTGACCAACTGCTTTACATATTACAATATAACAACTGTGTAGACAATGGTCTTACATAGGTTAATTTTTAATAGATTATGATACTAGATATTTATTTATTTATTGCTCTGTTTAATCTGGAATGCGTACAGTGCTGTTTGCAAGGGTTGGCCACTGTTAGATTGTAGTTTCACTTCTAGATAAGTAAGTAATCTATCTATCTATCTATCTATCTATCTATCTATCTATCTATCTATC